>JACVCZ010000033.1:0-188830 GCA_020829145.1 Drosophila nigrodunni | reverse complement strand
ATTTGTAATTTCCACATTTTAAGCATTGATCTTGATTATCTCTGTCAAAACTCAACCGATTTTGAATTGAATACCATTTATATTGACTCAACTCCAAAATAATTATGATTTCGAAAATTTATAAATTTTTCGAAATTTTTTTGGTTTTTTCCATTTTTTGCGTTTCTAGTCATCCTAGACGATTTTAGACCTTATTTTATAATCACCACATTTTTTTTAGCCTTGAACTTTTTTTTTTTTTTTTTTTTTGAATTTCCACATTTTAACTCCTTGATAATTAGATTATTCCGTCAAAAACTCAAACGATTTTTTTTTTTGTTTTTCCATTTTTTCATCATTTTTAAATTTTTTCTTTTGGAATACCATTTATTTTCCTAGACGTTTTGACTCAACTTTTGTTTTTTGATTTTGATTATCTCCGTCAATTTAACCGATTTTAACCTTATTTTTTCAACCACAAAATTTTTTTTTTTATTTTTTTCAACTTTTTTTATTTTTTCATTTTTTGGCGTTTCTAGTCGTCCTAGACGATTTTGGACCTTATTTTGGAATCACCACATTTAGAGCATTAATCTTGATTTTCTCTGTGAAAACTCAACCGATTTTTAATTGAATACCATTTATTTTTTTCCATTTTTTGGCCTTATAAGTCATGCTAGACGATTTTTAGACCATAATTTGGAATCACCACATTTAAAGCTTGGATATTCATTATCTCCGTCAAAACTCAACCGATTTGGAATTGAAATACCATTTATATTGACTCTAAAATCAAAATAATTATAATTTTTTCGAACTTTTTTTTTTTTTGTTTTTTCCATTCTTAGTCATCCTATTCGTTTTAGACGGTTTTTTGAATCATCATTTAAAATTTCCACATTTTAACTTTGATTTGATTATCTCCGTCAAAAATCGAACGATTTTAGAATTGGAATACCATTTATATTGATTATCTCTAAACTTTTTGAAATAAATACCAACCATTTATTTAGAACTTCAAAATAATTATTTTCGAAAATTTTTAATTTTTCGAACTTTTTTTTGTTTTTCCATTTTTTTCGTTTCTAGTCATTCTAGACGATTTTAGACCTTATTTTGGAATCACAACATTTTAAGCCCTGACATTGATTATCTCCGTCAAAACTAAACCGCTTTTTTAATTGGAATACCATTTATATTGACTCTACTTCAAAATAATTATAATTTCGACCACTTAAATTTTTTTTTTTCGAATATTTTTATACTCTCTGCAATAGTATATTGGGTTTTGTGCAAAAAGTATGTAACAGGCAGAAGGAGGCTTGGCAGACCCCATAAAAGTATATATATTCTTGATCAGCATCAACCGAGTCGATTGAATCCGTCTGTCCATGTCCGTCTGTCTGTCCGTCTGTCTGTCTGTCCGTATGAACAAACAGATTTCAGAGATGGTAAGAGCTACAAGTTCGAGCTTGGTGTCAAACGATCAGATATTTAGTCAGTCAATACAAGAATTCGACGCCACGCCCCATTCGGCCATTTGCAAAAACGGACACACCTCAGAAAAAATTGGTGTTTTCGGCAAATATCTCAGTAACTATGGCACCTAGGATCAGCAATTCTGGTACCGGAGTTCCTAGCGACAGCATAGTTGCGATGCCATTTAAAATTTTTGGACTGCCACGCCCATTTTCCCACATTTGATAAAATAGTCTGGAACCTTCAATGCCGTTTTTTCGTTTGTATCGTACAGTATTGTAATTTATAAATTCGTGTGAGACCAACTATATTAAACTATCCTGAAAGGCGCATTAAAATCGGACTATAAACAAGAAAACTAGAAGCATTACAATATTGATAATTGAACGCAATATCAACCCATAGGTGCAAGCGAGATAGAAACACACAAGCACATGTTCGAACGTTTTTGCTGCCTGTGTGTCGGCAGCGCTGCCTCGCGGTCGCTGGCTGCGCCGAATACACACATACATACATATTTGCATCATATACATATTGCCAAACGTATGTGTATTCGAATACAAACAAACAGATGTGTGTTTGATTATGCTTTAGATTGTTTTTTCTTGATTATCTCCGTCAAAACTCAACCGATTTTGAATTGGAATACCATTTTTATTGACTCTACTTTAAAATAATTATGATTTCGAAAACTTTATTTTTCGAATTTTTTTTTTTCCATTTTTCTAGTCGTGCTAGACGATTTTAGACCTTCAATCACCACATTTAATTTTGATATTTTTACCTTTTCAACCGATTTGGAATTGAAATACCATTTATATTGACTCTACTTTTTTCGACCACTTCAATTTATTTATATTTTTTAGGCCTTTCTAGTCAAAGACGATTTAAGACTTTTTTGATTCAAACATTTAAAAATTTTTGATTTGATTATTCTGTCAAAACTAAACTTTTTGAATTGAATACCATTTATATTGACTCAACTCCAAAATAATTATGATTTCGACCAAATTTTTTTTTTTTTTCCATTTTTTTTTTTTGCGTTTTTAGTCATCCTGACGATTTTAGACCCATTTTTGAATTTTTTTTCCATTTTAGCTTTGATATTTAGTTTTTATCCATTTTAAACTTTTTACAACCGATTTTTTTGTTGATTCCATTTATATTGACCTTACTTTTTGCTATTTTCGAAAATTTTTAAATTTTCGAACTTTTTTATTTTTTCCATTTTATGCCTTTCTAGTCATCCCAGACGATTTTAGACCTTATTTTTGGAATCACCACATTTTAAAGCCCCTGATATTGATTATATCTGTCAAAACTAAACCGGTTTTGAATTGAATACCATTTATATTGACTCTACTTCAAAATAATTATGATTTGGACAATTTAAAATTTTTTTTTGTCATTTTTAGGCGTTTCTAGTCGTCCTAGACGATTTTAGACCTTATTTTGGAATCACCACATTTTAAGCTTTGATATTCATTATCTCCGTCAAAACTCAACCGATTTGGAATTGGAATACCATTTATATTGACTCTTTCAAAATAATTATGATTTCGACTTTTGTTTTTTCCATTTTTTAGTCCTTTTTATTCATCCTAGACGATTTTAGACCATCATTTGTAATTTCTACATTTTAAGCATTGACCTTGATTATCTCCGTCAAAACTCAAACGATTTGGAATTGGAATACCATTTATATTGAATCTACTTCAAAAATAATTATGATTTCGACCACTTTTTTTTTTTTTTCATTTTTTGGCCTTTCTAAAAATGCTAGACGATTTTAGACCATCATTTGGAATCACCACAATGATATTGATTATCTCCGTCAAAACTCAACCGATTTTGAAATTGGAATTTTTTTTTCAAAATAATTATTTCGAAATTTCGATTTTTTTTTGAATTTTTTCATCCTAGACGATTTTATACCTTTTTTGGAATCACCACATTTAAAAATTGATCTTTCGATCTGAAAACTTAACCGATTTGGAATTGAAATACCATTTATATGGACTTATTTATGGAATTTTTAAAATTTTCGAATTTTTTTTTTCCATTTTTGGCCTTTAATATTCCTAGACGGTTTTAGATCATCATTTGGAATCACCACATTTTAAGCTTTAATATTCATTATTTCCGACAAAAACTCAACCGATTTTGAATTGCAATATCATTTATATTGACTCTTTTTCAAAATAATTATAATTTTTCCACTTATTTGTTTTTGTTTTTCCATTTTTAGGCCTTTCTAGTCGTGCTAGACGATTTTGGACCATCATTTGAATCACCACATTTTAAGCTTTGATCTTGATTTTCTCAGTGAAAACTCAACCGATTTTTAATTGAAATGCCATTTATATTGACTCTACTTCAAAATAATTATGATTTCGACAATTTAAATTTTTTTTATTTTTTTTTTTTTGATTTTTACGCGATTAGTCATCCTAGACGATTTTAATACCTTATTTTGGAATCACCGCCTTTGAAACTTTGATCTTGAATGTTTCCGTCAAAACTTAACCGATTTGGAATTGAAATACCATTTATATTGACTCTACTACAAAATGATTATGATTTCGAAAATTTAAAAATTTTTTTTTTTTTTAAACCATTTTTTGTTTTTTTTCCATTTTTATTTTCTAGTCGTGCTAGACGATTTTGGACCATCATTTGGAATCACCACATTTTAAGCTTTGATCTTGATTATTCCGTCAAAACTCAACAGATTTGGAATTGAAATACCATTTATATTGACTCTACTTCAAAATAATTATGATTTCGACCACTTATTTGTTTTGTTTTTCCATTTTTTTGCGCTTTTTTTTTTTGCCATTTTTAGTCATCACATTTTAAGCTTTTTTGATTTTGAGTCTCCGTCAAAAACTCAACAGATTTGGAATTGGTTTTATATCGACTCTTTAATTATGATTTCGACCACTTATTTTTTTTTTTTTCCATTTTTTAGTCCTTTTCTAGTCGTGCTAGACGATTTTAGACCATCATTTGTAATTTCCACATTTTAAACTTTGATCTTGAATATCTCCCTCAAAACTCAACCGATTTGGAATTGGAATACCATTTATATTGACTCTACTTCAAAATAATTATGATTTCGACCACTTTTTTTATTCTCTGCAAAGATTTTTGGGTTTGTGCAAATTATGTAACAGGCAGAAGGAGGCGCGGCAGATGTGTTTTGATTATTTTAAATTGTTTTTTATTTCAACGTATTTTAATGTAAGTAATTCACATTGTAATATTTCGATACCGATTTTAATAATTTAATCGGGACAAATGCATAGAGTTTATACTCAACTCCAAAATAATTATGATTTCGAAAAATTTATAAATTTTCGATTTTTGTTTTTTCCATTTTTTTTGGCGTTTCTAGTCATCCTAGACGATTTTAGACCTTAATTTTCACCACATTTTAAAATCTTTATCTCCGTCAAACTCAACCGATTTTTTGTTGGAATACCATTTATATTGACTCAACTTCAAAATAATTATGATTTTGAAATTTACTAATTTTCGAATTTTTTTTTTCCATTTTTAGTCCTTTAGTCATCCTAGACGATTTTAGACCATTATTTTGAATCACCAATTTAAAATTTTTGATAATTTTCCGTCAAAACTCAACCGATTTTATTGAATACCATTTTGGAATGACCACAACTCCAAAATTTTTATTTTTCGACCAATTTTTTTTTTTCCATTTTTGGCGTTTTTAGTCATCCTAGACGATTTTAGACCTTCATTTGAAATCACCACATTTTAAGCTTTGATATTGATTATCTCCGTCAAAACTCAACCGATTTTGGAATTGAGTACCATTTATTTTGACTCTACTTCAAAATAATTATAATTTCGACCATTTTATAAATTTTTTTTAATATTTTTTTTTTTTCCATTTTTGGCGTTTTTAGTCATCCTAGACGATTTTAGACCTTATTTTGAAATCACCGCAATTTAAGCTTTTTTATCTCCGTCAAAACTTTTTTGATTTTTGAATTGAAATACCATTTATATTGACTCAACTTCAAAATAATTTTGATTTTTTTGAAAATTTATTTTTTTTTTTTTTTTCCCATTTTTTGGCGTTTTGAAGTCATGCTAGACGATTTTAGACCTTATTTTGAATCACCACATTTTAAGCTTTGATATTGATTATTTTTGTTTTCCATTTTTTCGCAAAACTCAACCGAGACGATTTTAGACCATTTATTTTGAATTCCACAATTTAAAATAATTTTACGTTTTTTTTTTTTTTTTTCCATTTTTTTTCTAGTCATCCTAGACGATTTTAGACCTTATTTTGGAATCACCACATTTTAAGCTTTGATATTTATCTCCGACAAAACTCAACCGATTTTGAATTTTTTATATTGACTCTACTTTTTATGATTTCGACCATTTATTTTTTTTTTGCATTTTTAGTCGTTTTTAGTCATCTAGACGATTTTTAGACCTTTTGAATCACCACATTTAAGCCTTGATATTGATTATCTCCGTCAAAATCTCAACCGATTTTGAAATGGAATGCCATTTATATTGAATCTAATTCAAATGATTATGATTTCAAAATCCACTTATTTTTTTTTTTTTTTTTATTTTTGGGCCTTTTTTTCATGAGACGATTTTAAACCATTTTTGGAATCACCAATTTAAAATTTTGATATTTTTTTTCTCCGTCAAAACTCAACCGATTTGTTTTTACCATTTATATTGACTCTAGTCAAAATAATTATGATTTCGACCAATTTTTTTTTTTTTCCATTTTTTGTTTTCTAGTCATCCTAAGACCCTCATTTTGAATCACCACATTTAAGCCTATATTGATTATCTCCGTCAAAACTCAACCAGTTTTGAATTGGAATACATTTATATTGAATCTTACTAATTATGATTTCGAAAACTTATAAATTCCGTTCTCAACTTTTTGTTTATGACGCAGAAGGAGGCGTTTCAGACCCCATAATAGACCTATTCTGATCAGCATCACAAAATTTTTCGATATAGCCATGTCCGTTTGTCCGTTTTTTTGGTCGTCTGTCTGTCTGTCATCCCGTCCGAACAAACAGATTTCAGAGATGGTAAGAGCTACAAGTTCGAGCTTGGTGTCAAACGATCAGATATTTAGTCAGTCAATACAAGAATCTTTTTTTTTTTTCGATGCCACGCCCCATCTGCCCACAATAAGCAAAAAAACTGGACACACCTCGGAAAAATTGGTGTTTTCGGCAAATATCTCAGTAACTATGGCACCTAGATCACCAATTTGGAACGGAGGTTCCTAGCGACGGCATAGTTGCATTGCCATTTAAAAATTTTGACTGCCACGCCCACTTTTCCCACATTTGATAAAAAAAGTCTGGAACCTTCAATGCCGTTTTTGGCGAACTTGTTCGTATCGTACAGTATTGTAATTATATAATTCGTGTGAGACCTAACTATATTAAACTATACTGAAAGGCGCATTAAAATCGGACTATAAACAAGAAAACTAGAAGCGTTACAATATTGATAATTGAACGCAATACCAACCCATAGGTGCAAGCGAGATAGAAACACACAAGCACATTTTCGAACGTTTTCGCTGCCTGTGTCGGCAGCGCTTTTTGCGGTCGCTGGCTGCGTCATCCTAGACGATTTTATACATTTATTTGCATCATATACATATTGCCAAACGTATGTGTATTCGAATACAAACAAACAGATGTGTTTGATTATTTTTAGATTGTTTTTAGTTTCAACGTGTTTTAATGCAAGTAATTCACATTGTAATATCTCGATACCGATTTTAATGATTTAATCGGGACAAATGCAGAGAGTATTATACGGTCGGGTGCGCTCGACTGTACTTTTCTTTCTTGTTTTTTTTTTTTTCCATTTTTAGTCCTTTTTATTCGTGCTAGGCGGTTTTAGACCATCATTTGTAATTTCCACATTTTAAGCATTGATCTTAATTATCTCCGTCAAAACTCAAACGATTTGGAATTGGAATACCATTTATATCGACTCTACTTCAAAATAATTATGATTTCGACCACTTATTTTTTTTTTTTTTTTCCATTTTTAGGCCTTTCTAGTCGTGCTAGAGGATTTTAGACCATCATTTGGAATCACCACATTGTAAGCTTTGATATTGCTTATCTCCGTCAAAACTCAACCGAGTGGGAATTGGAGTACCATTTATATTGACTCTACTTCAAAATAATTATAATTTCGACCATTTACATTTTTTTTAAATATTTGTTGTTTTTTCGATTTTTACGCGTTTATAGTCATCCTTGACGATTTAATACCTTATTTTAAAATCACCGCCTTTTAAGCTTTGATCTTGAATGTCTCCGTCAAAACTTAACCGATTTGGAATTGAAATACCATTTATATTGAATCTACTTCAAAATAATTATGATTTCGAAATTTTATTTATTTTTTCGAATTTTTTTATTATTTTTGTTTTTTCCACATTTTAAGCATTTTGATTTCAAAATTTTGAATTGGAATACCATTTATTTTGACTTACTTTAATTATGATTTCGAACATTTTTTTTTTTTTCCATTTTTTAGACCTATGTCATTTTTATTACCTTATTTTGGAATCACCACATTTAGAGCATTAATCTTGATTTTCTCTGTGAAAACTCAACCGATTTTTAATTGGAATACCATTTATATTGACTCAACTTTTTATTAAATAATTATGATTTCGAAAATTTTTTTTTTTTTTGTTTTTTTTCATTTTTAGACGATTTTTAGACCATCATTTGAATCACCAATATTTTAAAATTTTTACATATTGATTATTTTGTCAAAACCTTTTTTTATTTTGAATTGAATACCATTTATATTGACTCAACTTCAAAATAATTATGATTTCGACCATTTATAAATTTTTTAAAATTTTTTTTTTTTTCCATTTTTTCCGCTTTAAAGTCATCCTAGACGATTTTAGACCTTATTTTGAATCACCACCTTTTAAAATTTTTATTTTGAATTTTTCCGTCAAAACTTAACCGATTTTAGAATTTTAGACCATTTATATTGACTCACCACTTTTAAAAATTTTTTTCGAAAATTAAAAATTTTTTCCATTTTTTTGTTTTTTTGTTTTTTCCATTTTTGGCCACATAGTCATCCTAGACGATTTTTTAGACCTTATTTGGAATCACCACATTTTAAAACCGATTTTGAATTGAAATTTTATATTGACTCTTAATTATGATTTCGAAAATTTTTTTTTCCATTTTTTGGCGTTTCTAGTCATCCTAGACGATTTTAGACCTTATTTTGGAATCACCACATTTAAAAATTTTACATTTTTCGATCTTTTTATTTTTTCAAAACTCAACCGATTTTGAATCCTAGAATTTTAGACCTTATTTTGAATCACCACATTTTAATAATTTTGATTTTTTTTTTTTTTTTTTTTGATTTTTTTTTTAATGTCAAAACTCAAATCACCACAATTTTTTTTTTGATTTTTTTTTTTTTTTTTTTCCATTTTTGGCGTTTCTAGTCATCCTAGAACGATTTTAGACCTTATTTTGGAATTTCCACAATTTAAAAATTTTTCATTTTCGAACCTTTTTTGTTTTTTTTCCATTTTTTGACCTTTTTTGGAATCCTAGACGATTTTAGACCTTATTTTGGAATCACCACATTTTTTTTTTTTTTTCTTGATTTTCTCCGTCAAAACTCAACCGATTTTGAAATTTTGGAATACCATTTATTTTTATTGATCTTTCCGTCAAAACTCAACCGATTTTGAAAATAATTTATTATTTCAACAAAATTTTATGAAAAATTTATAAATTTTTCGAACTTTTTTTTTTTTTCCATTTTTTTGCGTTTCTAGTCATCCTAGACGATTTTAGACCTTATTTTGGAATCACCATTTTTAAAATTTTTACATTTTTCGAACTTTTTTTTTTTTTTTTTCCATTTTTTGTCAAAACTCAACCGATTTTGAATTTTTACCATTTATATTGACTCAATTTCTTTTAAATAATTATGATTTCGAAAATTTTAAAAATTTTTTTTTTTTTTTTTTTTTTTCCATTTTTTTCGTTTCTAGTCGTCCTAGACGATTTTAGACCTTATTTTGGAATCACCACATTTTAAAAATTTTGATTTTTATTCCGTTTTTCCACTTTTGGCGTTTCTAGTCATCCGATTTTGAATTTTGGAATACCATTTTTATTGACTCAACTCCATTTTTGGCGTTTTGATTTTTGGAATTTTTTTTTTTTTTCGAATTTTTTTTTTTTTTTCCATTTTTTGGCGTTTCTAGTCATCCTAGACGATTTTAGACCTTATTTTGGAATCACCACATTTTAAAATTTTTGATCTTTTTTATCTCCGTTTTTTTTTTTCCGATTTTGAATTGAATACCATTTATTTTGACTCAACTTTGGAATAATTATGATTTCGAAAATTTATAAATTTTTCGAACATTTTTTTTTTTTCCATTTGGCGTTTTAGTCATTTCTAGTCATCCTAGACGATTTTAGACCTTTTTTTTGTTTTTTCCATTTTTGGCGTTTTGAATCACCACATTTTTTTTACATTTTGATTTTTGATTATCTCCGTCAAAACTCAACCGATTTTGAAATTTCTACCATTTATATTGACTCAAAAATTTTTGATTTCGAAAATTTAAAAATTTTTATTTTTCGAACTTTTTTTTTTTTTTTCCATTTTTTTTTTTGGTTTCTAGTCATCCTAGACGATTTTAGACCTTATTTTGAATCACCACATTTTAAAATTTTTACGTTTTTCGATTTTTTTTTTTTTTTCATTTTTTTTTTTAGTCATCCTTTTTTTTTTTTTTTTGAACTTTTTTTTTTTTCCATTTTTTTGGCGTTTCTAGTCATCCTAGACGATTTTAGACCTTATTTTGGAATCACCACATTTTTAAGATCTTGATTATTCCGTCAAAACTCAACCGATTTTGAAAATTTTAATTTTTCATTTTTTTTGTTTTTTATTTTTTGACTTTCAACCTAAAATTTTAATTATTTTTCAAAAATTTAAAAATTTTTTCGAATTTTTTTTTTTTTTTTTCCATTTTTTTTTGTTTCTAGTCATCCTAGACGATTTTAGACCTTATTTTTGGAATCATCACATTTTAAATTTGATCTTGATTATTTCCGTCAAAACTCAACCGATTTTGAACCGATTTTCAATTGGAATTTTGGAATCACCATTTATTTTTTTTTTTTTTTTTTTTGGCGTTTCTAGTCATCCTAACGATTTTATGATTTTGAAATCACCACATTTTAAAATTTTTACATTTTTCCATCTTTTTTTTGTTTTTTCCATTTTTTGCGTTTCTAGTCATCCTAGACGATTTAAGACCTTATTTTGGAATCACCACATTTTAAAATTTTGATTTTTTCGAAATTTCGAACAAAACTTTTTTTTCGATTTTTGAAATCTAATACCATTTATATTGATTTTAGACCTTAAAATTTATGAATTCCAAAATTTAAAAATTTTTTACATTTTTTTTTTTTTTTTTTTTCCATTTTTGCGTTTCTAGTCATCCTAGACGATTTTAGACCTTATTTTGAATCACCACATTTTAAAATTTTTATCTTTTTATCTCCGTCAAAAACTCAACTTTTTTCCATTTTTTGCGTTTCTAGTCATCCTAGACGATTTTAGACCTTTTTTGGAATCACCACAATTTAAATTTTTACATTTTTCGATTTTTTTTTGTTTTTCCATTTTTGCTCAACTAGTTTTCCTAATACGATTTTAGACCAATTTTGGAATCACCACAATTTTAAAAATTTACATTTTTTTCGAAATTTTTTTTTTTTTCATTTTTTTGCGTTTCTAGTCATCCTAGACGATTTTAAGACCTTATTTTGGAATCACCACATTTTAAGTCTCCGTCAAAACTCAACCGATTTTGAATTGGAATACCATTTATATTGACCTTACTTTGGAAAATAATTATGATTTTAAAATTTTTAAATTTTTTCGAATTTTTTTGTTTTTTTTTTTTTTTTCATCATCTAGACGATTTTTTTGGAATCACCACAATTTAAAATTTTTAGTCGTTTCTAGTCATCCTAGACGATTTTTACCTTATTTGGAATCACCACATTTTAAGCTTTGATCACTCAACCGATTTTGAATTGAATACCATTTATATTGATCAACTTCAAAAGGATCACCAATTTGGTACGGAAGGTTCCTAGCGACAGCATAGTTGCATTGTCATTTAAAATTTTGGACTGCCACGCCCACTTTTCCCACATTTGATAAAAAAGTCATCAATCTTCAATGCCGTTTTTGGCGAACTTGTTCTTATCGTACAGTATTTTAGTTTATTTTTTATGGAGACTAACTATATTAAACTATACTGAAAGGCGCATTAAAATCGGACTATAAACAAGAAAACTAGAATCGTTACAATATTGATAATTGAACGCAAAATCAACCCATTGGTGGAAGCGAGATAGAAACACACAAATACATGTTCGAACGTTTTCGCTGCCTGTGTTTCGGCAGCGCTGCCCGCAGTCGCTGGCTGCGCCGAATACACACATACATGCATACATTTTTTTGCATCATATACATATTGCCAAACGTATGTGTACGAATACAAACAAACAGATGTGTGTTTGATTATGCTTAGATTGTTTTTGTTTCAACGTGTTTTAATGCAAGTAATTCACATTGTAATATCTCGATACCGATTTTAATAATTTAATCGGGACAAATGCAGAGAGTATTTTACGGTCGGGCGCGCTCGACTGTACTTTTCTTTTCTTGTTTTTTTTTTTTTTTTCCATTTTTAGGCCTTTCTAGTCGTGCTAGACGATTTTAGACCATCATTTGGAATCACCACATTGTAAGTTTTAATATTGATTATCTCCGTCAAAACTCAACCGATTTTTAATTGGAATACTATTTATATTGACTCTACTTCAAAATAATTATGATTTCGACAAATTAAAATTTTAATTTTTCTGCAAGAGTATATTGGGTTTTACAAAACGTATGTTTTAGGCAGAAGGAGGCGTTTTAGATGTGTGTTTGATTATGATTAGATTTGGAATTGTTTCAACGTTTTTAATGTAAGTAATTCACATTGTAATATTTCGATACCGATTTTAATAATTTAATTTTTTTGATTTTTTTTGACAAATGCAGAGAGTATTATACGGTCATATGCGTGCTCGATTGTACTTTTCCTTCTTTTTTGTTTTTTCCATTTTTAGGCCTTTCTAGTCGTGCTAGACGATATTAGACCATCATTTAGAATCACAACATTTTAAGCTTTGATCTTGATTATCTCCATCAAAAGTCAACCGATTTGGAATTGGAATACCATTTATACTGACTCTACTTTAAAATAATTATCATATAGACCACTTAAATTTTTTTTGTTTTTTCCATTTTAAGAACTTATTAGTCGTGCTAGACTGTTTTGGACCATAATTTGGAATCACCACATTTTAAGCTTTAATCTCGATTATCTCCGACAAAACTCAACCGATTTGGAATTGGAATACCATTTATATTGACTCTACTTCAAAATAATTATGATTTCGACCACTTATTTTTTTTGTTTTTTCCATTTTTAGTCCTTTTTAATCGTGCTAGACGGGTTTAGACCATCATTTGGAATCACCACATTTATAGCTTTGATATTGATTATCTCCGACGAAACTCAACCGAGTGGGAATTGAGTACCATTTATATTGACTCTACTTCAAAATAATAATGATTTTGACCACTTATTTTTTTTTCCATTTTTAGTCCTTTTTAGTCGTGCTAGACGGTTTTAGACCATCATTTGGAATCACCACATTTTTTTAAGCTTTGATATTGATTATCTCCCACAAAACTCAACCGAGTGGGAATTGGAGTACCATTTATATTGACTCTACTTCAAAATAATTATAATTTCGACCATTTACATTTTTTAAAATATTTTTTGTTTTTTCGACTTTTACGCGTTTATAGTCATCCTAGACGATTTAATACCTTATTTTGAAATCACCGCCTTTTAAGCTTTGATCTTGAATATCTCCGTCAAAACTTAACCGATTTGGAATTGAAATACCATTTATATTGACTCTACTTCAAAATAAATTGATTTCGACCATTTTTTTTTTTTTTTTTTTTTTGTTTTTTCCTTTTTTTACGTTTTTCTAGTCATGCTAGACGATTTTAGACCATCATTTGGAATCACCACATTTTAAGCTTTGATATTGATTATCTCCGACGAAACTCAACCGAGTGGGAATTGAGTACCATTTATATTGACTCTACTTCAAAATAATTATGATTTCGACCACTCTTTTTTTCCATTTTTAGTCCTTTTTAGTCGAGCTAGACGGTTTTAGACCATCATTTGGAATCACCACATTTATAGCTTTGATATTGATTATCTCCGACAAAACTCAACCGAGTTTGGGAATTGGAGTACCATTTATATTGACTCTACTTCAAAATAATTATGATTTCGACCACTTTTTTTTTGTTTTTTTCATTTTTAGTCCTTTTTAGTCGAGCTAGACGATTTTAGACCATCATTTGGAATCACCACATTTTAAGTTTTGATATTGATTATCTCCGACAAAACTCAACCGAGTTTGGAATTGGAATACCATTTATATTGACTCTAATTCAAAATGATTATGATTTCAAAAAATTTAAATTTTTTTTTTTTGTTTTTTTTTTGTTTTTTTCCATTTTTTTTCCTTTTTAGTCGTGCTATACGGCTTTAAACAATCATTTGTAATTTCCACATTTTAAGTTTTGATCTTGATTATCTCCGTCAAAACTCAAACAATTTGGAATTGGAATACCAATTATATTGACTCTACTTCAAAATAATTATTATTTCGAAAACTTATTTTTATTTTTTTTTTTCCATTTTAAGACCTTATTAGTCGTGCTAGACGGTTTTAGACCATCATTTGTAATTTCCACATTTTAAGCTTTGATCTTGAATATCTCCTCAAAACTCAACCTAGTGGTAATTGGAGTACCATTTATATTGACTCTAATTCAAAATGATTATAATTTCGACCATTTATTTTTTTTTTTTTTCCTTTTTTGTTTTTTCAATTTTTACGCTTTAAAGTCATCCTAGACGATTTAATACCTTATTTTTTGGAATCACCGCCTTTTAAACTTTGATCTTGAATGTCTCCGTCAAAACTTAACCGATTTGGAATTGAAAATACCATTTATATTGACTCTACTTCAAAATAATTATTATTTCGAAAACTTATTTTTTTTTTTTTTTTTCCATTTTAAAAAAACTTATTAGTCGTGCTAGACGGTTTTAGACCATAATTTGGTATCACCACATTTTAAGCTTTGATATTGATTATCTCCGTCAAAACTCAACCTATTTGGAATTGGAATACCATTTATATTGACCACTTATTTTATTTTGTCTTTTTTCATTTTTAGTCCTTTTTATTCGTGCAAGACGATTTTCCACATTGTAAGCTTTGATCTTGATTATGTTCATCAAAACTCAACCGATTTGGAATTGGAATACCATTTATATTGACTCTACTTCAAAATAATTATAATTTCGACCATTTACGTTTTTTTGATGTACATATACATTTGTTTTTTTTCCATTTTTAGGCCTTTCTAGTCGTGCTAGACGATTTTAGACCATCATTTAGAATCACAACATTTTAAGCTTTGATCTTGATTATGTTCATCAAAACTCAACCGTTTTGGAATTGGAATAAAATTTATATTGACTCTACTTCAAAATAATTATAATTTCGACCACTTGAATTTTTTTTTTTACTCTAAAAAAGAGTATAGGGGTCTATTAGGTTTGTCAGAAGCGAAATGTGCGTAACAGGCAGAAGGAGGCGTGGCCGACCCCATAAAGTATATATATTCTAGATCAGCATCAACAGCCGAGTCGATATAGCAATGTCCGTCTGTCCGTCTGTCAATGAGCAAAAACCAGACACACCTCGAAAAAAATTTACCTTTAGGCCAATAACTCAGTAACTATGGCACTTAGGAACACCATTTCTGGTAAAAAGGTTGCTAGTGACACCCTTTAATGCAATGCCATTAAAAAATTTTGAGCTGCCACGCCCCTTTTCCCCACATCAGCTATAAAAACTTTTACGCTTTAATGCCGCTTTTAAGGCATTTATTAATATAGTAGAGTGTTGTAATTCATCATTCGTATAGAGACATATAAAATCAAACTATTCTGAAAGTGTCATCAACATACTACCTTTTACACAAAAGAGTTATTTAATTGCAATATCACTTACGCGCGAGAGCGAGACAGAAACATACAAACACATGTTCGAACGTTTTCGATGCTTGTGTGGCGACAGCGCTGTCGGCAGACGCTGGCCGCGCCGAATACACACATACATACATATGTGCATACATATAATTTCAAACGAATAATATGTAAATGCTGATTATCGGAGAATTCTTGAAAGTGGCGCGTGGTGCAACTGATAGAGTTGCGGCAATGCGAATTGTTAATTTAATTTTTTTTAATTTCAATTCAAAATGTACATATAAAATTAATATTTTTAAGTTTCATTCAAAAATTTAAATTTAAATTGAATACAATTGCGCACTTCTATGGGAGTACAGGGGTCTTTTACAGTCGGCTCGATCGACTGTAGCCTTTCTTACTTGTTTTTGATGTATATATTTGTTTTTTCCATTTTTAGGCCTTTCTAGTCGTGCTAGACGATTTTAGACCATCATTTAGAATCACAACATTTAAAGCTTTGATCTTGATTATCTCCATCAAAACTCAACCGATTTGGAATTGGAATACCACTTATACTGACTCTACTTTAAAATAATTATGATTTCGACCACTTAAATTTGTTTTTTTTTTTTCCATTTTTAGGCCTTTCTAGTCGTGCTAGACGATTTTAGACCATAATTTGGAATCACCACATTTTAAGGTTTAATGTTGATTATCTCCGTCAAAAACTCAACCGATTTGGAATTGGAATACTATTTATATTGACTCTACTTCAAAATAATTATAATTTCGACCAATTAAAATTTTAATACTTCTGCAAGAGTTATTGGGTTTGTGCAAAAGTATGTAACAGGCAGAAGGAGGCGTGGCAGATGTGTGTTTGATTATGCTTAGATTGTTTTTGTTTCAACGTGTTTTAATGCAAGTAATTCACATTGTAATATCTCGATACCGATTTTAATTAATCGGGACAAATGCAGAGAGTATTATACGGTCGGGCGCGCTCGACTGTACTTTTCTTTTTTGTTTTTTTTTTTTTTTTTTTCCATTTTTAGGCCTTTCTAGTCGTGCTAGACGATTTTAGACCATCATTTGGAATCACCACATTGTAAGTTTTAATATTGATTATCTCCGTCAAAACTCAACCGATTTGGAATTGGAATACTATTTATATTGACTCTACTTCAAAATAATTATAATTTCGACCAATTAAAATTTTAATACTCTCTGCAAGAGTATATTGGGTTTGTGCAAAAGTATGTAACAGGCAGAAGGAGGCGTGGCAGATGTGTGTTTGATTATGCTTAGATTGTTTTTTGTTTCAACGTGTTTTAATGTTTAATTCACATTGTAATATTTCGATACCGATTTTAATAATTTAATCGGGACAAATGCAGAGAGTATTATACGGTCGGGCGTGCTCGATTGTACTTTTCCTTCTTGTTTGTTTTTTCCATTTTTAGGCCTTTCTAGTCGTGCTAGACGATATTAGACCATCATTTAGAATCACAACATTTTAAGCTTTGATCTTGATTATCTCCATCAAAAGTCAACCGATTTGGAATTGGAATACCATTTATACTGACTCTACTTTAAAATAATTATAATATAGACCACTTAAATTTTTTTTTTAAATATTTTTTCCATTTTAAGAACTTATTAGTCGTGCTAGACGGTTTTAGACCATAATTTGAATCACCACATTTTGAGCTTTGATCTTGATTTTCTCTGTGAAAACTTAATCGATTTTGGATTGGAATACCATTTATATTGACTCTACTTCAAAATAATTATGATTTCGACCACTTATTTTTTTTTTTTCCATTTTTAGTCCTTTTTAATCGTGCTAGACGGGTTTAGACCATCATTTGGAATCACCACATTTATAGCTTTGATATTGATTATCTCCGACGAAACTCAACCGAGTGGGAATTGGAGTACCATTTATATTGACTCTACTTCAAAATAATAATGATTTTGACCACTTATTTTTTTTTTGCCATTTTTAGTCCTTTTTTAGTCGTGCTAGACGGTTTTAGACCATCATTTGGAATCACCACATTTTAAGCTTTGATATTGATTATCTCCCACAAAACTCAACCGAGTGGGAATTGGAGTACCATTTATATTGACTCTACTTCAAAATAATTATAATTTCGACCATTTACATTTTTTTTTTTTCCATTTTTTGTTTTTTCGACTTTTACGCGTTTATAGTCATCCTAGACGATTTAATACCTTATTTTGAAATCACCGCCTTTTAAGCTTTGATCTTGAATATCTCCGTCAAAACTTAACCTATTTGGAATTGAAATACCATTTATATTGACTCTACTTCAAAATAAATATGATTTCGACCATTGTTTTTTTTTTTTCCCATTTTAAGGCCTTCTCAGTCGTGCTAGACGGTTTTAGACCATCATTTGTAATTTCCACATTTTAAGCTTTGATATTGATTATCTCCGACGAAACTCAACCGAGTTGGAATTGGAGTACCATTTATATTGACTCTACTTCAAAATAATTATGATTTCGACCACTCTTTTTTTTTTTTTTTCATTTTTAGTCCTTTTTAGTCGAGCTAGACGGTTTTAGACCATCATTTGGAATCACCACATTTATAGCTTTGATATTGATTATCTCCGACAAAACTCAACCGAGTTTGGAATTGGAGTACCATTTATATTGACTCTACTTCAAAATAATTATGATTTCGACCACTTTTTTTCCATTATTAGTCCTTTTTAGTCGAGCTAGACGGTTTTAGACCATCATTTGGACTCACCACATTTTAAGTTTTGATATTGATTATCTCCGACAAAACTCAACCGATTTGGAATTGGAATACCATTTATATTGACTCTAATTCAAAAATGATTATGATTTCAAAAATTTAAATTTTTTTTGTTTTTTAAACCACTTTTTTTTTTTTTTTTTCCATTTTTTTCGGCCTTTTTATTCGTGCTATACGGCTTTAAACAATCATTTGTAATTTCCACATTTTAAGTTTTGATCTTGATTATCTCCGTCAAAACTCAAACAATTTGGAATTGGAATACCAATTATATTGACTCTACTTCAAAATAATTATTATTTCGAAAACTTATTTTTTTTTTTTTTTTTCCATTTTAAGACCTTATTAGTCGTGCTAGACGGTTTTAGACCATCATTTGTAATTTCCACATTTTAAGCTTTGATCTTGAATATCTCCCTCAAAACTCAACCTAGTGGTAATTGGAGTACCATTTATATTGACTCTAATTCAAAATGATTATAATTTCGACCATTTATTTTTTTTTTTTTAATATTTTTTTTTTTTTCAATTTTTACGCTTTAAAGTCATCCTAGACGATTTAATACCTTATTTTGGAATCACCGCCTTTTAAACTTTGATCTTGAATATCTCCGTCAAAACTTAACCGATTTGGAATTGAAATACCATTTATATTGACTCTACTTCAAAATAATTATTATTTCGAAACTTATTTTTATTTTTTTTCCATTTTAAAAACTTATTAGTCGTGCTAGACGGTTTTAGACCATAATTTGGTATCACCACATTTTAAGCTTTGATATTGATTATCTCCGTCAAAACTCAACCTATTTGGAATTGGAATACCATTTATATTGACCACTTATTTTATTTTGTCTTTTTCATTTTTAGTCCTTTTTATTCGTGCAAGACGATTTTCCACATTTAGTAAGCTTTTAATCTTGATTATGTTCATCAAAACTCAACCGATTTGGAATTGGAATACCATTTATATTGACTCTACTTCAAAATAATTATAATTTCGACCATTTACGTTTTTTTTTTTCCATTTTTAGGCCTTTCTAGTCGTGCTAGACGATTTTAGACCATCATTTAGAATCACAACATTTTAAGCTTTGATCTTGATTATCTCCATCAAAACTCAACCGATTTGGAATTGAAATACCATTTACATTGACTCTACTTCAAAATAATTATTATTTCGAAAACTTATTTTTATTTTTTTTTCCATTTTCAGAACTTATTAGTCGTGCTAGACGGTTTTAGACCATAATTTGGAATCACCACCTTTTAAGCTTTGATCTCGATTATCTCCGTCAAAACTCAACCGATTTGGAATTGGAATACCATTTACATTGACTCTACTTCAAAATAATTATTATTTCGAAAACTTATTTTTATTTTTTTTTTTTTTTTGGAATCCATTTTCAGAACTTATTAGTCGTGCTAGACGGTTTTAGACCATAATTTGGAATCACCACATTTTAAGCTTTGATATTGATTATCTCCGTCAAAACTCAACCTATTTGGAATTGGAATACCATTTATATTGAACACTTATTTTTTTTTGTTTTTTCCATTTTTAGTCCTTTTTATTCGTGCAAGACGGTTTTAGACCATCATTTGTAATTTCCACATTTTAAGCTTTGATCTTGATTATGTTCATCAAAACTCAACCGTTTTGGAATTGGAATAAAATTTATATTGACTCTACTTCAAAATAATTATAATTTCGACCACTTGAATTTTTTAGACCCCCGTACTCTAAAAAAAGAGTATAGGGGTCTATTAGGTTTGTCAGAAGCGAAATGTGCGTAACAGGCAGAAGGAGGCGTGGCCGACCCCATAAAGTATATATATTCTAGATCAGCATCAACAGCCGAGTCGATATAGCAATGTCCGTCTGTCCGTCTGTCAATGAGCAAAAAACCAGACACACCTCGAAAAAAATTTACCTTTAGGCCAATAACTCAGTAACTATGGCACTTAGGAACACCATTTCTGGTAAAAAGGTTGCTAGTGACACCCTTAATGCAATGCCATTAAAAATTTTGAGCTGCCACGCCCCTTTTCCCCACATCAGCTATAAAACTTTTTTTTGCTTTAATGCCGCTTTTAAGGCATTTATTAATATAGTAGAGTGTTGTAATTCATCATTCGTATAGAGACATATAAAATCAAACTATTCTGAAAGTGTCATCAACATACTACCTTTAACAAAAGAGTTATTTAATTGCAATATCACTTACGCGCGAGAGCGAGACAGAAACATACAAACACATGTTCGAACGTTTTCGATGCTTGTGTGGCGACAGCGCTGTCGGCAGACGCTGGCCGCGCCGAATACACACATACATACATATGTGCATACATATAATTTCAAACGAATAATATGTAAATGCTGATTATCGGAGAATTCTTGAAAGTGGCGCGTGGTGCAACTGATAGAGTTGCGGCAATGCGAATTGTTAATTTAATTTTTTTTAATTTCAATTCAAAATGTACATATAAAATTAATATTTTTAAGTTTCATTCAAAAATTTAAATTTAAATTGAATACAATTGCGCACTTCTATGGGAGTACGGGGTCTTTTACAGTCGGCTCGATCGACTGTAGCCTTTTTACTTGTTTTTGATGTATATATTTGTTTTTTCCATTTTTAGGCCTTTCTAGTCGTGCTAGACGATTTTAGACCATCATTTAGAATCACAACATTTAAAGCTTTGATCTTGATTATCTCCATCAAAACTCAACAGATTTGGAATTGGAATACCATTTATACTGACTCTACTTTAAAATAATTATGATTTCGACCACTTAAATTTGTTTTTTTTTCCATTTTTAGGACTTTCTAGACGTGCTAGACGATTTTAGACCATAATTTGGAATCACCACATTTTAAGGTTTAATGTTGATTATCTCCGTCAAAAACTCAACCGATTTTTAATTGAAATACAATTTATATTGACTCTACTTCAAAATAATTATGATTTCGACCACTTATTTTTTTTTTTTTTTCCATTTTTAGTCCTTTTTATTCGTGCTAGACGGGTTTAGACCGACATTTGTAATTTCCACATTTTAAGCTTTGATCTTGATTATATCCCTTAAAACTCAACCGATTTGGAATTGGAATACCATTTATATTGACTCTACTTCAAAATAATTTTAATTTGTACCACTTATTATACCCGTTACTCGTAGAGTAAAAGGGTATATTGTAATCGTTGGAATGTATGTAACAGGCAGAAGGAGGCGTGGCAGACCCCATAAAGTATATATATTCTTGATCAGCATCAATAGCCGAGTCGATATAGCCATGTCCGTCTGTCCGTCTGTCCGTCTGTCCGTCCGTCCGTCCGTCCGTCCGTCCGTCCGTCCGTCCGTCTGTATGAACAAAAGGATCTCAGAGACTATAAGAGCAAGAAAGATGATAGTGGTCGCAAATGAAAGGTACAATACCCAAGCAGTACAAGTTTGTTTTTGTTTTTTGACACGCCCACTTTAGGGCGTTTTATTTTGCATATAAAGGTAAATGTACAGGTTAAACTAGAATGTTTTAGTATAGAAAACTTTTTTGTTAGCTATTCTATCTAAACCAAATTTACACGGAAAGTACATGTCTAGGAAGTACATGTACTGACCAAGTTTGATCCAATTAGGACAACTATATCGTATAGCTCCCATAGGGCCGATCGGTCAAAAATTCGCTCCAAATATGAGTTAGTATGGAAAACTTTTGCGTTAACTAAGCTACATTAATCAAACACACACAGAATACATCTGCAAATAATATATATATACTGACCAAGTTTGATCCAAATCGGGCAACTATATCGTATAGTATATACGTATATCGTATCGTATCGTATAGTATATAGTATGGAAAACTTTTGCGTTAACAAAACTATATTAATCAAACTCACACAGAATACATCTGCCAATAATATATATACACTGACCAAGTTTGATCCAAATCGCACAACTATATCGTAAAGCTCCCATAGGAACGATCGGTCGAAAATATGCTCTAAACATGAATTTCTGTAAAAATGTTCTGTGTTTGCCAAGCTATTATATCCATCACCATTGTTAATAACAAATTGAAACTGAGTAACGGGTATCCTAAAGTCGCGAGGCGACTATAGCATTCTTTCTTGTTTTTTTTTTTTTTTTCCATTTTTAGGCCTTTCAAGTTGTGCTGGACGATTTTAGACCATCATTTGGAATCACCACATTTTAAGCTTTGATCTCGATTATCTCCGTCAAAACTCAACCGATTTGGAATTGGAATACCATTTGAATTGACTCTAATTCAAAATGATTATGATTTCAAAAATTTAAATTTTTTTTTGTTTTTTAGACACCTTTTTATACCCGTTACTCGTAGAGTAAAAGGGTATATTGTAATCGTTGGAATGTATGTAACAGGCAGAAGGAGGCGTGGCAGACCCCATAAAGTATATATATTCTTGATCAGCATCAATAGCCTAGTCGATATAGCCATGTCCGTCTGTCCGTCTGTCCGTCCGTCCGTCCGTCCGTCCGTCCGTCCGTCCGTCCGTCCGTCTGTATGAACAAAAGGATCTCAGAGACTATAAGAGCTAGAAAAATGCTAGTGGTCGCAAATGAAAGGTACAATACCCAAGCAGTACAAGTTTGTTTTTTGTTTTTGACACGCCCACTTTAGGGCGTATTATTTGCATATAAAGGTAAATGCACAGGTTAACGTAGAATGTTTTTGTATAGAAAACTTTTTTGTTAGCTTTGCTATCTGAACCAAATTTACACGGAAAGTACATATCTAGGAAGTACATGTACTGACCAAGTTTGATCCAAATCGGACAACTATATCGTATAGCTCCCATAGGGCCGATCGGTCAAAAATACGCTCCAAATATGAATATGTATGAAAAACTTTTTGCGTATACTAAGCTAGATTAATCAAACTCACACAGAATACATCTGCCAATAATATATATATACTGACCAAGTTTGATCCAAATCGGACAACTATATCGTATAGCTCATATAGGGCCGATCGGTCGAAAATATGCTCTAAACATGAATTTGTATGAAAATGTTCTGTGTTTGCCAAGCTATTTTATCCATCACCGTTGTTAATAACAAATTGAAACTGAGTAACGGGTATCCTAAAGTCGCGAGGCGACTATAGCATTCTTACTTGTTTTTTTTGTTTTTTTCCTTTTTTACACCTTTCTAGTCGTGCTAGACGGTTTTAGACCATCATTTGTAATTTCCACATTTTAAGCTTTGATATTGATTATCTGGAATTGAAATACCATTTATATTGACTCTACTTCAAAATAATTATGATTTCGACCACTTATTTTATTTTTTTTTTCTTTTTTTAGTCCTTTTTATTCGTGCTAGACGGTTTTAGACCGTCATTTGTAATTCCACATTTTAAGCTTTGATCTTGATTATATCCCTTAAAACTCAACCGATTTGGAATTGGAATACCATTTATATTGACTCTACTTCAAAATAATTTTGATTTGTACCACTTATTTTTTTTTTTTTTTTTTTTCCATTATTAGGCCTTTCAAGTTGTGCTGGACGATTTTAGACCATCATTTGGAATCACCACATTTTAAGCTTTGATCTCGATTATCTCCGTCAAAACTCAACCGATTTGGAATTGGAATACCATTTGAATTAACTCTAATTCAAAATGATTATGATTTCAAAAATTTAAATTTTTTTTTTTTTGGACAACTTATTTTTTTTGTTTTTTCCTTTTTTTTGTTTCTAGTCATCCTAGACGATTTTAGACCTTATTTTGGAATCACCACATTTTAAAATTTTTACATTTTTGATATTTTTGAATATCTCCGTCAAAACTCAACCGATTTTTAATTGAAATACCATTTATATTGACTCAACTTCAAAATAATTATGATTTCGACCACTTTTTTTTTTTTTTTTTTTTTTTTTTTCCATTTTTATTCTAGTCATCCTAGACGGTTTTTAGACCATCATTTGGAATCACCACATTTTAAGCTTTGATATTGATTATCTCCGACAAAACTCAACCGATTTTGAATTGGAATACCATTTATATTGACTCTACTTTTGAAAATAATTATGATTTCGAAAATTTACTTTTTTTTTTTTTTTGACTCAACTCACCATTTTTTTTTTTTTTCCATTTTTTTACGCGTTTTTAGTCATCCTAGACGATTTTATACCTTATTTTGGAATCTCCACATTTTAAAAATTTGATCTTGAATATCTCCCATCAAAACTCAACCGATTTTGAATTTGAATACCATTTATATTGACTCTAACTTCAAAATAATTATGATTTCGAAAATTTCAATTTTTCGAACTTTTTTGTTTTTTCCATTTTTTGGCCTTTCTAGTCATCCCAGACGATTTTAGACCTTTTTTGGAATCACATTTTATTTTTTAGCCCTTTCGATTTTGATTATTTCCGTCAAAATCTAAACCGATTTTGAATTGGAATACCATTTATAATGACTCAACTTCAAAATAATTATTTCAAAAAATTTAAATTTTTTTTTTTTTTTTTGCGTTTCTAACTTTTTTTTTTTTTTTCCATTTTTAGGCGTTTTTAGTCGTCCTAGACGATTTTAGACCTTATTTTGGAATCACCACATTTTAAGCTTTGATCTTGATTATCCGTCCGTCAAAAACTCAACCGATTTTTAATTGAAATACCATTTATATTGACTCTACTTCAAAATAATTTTGATTTCGACAATTTAAAATTTTTTTTTTTTTTTTTTTCCATTTTTTTTCGTTTTAGTCATCCTAGACGATTTTAGACCTTATTTTGAATCACCACATTTTAAGCCTTTGATATTGATTATCTCCGACAAAACTCAACCGATTTTGAAATGGAATACCATTTATATTGACTCTTTTTGGCGTTTCAAAAATAATTATGATTTCGAAAATTTACTTTTTTTTTAAATTTTTTTTTTTTTTTTTTTTTTTGGCGTTTCTAGTCATCCTAGACGATTTTAGACCTTATTTTGGAATCACCACATTTTAAAATTCTTGATTATCTCCGTCAAAACTCAACCGATTTTGAATTTTACCATTTATATTGACTCAACTTCAAAAATAATTATGATTTCGAAAAGATTTATTTTTTTATATTTTTTTTAATCCCACATTGAATCATTAAATTTTTGAACTTTTTTTGTTTTTTCCATTTTTTTTCTAGTCATCCCAGACGTTTCTAGTCATCCCAGACGATTTTTTTTTTGTTTTTTCCATTTTAGGCCTTTCAAATCGTGCTAGACGAATTTAGACCATCATTTGGAATCACCACATTTTAAGCTTATATCTTGATTATCTCCGTCAAAACTCAACCGATTTGGAATTGGAATACCATTTATATTGACTCTAATTCAAAATGATTATGATTTCAAAAATTTAAATTTTTTTTTTTGTTGTATTTTAGACAACTTATTTTTTTTTTTTATTTTTTTCCATTTTTAGGCCTTTCAAGTCGTGCTAGACGGTTTTAGACCATCATTTGTAATTTCCACATTTTAAGCTTTGATATTGATTATCTGGAATTGAAATACCATTTATATTGACTCTACTTCAAAATAATTATGATTTCGACCACTTATTTTATTTTTTTTCCATTTTTAGTCCTTTTTTATTCGTGCTAGACGGTTTTAGACCGTCATTTGGAATCACCACATTTTAAGCTTTGATCTCGATTATCTCCGTCAAAACTCAACCGATTTGGAATTGGAATACCATTTGAATTGACTCTAATTCAAAATGATTATGATTTCAAAAATTTAATTTTTTTTTTGTTTTTTAGACACTTTTTTTTTGTTTTTTTCCTTTTTTACACCTTTCTAGTCGTGCTAGACGGTTTTAGACCATCATTTGTAATTTCCACATTTTAAGCTTTGATATTGATTATCTGGAATTGAAATACCATTTATATTGACTCTACTTCAAAATTATTATTATTTCGACCACTTATTTTATTTTTTTTTTTCTATTTTTAGTCCTTTTTATTCGTGCTAGACGGTTTTAGACCGTCATTTGTAATTTCCACATTTTTAGCTTTGATCTTGATTATATCCCTTAAAACTCAACCGATTTGGAATTGGAATACCATTTATATTGACTCTACTTCAAAATAATTTTAATTTGTACCACTTATTTTTTTTTTTTTTTCCATTTTTAGGCCTTTCAAGTTGTGCTGGACGATTTTAGACCATCATTTGGAATCACCACATTTTAAGCTTTGATCTCGATTATCTCCGTCAAAACTCAACCGATTTGGAATTGGAATACCATTTGAATTGACTCTAATTCAAAATGATTATGATTTCAAAAATTTAAATTTTTTTTGTTTTTTAGACACTTTTTTTTTTTTTTTTCTTTTTTACACCTTTCTAGTCGTGCTAGACGGTTTTAGACCATCATTTGTAATTTCCACATTTTAAGCTTTGATATTGATTATCTGGAATTGAAATACCATTTATATTGACTCTACTTCAAAATAATTATGATTTCGACCACTTATTTTATTTTTTTTTTCCATTTTTAGTCCTTTTTATTCGTGCTAGACGGTTTTAGACCGTCATTTGAATCACCACATTTTAAGCTTTGATCTCGATTATCTCCGTCAAAACTCAACCGATTTGGAATTGGAATACCATTTGAATTGACTCTAATTCAAAATGATTATGATTTCAAAAATTTAAATTTTTTTTGTTTTTTAGACACTTTTTTTTTTTTTTTCCTTTTTTTACCTTTCTAGTCGTGCTAGACGGTTTTAGACCATCATTTGTAATTTCCACATTTTAAGCTTTGATATTGATTATCTGGAATTGAAATACCATTTATATTGACTCTACTTCAAAATTATTATTATTTCGACCACTTATTTTATTTTTTTTTCTATTTTTAGTCCTTTTTATTCGTGCTAGACGGTTTTAGACCGTCATTTGTAATTTCCACATTTTTAGCTTTGATCTTGATTATATCCCTTAAAACTCAACCGATTTGGAATTGGAATACCATTTATATTGACTCTACTTCAAAATAATTTTAATTTGTACCACTTATTTTTTTTTGTTTTTTCCATTTTTAGGCCTTTCAAGTTGTGCTGGACGATTTTAGACCATCATTTGGAATCACCACATTTTAAGCTTTGATCTCGATTATCTCCGTCAAAACTCAACCGATTTGGAATTGGAATACCATTTGAATTAACTCTAATTCAAAATGATTATGATTTCAAAAATTTAAATTTTTTTTTTTTTTGGACAACTAATTTTTTTTTTTTTTCCCTTTTTTAGACCTTTCTAGTCGTGCTAGACGGTTTTAGACCATCATTTGTAATTTCCACATTTTAAGCTTTGATATTGATTATCTCCGTCAAAACTCAACCGATTTGGAATTGAAATACCATTTATATTGACTCTACTTCAAAATAATTATGATTTCGACCACTTATTTTTTTTTTTTTTTTTTTTCCATTTTTATTCGTGCTAGACGGTTTTAGACCATCATTTGGAATCACCACATTTAAAGCTTTGATATTGATTATCTCCGACAAAACTCAACCGAGTGGGAATTGGAGTACCATTTATATTGACTCTACTTCAAAATAATTATAATTTCGACCATTTACTTTTTTTTTTAAATATTTTTTGTTTTTTCGATTTTTACGCGTTTATAGTCATCCTAGACGATTTTATACCTTATTTTGGAATCACCGCATTTAAAGCTTTGATCTTGAATATCTCCCTCAAAACTCAACCGATTTGGAATTTGAATACCATTTATATTGACTCTACTTCAAAATAATTATGATTTCGACCACTTCAATTTATTTTTTTATGTATATTTTTTAGGCCTTTCTAGTCATCCCAGACGATTTTAGACCTTTTTTTGGAATCACATCATTTTAAGCCCTGATATTGATTATCTCTGTCAAAACTAAACCGGGTTTGAATTGGAATACCATTTATAATGACTCTACTTCAAAATGATTATTATTTCAAAAATTTAAATTTTTTTTTGTTTTTTAGACAACTTATTTTTTTTGTTTTTTCCATTTTGAGGCCTTTCTAATCGTGCTAGACGGTTTGAGACCATCATTTGTAATTTCCACATTTTAAGCTTTGATATTGATTATCTGGAATTGAAATACCATTTATATTGACTCTACTTCAAAATAATTATGATTTCGACCACTTATTTTATTTTTTTTCCATTTTAGTCCTTTTTATTCGTGCTAGACGGTTTTAGACCGTCATTTGGAATCACCACATTTTAAGCTTTGATCTCGATTATCTCCGTCAAAACTCAACTGATTTGTAATTGGAATACCATTTATATTGACTCTACTTCAAAATAATTATAATTTCCACCACTTAAATTTTTTTTTATCTATATTTTTGTTTTTTCCATTTTAGGCCTTTCAAATCGTGCTAGACGAATTTAGACCATCATTTGGAATCACCACATTTTAAGCTTATATCTTGATTATGTTCGTCAAAACTCAACCGATTTGGAATTGGAATACAATTTATATTGATTTTACTTCAAAATAATTATGATTTCGACCACTTAAATTTTTTTTATGTATATTTTTTGTTTTTTTCCATTTTCGGCCTTTCAAATCGTGCCAGGCGAATTTAGACCATCATTTGGAATCACCACATTTTAAGCTTATATCTTGATTATGTTCGTCAAAACTCAACCGATTTGGAATTGGAATACAATTTATATTGATTCTACTTCAAAATAATTATGATATCGACCACTTAAATTTTTTTTTTTGTATATTTTTTGTTTTTTCCATTTTAGGCCTTTCAAATCGTGCTAGACGAATTTAGACCATCATTTGGAATTACCACATTTTAAGCTTTGATCTTGATTATCTCCGTCAAAACTCAACCGATTTGGAATTGGAATACCATTTATATTGACTCTAATTCAAAATGATTATGATTTCAAAAATTTAAATTTTTTTTTGTTGTATTTTAGACAACTTATTTTTTTTGCTTTTTCCATTTTTAGGCCTTTCAAGTCGTGCTAGACGGTTTTAGACCATCATTTGTAATTTCCACATTTTAAGCTTTGATATTGATTATCTGGAATTGAAATACCATTTATATTGACTCTACTTCAAAATAATTATGATTACGACCACTTATTTTATTTTTTTTTCCATTTTTAGTCCTTTTTATTCGTGCTAGACGGTTTTAGACCGTCATTTGGAATCACCACATTTTAAGCTTTGATCTCGATTATCTCCGTCAAAACTCAACCGATTTGGAATTGGAATACCATTTGAATTGACTCTAATTCAAAATGATTATGATTTCAAAAATTTAAATTTTTTTTGTTTTTTAGACACTTTTTTTTTTTTTTTTCTTTTTACACCTTTCTAGTCGTGCTAGACGGTTTTAGACCATCATTTGTAATTTCCACATTTTAAGCTTTGATATTGATTATCTGGAATTGAAATACCATTTATATTGACTCTACTTCAAAATTATTATTATTTCGACCACTTATTTTATTTTTTTTTTTTTTCTATTTTTAGTCCTTTTTATTCGTGCTAGACGGTTTTAGACCGTCATTTGTAATTTCCACATTTTAAGCTTTGATCTTGATTATATCCCTTAAAACTCAACCGATTTGGAATTGGAATACCATTTATATTGACTCTACTTCAAAATAATTTTAATTTGTACCACTTATTTTTTTTTTTTTTTCCATTTTTAGGCCTTTCAAGTTGTGCTGGACGATTTTAGACCATCATTTGGAATCACCACATTTTAAGCTTTGATCTCGATTATCTCCGTCAAAACTCAACCGATTTGGAATTGGAATACCATTTGAATTGACTCTAATTCAAAATGATTATGATTTCAAAAATTTAAATTTTTTTTTTGTTTTTAGACACCTTTTTTTTTTTTTTTTTCTTTTTACACCTTTCTAGTCGTGCTAGACGGTTTTAGACCATCATTTGTAATTTCCACATTTTAAGCTTTGATATTGATTATCTGGAATTGAAATACCATTTATATTGACTCTACTTCAAAATAATTATGATTTCGACCACTTATTTTATTTTTTTTTCCATTTTTAGTCCTTTTTATTCGTGCTAGACGGTTTTAGACCGTCATTTGAATCACCACATTTTAAGCTTTGATCTCGATTATCTCCGTCAAAACTCAACCGATTTGGAATTGGAATACCATTTGAATTGACTCTAATTCAAAATGATTATGATTTCAAAAATTTAAATTTTTTTTGTTTTTAGACACTTTTTTTTTGTTTTTTCCTTTTTTTTTTTCTAGTCATCCTAGACGGTTTTAGACCATCATTTGTAATTTCCACATTTTAAGCTTTGATATTGATTATCTGGAATTGAAATACCATTTATATTGACTCTACTTCAAAATTATTATTATTTCGACCACTTATTTTATTTTTTTTTTTTATTTTTTAGTCCTTTTTATTCGTGCTAGACGGTTTTAGACCGTCATTTGTAATTTCCACATTTTTAGCTTTGATCTTGATTATATCCCTTAAAACTCAACCGATTTTGAATTGGAATACCATTTATATTGACTCTACTTCAAAATAATTTTTTTAGAATTTTTGAACCACTTTTATTTTTTTTTTTTTTTTTCCATTTTTTGGCCTTTCAAGTTGTGCTGGACGATTTTAGACCATCATTTGAATCACCACATTTTAAGCTTTGATCTCGATTATCTCCGTCAAAACTCAACCGATTTGAATTGAATACCATTTGAATTAACTCTAATTCAAAATGATTATGATTTCAAAAATTTAAATTTTTTTTTTGTTTTTTGACAACTTTTTTTTTGTTTTTTCCCTTTTTTTTTTTTTTTTTAGTCGTCCTAGACGATTTTGGACCTTATTTTGGAATCACCACATTTAGAGCATTAATCTTGATTTTCTCTGTGAAAACTCAACCGATTTTTAATTGAAATACCATTTATATTGACTCTACTTCAAAATAATTATGATTTCGACAACTTATTTTTTTTTTTTTTTTTTTCCCATTTTTTGCGTTCGTCATCCTAGACGGTTTTTTTGACCATCATTTTAAATCACCACATTTAAAGCTTTGATATTGATTATCTCCGACAAAACTCAACCGATTTTGGAATTGAGTACCATTTATATTGACTCTACTTCAAAATAATTATGATTTCGACAATTTACTTTTTTTTTTTTCATTTTTTGTTTTTTTCATTTTTAGGCGTTTCTAGTCGTCCTAGACGATTTTGGACCTTATTTTGGAATCACCACATTTTAAAGCTTTGATCTTGAATATCTCCCTCAAAACTCAACCGATTTGGAATTTGAATACCATTTATATTGACTCTACTTTTAAAATAATTATGATTTCGACCACTTTTTATTTTTTTTTTTTTGTTTTTTTTTTTGCGTTTCTAGTCATCCCAGACGATTTTAGACCTTTTTTTGGAATCACCACATTTTAAGCCCTTGATATTGATTATCTCCGTCAAAACTCAAACCGGATTTTGAATTGGAATACCATTTATAATGACTCTACTTCAAAATGATTATTATTTCAAAAATTTAAATTTTTTTTTTTTTTAGACAACTTTTTTTTTTTTTTTTTCCATTTTTTTGCCTTTCTAGTCATCCTAGACAAAATAATTATGATTTCGACCACTTATTTTTTTTTTTTTTTCCATTTTTAGTCCTTTTTTATTCGTGCTAGACGGTTTTAGACCGTCATTTGAATCACCACATTTTAAGCTTTGATCTCGATTATCTCCGTCAAAACTCAACCGATTTTAATTGGAATACCATTTGAATTGACTCTAATTCAAAATGATTATGATTTCAAAAATTTAAATTTTTTTTTTTTTTTTTAGACACTTTTTTTTTTTTTTTTTCTTTTTTACACCTTTCTAGTCGTGCTAGACGGTTTTAGACCATCATTTGTAATTTCCACATTTTAAGCTTTGATATTGATTATCTGGAATTGAAATACCATTTATATTGACTCTACTTCAAAATTATTATTATTTCGACCACTTATTTTATTTTTTTTTTATTTTTTAGTCCTTTTTATTCGTGCTAGACGGTTTTAGACCGTCATTTGTAATTTCCACATTTTAAGCTTTGATCTTGATTATATCCCTTAAAACTCAACCGATTTGGAATTGGAATACCATTTATATTGACTCTACTTCAAAATAATTTTAATTTGTACCACTTATTTTTTTTTTTTTTTTTTCCATTTTTAGGCCTTTCAAGTTGTGCTGGACGATTTTAGACCATCATTTGGAATCACCACATTTTAAGCTTTGATCTCGATTATCTCCGTCAAAACTCAACCGATTTGAAATTGGAATACCATTTGAATTGACTCTAATTCAAAATGATTATGATTTCAAAAATTTAAATTTTTTTTTGTTTTTTAGACACTTTTTTTTTTTTTTTTTTTCCTTTTTTACACCTTTCTAGTCGTGCTAGACGGTTTTAGACCATCATTTGTAATTTCCACATTTTAAGCTTTGATATTGATTATCTGGAATTGAAATACCATTTATATTGACTCTACTTCAAAATAATTATGATTTCGACCACTTATTTTATTTTTTTTTTTTATCCATTTTTAGTCCTTTTTATTCGTGCTAGACGGTTTTAGACCGTCATTTGGAATCACCACATTTTAAGCTTTGATCTCGATTATCTCCGTCAAAACTCAACCGATTTGGAATTGGAATACCATTTGAATTGACTCTAATTCAAAATGATTATGATTTCAAAAATTTAAATTTTTTTTTTTTTTTAGACACTTTTTTTTTTTTTTTTTCCTTTTTACACCTTTCTAGTCGTGCTAGACGGTTTTAGACCATCATTTGTAATTTCCACATTTTAAGCTTTGATATTGATTATCTGGAATTGAAATACCATTTATATTGACTCTACTTCAAAATTATTATTATTTCGACCACTTATTTTATTTTTTTTTTCTATTTTTAGTCCTTTTTGTTCGTGCTAGACGGTTTTAGACCGTCATTTGTAATTTCCACATTTTAAGCTTTGATCTTGATTATATCCCTTAAAACTCAACCGATTTGGAATTGGAATACCATTTATATTGACTCTACTTCAAAATAATTTTAATTTGTACCACTTATTTTTTTTTGTTTTTTCCATTTTTTTAGGCTTTTCAAGTTGTGCTGGACGATTTTAGACCATCATTTGGAATCACCACATTTTAAGCTTTGATCTCGATTATCTCCGTCAAAACTCAACCGATTTGAATTGGAATACCATTTGAATTAACTCTAATTCAAAATGATTATGATTTCAAAAATTTAAATTTTTTTTTTTTTTTTTTGGACAACTTATTTTTTTTGTTTTTTCCCTTTTTTAGACCTTTCTAGTCGTGCTAGACGGTTTTAGACCATCATTTGTAATTTCCACATTTTAAGCTTTGATATTGATTATCTCCGTCAAAACTCAACCGATTTGGAATTGAAATACCATTTATATTGACTCTACTTCAAAATAATTATGATTTCGACCACTTATTTTTTTTTTTTTTTTTTCCATTTTTATTCGTGCTAGACGGTTTTAGACCATCATTTGGAATCACCACATTTAAAGCTTTGATATTGATTATCTCCGACAAAACTCAACCGAGTGGGAATTGGAGTACCATTTATATTGACTCTACTTCAAAATAATTATAATTTCGACCATTTACTTTTTTTTTTGAATTGACTCTAATTCAAAATGATTATGATTTCAAAAATTTAAATTTTTTTTTTTTTTTAGACACTTTTTTTTTTTGTTTTTTCCTTTTTACACCTTTCTAGTCGTGCTAGACGGTTTTAGACCATCATTTGTAATTTCCACATTTAAGCTTTGATATTGATTATCTGGAATTGAAATACCATTTATATTGACTCTACTTCAAAATTATTATTATTTCGACCACTTATTTTATTTTTTTTTTTATTTTTTTTAGTCCTTTTTATTCGTGCTAGACGGTTTTAGACCGTCATTTGTAATTTCCACATTTTAAGCTTTGATCTTGATTATATCCCTTAAAACTCAACCGATTTGGAATTGGAATACCATTTATATTGACTCTACTTCAAAATAATTTTAATTTGTACCACTTATTTTTTTTTTGTTTTTTCCATTTTTAGGCCTTTCAAGTTGTGCTGGACGATTTTAGACCATCATTTGGAATCACCACATTTTAAGCTTTGATCTCGATTATCTCCGTCAAAACTCAACCGATTTGGAATTGGAATACCATTTGAATTGACTCTAATTCAAAATGATTATGATTTCAAAAATTTAAATTTTTTTTTGTTTTTTAGACACTTTTTTTTTTTGTTTTTTTCCTTTTTTACACCTTTCTAGTCGTGCTAGACGGTTTTAGACCATCATTTGTAATTTCCACATTTTAAGCTTTGATATTGATTATCTGGAATTGAAATACCATTTATATTGACTCTACTTCAAAATAATTATGATTTCGACCACTTATTTTATTTTTTTTTCCATTTTTAGTCCTTTTTATTCGTGCTAGACGGTTTTAGACCGTCATTTGGAATCACCACATTTTAAGCTTTGATCTCGATTATCTCCGTCAAAACTCAACCGATTTGGAATTGGAATACCATTTGAATTGACTCTAATTCAAAATGATTATGATTTCAAAAATTTAAATTTTTTTTGTTTTTAGACACTTTTTTTTTTTTTTTTTTCCTTTTTTACACCTTTCTAGTCGTGCTAGACGGTTTTAGACCATCATTTGTAATTTCCACATTTTAAGCTTTGATATTGATTATCTGGAATTGAAATACCATTTATATTGACTCTACTTCAAAATTATTATTATTTCGACCACTTATTTTATTTTTTTTTTTTCTATTTTTAGTCCTTTTTATTCGTGCTAGACGGTTTTAGACCGTCATTTGTAATTTCCACATTTTTAGCTTTGATCTTGATTATATCCCTTAAAAACTCAACCGATTTGGAATTGGAATACCATTTATATTGACTCTACTTCAAAATAATTTTAATTTGTACCACTTATTTTTTTTTTTTTTTCCATTTTTAGGCCTTTCAAGTTGTGCTGGACGATTTTAGACCATCATTTGGAATCACCACATTTTAAGCTTTGATCTCGATTATCTCCGTCAAAACTCAACCGATTTGGAATTGGAATACCATTTGAATTAACTCTAATTCAAAATGATTATGATTTCAAAAATTTAAATTTTTTTTTTGTTTTTTGGACAACTTATTTTTTTTGTTTTTTCCCTTTTTTAGACCTTTCTAGTCGTGCTAGACGGTTTTAGACCATCATTTGTAATTTCCACATTTTAAGCTTTGATATTGATTATCTCCGTCAAAACTCAACCGATTTGGAATTGAAATACCATTTATATTGACTCTACTTCAAAATAATTATGATTTCGACCACTTATTTTTTTTTTTTTTTTTTTTTTCCATTTTTATTCGTGCTAGACGGTTTTAGACCATCATTTGGAATCACCACATTTAAAGCTTTGATATTGATTATCTCCGACAAAACTCAACCGAGTGGGAATTGGAGTACCATTTATATTGACTCTACTTCAAAATAATTATAATTTCGACCATTTACTTTTTTTTTTTAATATTTTTTTTTTTCGATTTTTACGCGTTTATAGTCATCCTAGACGATTTTATACCTTATTTTGGAATCACCGCATTTAAAGCTTTGATCTTGAATATCTCCCTCAAAACTCAACCGATTTGGAATTTGAATACCATTTATATTGACTCTACTTCAAAATAATTATGATTTCGACCACTTCAATTTATTTTTATGTATATTTTTTAGGCCTTTCTAGTCATCCCAGACGATTTTAGACCTTTTTTTGGAATCACATCATTTTAAGCCCTGATATTGATTATCTCTGTCAAAACTAAACCGGGTTTGAATTGGAATACCATTTATAATGACTCTACTTCAAAATGATTATTATTTCAAAAATTTAAATTTTTTGTTTTTTAGACAACTTATTTTTTTGTTTTTTCCATTTTGAGGCCTTTCTAGTCGTGCTAGACGGTTTGAGACCATCATTTGTAATTTCCACATTTTAAGCTTTGATATTGATTATCTGGAATTGAAATACCATTTATATTGACTCTACTTCAAAATAATTATGATTTCGACCACTTATTTTATTTTTTTTTTTTCCATTTTTTAGTCCTTTTTTATTCGTGCTAGACGGTTTTAGACCGTCATTTGGAATCACCACATTTTAAGCTTTGATCTCGATTATCTCCGTCAAAACTCAACCGATTTGGAATTGGAATACCATTTGAATTGACTCTAATTCAAAATGATTATGATTTCAAAAATTTAAATTTTTTTGTTTTTTAGACACTTTTTTTTTTTTTTTTCCTTTTTTACACCTTTCTAGTCGTGCTAGACGGTTTTAGACCATCATTTGTAATTTCCACATTTTAAGCTTTGATATTGATTATCTGGAATTGAAATACCATTTATATTGACTCTACTTCAAAATTATTATTATTTCGACCACTTATTTTATTTTTTTTTTTTTTATTTTTAGTCCTTTTTTTCGTGCTAGACGGTTTTAGACCGTCATTTGTAATTCCACATTTTAAGCTTTGATCTTGATTATATCCCTTAAAACTCAACCGATTTGGAATTGGAATACCATTTATATTGACTCTACTTCAAAATAATTTTAATTTGTACCACTTATTTTTTTTTTTTTTCCATTTTTAGGCCTTTCAAGTTGTGCTGGACGATTTTAGACCATCATTTGGAATCACCACATTTTAAGCTTTGATCTCGATTATCTCCGTCAAAACTCAACCGATTTGGAATTGGAATACCATTTGAATTGACTCTAATTCAAAATGATTATGATTTCAAAAATTTAAATTTTTTTGTTTTTTTAGACACCTTTTTTTTTTTTTTTTCCTTTTTTACACCTTTCTAGTCGTGCTAGACGGTTTTAGACCATCATTTGTAATTTCCACATTTTAAGCTTTGATATTGATTATCTGGAATTGAAATACCATTTATATTGACTCTACTTCAAAATAATTATGATTTCGACCACTTATTTTATTTTTTTTTTTTTCCATTTTTAGTCCTTTTTATCGTGCTAGACGGTTTTAGACCGTCATTTGGAATCACCACATTTTAAGCTTTGATCTCGATTATCTCCGTCAAAACTCAACCGATTTGGAATTGGAATACCATTTGAATTGACTCTAATTCAAAATGATTATGATTTCAAAAATTTAAATTTTTTTTGTTTTTTAGACACTTTTTTTTTTGTTTTTTCCTTTTTACACCTTTCTAGTCGTGCTAGACGGTTTTAGACCATCATTTGTAATTTCCACATTTTAAGCTTTGATATTGATTATCTGGAATTGAAATACCATTTATATTGACTCTACTTCAAAATTATTATTATTTCGACCACTTATTTTATTTTTTTTTTCTATTTTTAGTCCTTTTTATTCGTGCTAGACGGTTTTAGACCGTCATTTGTAATTTTTTTTGTTTTTCCACATTTTTAAGCTTTGATCTTGATTATATCCCTTAAAACTCAACCGATTTGGAATTGGAATACCATTTATATTGACTCTATTTATAAAATAAAATTTTTAATTTGTACCACTTATTTTTTTTTTGTTTTTTTCCATTTTTAGGCCTTTCAAGTTGTGCTGGACGATTTTAGACCATCATTTGGAATCACCACATTTTAAGCTTTGATCTCGATTATCTCCGTCAAAACTCAACCGATTTGGAATTGGAATACCATTTGAATTAACTCTAATTCAAAATGATTATGATTTCAAAAATTTAAATTTTTTTTGTTTTTTTGGACAACTTATTTTTTTTTTTTTTTTTTCCTTTTTTAGACCTTTCTAGTCGTGCTAGACGGTTTTAGACCATCATTTGTAATTTCCACATTTTAAGCTTTGATATTGATTATCTCCGACAAAACTCAACCGATTTGGAATTGAAATACCATTTATATTAACTCTACTTCGAAATAATTATTATTTCGACCACTTTTTTTTTTTTGATTTTTTTTTTTTTATTTTTTTTCCTTTTTTATTCGTGCTAGACGGTTTTAGACCATCATTTGTAATTTCCACATTTTAAGCTTTGATCTGATTATCTGGAATTTACCATTTATATTGACTCTATTCAAAATTTTATTTCGACCACTTATTTTATTTTTTTTTTTCTATTTTTAGTCCTTTTTTATTCGTGCTAGACGGTTTTAGACCGTCATTTGTAATTCCACATTTTAAGCTTTGATTTGATTATATCCACTTTTTGGAATTGGAATACCATTTATATTGACTCTACTTCAAAATAATTATGATTTCGACCACTTATTTTTTTTTTTTTGTTTTTTCCATTTTTAGGCCTTTCAAGTTGTGCTGGACGATTTTAGACCATCATTTGGAATCACCACATTTATAGCTTTGATCTCGATTATCTCCGTCAAAACTCAACCGAGTGGGAATTGGAATACCATTTGAATTGACTCTAATTCAAAATGATTATGATTTCAAAAATTTAAATTTTTTTTTTGTTTTTAGACACCTTTTTTTTTTTTTTTTTTCCTTTTTTTACACCTTTCTAGTCGTGCTAGACGGTTTTAGACCATCATTTGTAATTTCCACATTTTAAGCTTTGATATTGATTATCTGGAATTGAAATACCATTTATATTGACTCTACTTCAAAATAATTATGATTTCGACCACTTATTTTATTTTTTTTTTTTTTTCCATTTTTAGTCCTTTTTATTCGTGCTAGACGGTTTTAGACCGTCATTTGGAATCACCACATTTTAAGCTTTGATCTCGATTATCTCCGTCAAAACTCAACCGATTTGGAATTGGAATACCATTTGAATTGACTCTAATTCAAAATGATTATGATTTCAAAATTTAAATTTTTTTGTTTTTTAGACACTTTTTTTTTTTTTTTTTCCTTTTTTTTACACCTTTCTAGTCGTGCTAGACGGTTTTAGACCATCATTTGTAATTTCCACATTTTAAGCTTTGATATTGATTATCTGGAATTGAAATACCATTTATATTGACTCTACTTCAAAATTATTATTATTTCGACCACTTATTTTATTTTTTTTTTTTCTATTTTTGGTCCTTTTTATTCGTGCTAGACGGTTTTTAGACCGTCATTTGTAATTTCCACATTTTAAGCTTTGATCTTGATTATATCCCTTAAAACTCAACCGATTTGGAATTGGAATACCATTTATATTGACTCTACTTCAAAATAATTTTAATTTGTACCACTTATTTTTTTTTTGTTTTTTCCATTTTTAGGCCTTTCAAGTTGTGCTGGACGATTTTAGACCATCATTTGGAATCACCACATTTTAAGCTTTGATCTCGATTATCTCCGTCAAAACTCAACCGATTTGGAATTGGAATACCATTTGAATTAACTCTAATTCAAAATGATTATGATTTCAAAAATTAAAATTTTTTTTTTTTTTTTGGACAACTTATTTTTTTGTTTTTTCCTTTTTTTTAGACCTTTCTAGTCGTGCTAGACGGTTTTAGACCATCATTTGTAATTTCCACATTTTAAGCTTTGATATTGATTATCTCCGTCAAAACTCAACCGATTTGGAATTGAAATACCATTTATATTGACTCTACTTCAAAATAATTATGATTTCGACCACTTATTTTTTTTTTTTTTTTTTCCATTTTTATTCGTGCTAGACGGTTTTAGACCATCATTTGGAATCACCACATTTAAAGCTTTGATATTGATTATCTCCGACAAAACTCAACCGAGTGGGAATTGGAGTACCATTTATATTGACTCTACTTCAAAATAATTATAATTTCGACCATTTACTTTTTTTTTTTTAATATTTTTTTTTTTTTCGATTTTTACGCGTTTATAGTCATCCTAGACGATTTTATACCTTATTTTGGAATCACCGCATTTAAAGCTTTGATCTTGAATATCTCCCTCAAAACTCAACCGATTTGGAATTTGAATACCATTTATATTGACTCTACTTCAAAATAATTATGATTTCGACCACTTCAATTTATTTTTATGTATATTTTTAGGCCTTTCTAGTCATCCCATCGATTTTAGACCTTTTTTTGGAATCACATCATTTTAAGCCCTGATATTGATTATCTCTGTCAAAACTAAACCGGGTTTGAATTGGAATACCATTTATAATGACTCTACTACAAAATGATTATTATTTCAAAAATTTAAATTTTTTGTTGTTTTTTAGACAACTTATTTTTTTTGTTTTTTCCATTTTGAGGCCTTTCTAGTCGTGCTAGACGGTTTTAGACCATCATTTGTAATTTCCACATTTTAAGCTTCGATATTGATTATCTCCGTCAAAACTCAACCGAGTGGGAATTGAAATACCATTTATATTGACTCTACTTCAAAATAATTATGATTTCGACCACTTTTTTTTTTTTTTTTTTCCATTTTTAATCCATTTTAGTCGTGCTAGACGGTTTTAGACCATCATTTGGAATCACCACATTTTAAGCTTTGATATTGATTATCTCCGACAAAACTCAACCGAGTTTTGGAGTACCATTTATATTGACTCTACTTCAAAATAATTATAATTTCGACCATTTACTTCTTTTTTTAAATATTTTTGTTTTTTCGATTTTTACGCGTTTATAGTCATCCTAGACGATTTTATACCTTATTTTGGAATCACCGCGCATTTAAAGCTTTGATCTTGAATATCTCCCTCAAAACTCAACCGATTTGGAATTTGAATACCATTTATATTGACTCTACTTCAAAATAATTATGATTTCGACCACTTCAATTTATTTTTATGTATATTTTTTTTAGCCTTTCTAGTCATCCCAGACGATTTTAGACCTTTTTTTGGAATCACATCATTTTAAGCCCTGATATTGATTATCTCTGTCAAAACTAAACCGGGTTTGAATTGGAATACCATTTATAATGACTCTACTTCAAAATGATTATGATTTCAAAAATTTAAATTTTTTTTTGTTTTTTAGACTACTTATTTTATTTTTGTTTTTTCCATTTTTAGGCCTTTCTAGTTGTGCTGGACGATTTTAGACCATCATTTGGAATTACCACATTTTAAGCTTCGATCTTGATTATCTTCGTCAGAACTCAACCGATTTGCAATTGGAATACCATTTATATTGACTCTACTTCAAAATAATTATGATTTCGACCACTTAAATTTTTTTTATGTATATTTTTTTGTTTTTTCCATTTTAGGCCTTTCAAATCGTGCTAGACGAATTTAGACCATCATTTGGAATCACCACATTTTAAGCTTATATCTTGATTATGTTCGTCAAAACTCAACCGATTTGGAATTGGAATACAATTTATATTGATTTTACTTCAAAATAATTATGATTTCGACCACTTAAATTTTTTTGTATGTATATTTTTTTTTTTTTTTTCCATTTTTGGCCTTTCAAATCGTGCCAGGCGAATTTAGACCATCATTTGGAATCACCACATTTTAAGCTTATATCTTGATTATGTTCGTCAAAACTCAACCGATTTGGAATTGGAATACAATTTATATTGATTCTACTTCAAAATAATTATGATTTCGACCACTTAAATTTTTTTTATGTATATTTTTTGTTTTTTCCATTTTAGGCCTTTCAAATCGTGCTAGACGAATTTAGACCATCATTTGGAATCACCATTTTAAGCTTATATCTTGATTATCTCCGTCAAAACTCAACCGATTTGGAATTGGAATACCATTTATATTGACTCTAATTCAAAATGATTATGATTTCAAAAATTTAAATTTTTTTTTTTTGTTGTATTTTAGACAACTTATTTTTTTGTTTTTCCATTTTTAGGCCTTTCAAGTCGTGCTAGACGGTTTTAGACCATCATTTGTAATTTCCACAATTAGAGCTTTTTGATCTTGATTGTCTCCGTCAAAACTCAACCGATTTGGAATTGGAATACCATTTATATTGACTCTACTTCAAAATGATCATGATTTCAAAAATTAAAATTTTTTTTTTGTTTTTTAGACTACTTATTTTATTTTTGTTTTTTTCCAGTTTTAGGCCTTTCTAACTGTGCTAGACGATTTTAGACCATCATTTGGAATTACCACATTTTAAGCTTCGATCTTGATTATCTTCGTCAAAACTCAACCGATTTGCAATTAGAATTCCATTTATATTGACTCTAATTCAAAATGATTATGATTTCAAAAATTTAAATTTTTTTTTTTGTTGTATTTTAGACAACTTATTTTTTTTTTCTTTTTCCATTTTTAGGCTTTCAAGTCGTGCTAGACGGTTTTAGACCATCATTTGTAATTTCCACAATTAAAGCTTTTGATCTTGATTATCTCCGTCAAAAACTCAACCGATTTGGAATTGGAATACCATTTATATTGACTCTACTTCAAAATGATCATGATTTCAAAAATTAAAATTTTTTTTTTTTTTTTAGACTACTTATTTTATTTTTGTTTTTTCCAGTTTTAGGCCTTTCTAACTGTGCTAGACGATTTTAGACCATCATTTGAATTACCACATTTTAAGCTTCGATCTTGATTATCTTCGTCAAAACTCAACCGATTTGCAATTAGAATTCCATTTATATTGATTCTACTTCAAAATAATTATGATTTCGACCACTTAAATTTTTTATTTATGTATATTTTTTTTTTTTTCCATTTTAGGCCTTTCAAATCGTGCCAGACGAATTTAGACCATAATTTGGAATCACCACATTTAAGGCTTTAATGTTGATTATCTCCGTCAAAAACAAAAGCCGATTTGGAATTGGAATACCATTTATATTGACTCTATTATTTTTTTTCGAAAACTTATTTTTATTTTTATACTCTCTGCAAGAGTATATTGCGTTTGTGCAAAAGTATGTAACAGGCAGAAGGAGGCGTGGCAGACCCCATAAAGTATATATATTCTTGATCAGCATCACAAGCCGAGACGATATAGCCATGTCCGTCTGTCCGTCTGTCCGTCTTTCTGTCTGTCTGTCTGTCCGTATGAACAATTAGATTTCAGAGATGGTAAGAGCTACAAGTTCGAGCTTGGTGTCAAACGATCACATATTTAGTCAGTCAATACAAGAATCTTTTTTTTTTTCGATGCCACGCCCCATTCGCCCACAATAAGCAAAAACTGGACACACCTCGGAAATAATTGGTGTTTTCGGCAAATATCTCAGTAACTATGGCACCTAGGATCACCAATTCTGGTAACGGAGTTCCTAGCGACAGCATAGTTGCGTTGCCATTTAAAATTTTTTGGACTGCCACCCCACTTTTCCCACATTTGATAAAAAGTCTGGAACTTTCAATGCCGTTTTTTGCGAACTTGTTCGTATCGTACAGTATTGTAATTATATAATTTGTGTTGAGACTAACTATATTAAACTATACTGAAAGGCGCAATAAAATCGGACTATAAACAAGAAAACTAGAAGCTTTACAATATTGATAATTGAACGCAATATCAACCCATAGGTGCAAGCGAGATAGAAACACACAAGCACATGTTCGAACATTTTCGCTGACTGCGTGGCGACAGCGCTGCCCGCGGAAGCTGGCAGCGCCGAATACACACATACATACATATATGCATACATACATACATACATACATATATACAAACAAACAGATGTATGTTTGGTTATGCTTAGATTGTTTTTTTTTTCAACTGCAAATACTTAATACTACTTCAAATGCAAGTACTACACATTGTAATATCTGGATACCGATTTTAATAATTTAATCGGGAACAAATGCAGAGAGTATTATACGGTTGGGCGTGTTCGACTGTACTTTTCTTTCTTGTTTTTTGTTTTTTAAATTTTTGACATTATAAATTTATTCTATTATTATTGTTTTTTTGACATTATAGTCTTTAGTGATCAATGGCCTAAAATTACAATTAGAAGCATTTACATGATAGGGATAAGGCAAGTTTAGATTATTTTGATGAATACAATAAGTTGATTGTAAAAAATCAGGAAATAAATCGGCTATAGCCTGATCAGAATTAGCTGCCTTATTTTCAAAAACCATTGAGGAAGAAAGTGTTCATGGTTTGCGCTTCGCATTAACTGCTGACCACATCTTCTAAGGTAATTCCGATAGCACAGGCTGATGTAGAGAAATTAGATCGAGCAATTACATAACGAGAGAGATCCAGGGAAGAGCCAGTTTCCCTGAATTTCTTATAAAGTTTAGATTTAATGTTTTTAACCGTGTTTATTCACGTGATTCTTGGTACACAAGATGGAACACAAAGTTCAAGTAAATTATTTAGAGTAAGATAAAAAAATGAAACTGCTTCATCCATATGCCTGCACTTGAACAGCCATGACCAGTCAGTCTGGGATAAAAGCTGATTTAACTTATTAAAATCAGTCATCCGAAAATGGCGAATACGCTTTCTGTGTCTCGAGCTGGACTTTCCCATTTGGGTAGGGAATTCCATCAACAATCCAAAGTCGGGTGATATGAATCTTCAGAAATAGAAAGGGGAGCAATACGGGAAACAGATGGAAATGATGGATCTAAGACAAAAATAAGATCAAGCATCTTACTTAAACAATTGGGAATGCCATTTATTTGAGATAGAGAAATCCCAAATAAATGATCAAGGAAATCACTCTGAGTCGTGGGAGTCAATACAGCAGAGCCTGGAGTGGATAACCAAGTCGTTCCTGCAATGTTAAAATTACCCAGAACCAGGAGGATATCTCGATCGGAAATTAGGGAAGAAACAGATTTGATAGCTAGGATATGTTCAAAATAAACAGAACTAAACATTGAAAATATGAATCTTTATCGCAATAAATTCTAAATCCGTAGTCATACTAAGATTAACTACTTCAGAGGAAAGATCAGCATTAACAGCAATCAGAACACCATCACCACGACGAGAAGTGCGATCCTTTCTAAAAAGGGAAAAGTTATCGCAGAATATCTCTGTATTAAGAATGTCAGGCCTTAACCAAGTTTCAGTAAAGGCAATGACATGAAAAGGAAAAAAAAACACTAGATAAGTAAAGGTTACTAAGCTTGCTACAAAGATCTCTTACATTCTGATAGGCAAGCGAGAGGGAGGAGTTTAGTTTTTTTTTGTTAGAATGCAGATAGATCAATCGGAGTCCGATTTCTTTTTTTTATTTCTTTCACCACTAAGTGGTCCGGCCAGAACTCTTTGCAGCATATTTTGTTAAATTGTTCGGCCGGAACACTTATTTTAAATGAAGAAATCTCCCGAGCATACGTAAATTTGAATTTTTCAACCGTAATGTTGGCTATAGATTTGGCTTGTATAAAAGCCTTGACATCATCAGATGTAGTATCAGGGGCTAGCCTTGAAACAAAGATTTGTTTTTTCGGTGGAATACCTATGAGAGTCAAGTTATTATCTACCACTGTCATAACGTCTTTTAAACTAACAACACTGGTAGATTAACTAGTAGACCCAGTCGGAATGTCATCACTGGTATGCTGGTCAACAACAACTGTATTGACAGCGACTGAATCAGGGACTGGCTCGGTGTCCGTAGGAGTAACTTCTGTGGGGGAAGTCAAACTATCATTCCTACTGACAATACTAGTTGGAGATGGGGAAGAAAGATTTATTAGAGACGGATCTGAATTAATGGACATATGAGGAGGAACCAAAAGTTCATTTGGACCAATTGACAACCTAAAGTTGGCCTTTTTCCGCTTTGGAGAATCATTCAAAAGATTCATACTTTTGAAATCTTTATCCAACGAGGTGAAACTATCAAACAGGTTCTTAAATCTGCCCAATAGTTCACCAAAGCCTCTTTTAGTTTGCGGCAGTTGTGTATGCAAAAATCGGAAGTTCAGTAAGGATAATTACTAGTAAAAGTAAAGTTAATCCCAAAAAGAATAGAAAAACGATCCCTAACTTAGAGTTATGTGCAGCTCATCTGTTAGCAAAACTAATGGAAAGAGTAAAAGAAGCGTTAGGAATAAGCACAAAATCTTATGCATGGAGCGACTCAACGATTACTCTTGCTTGGATCAAAAATGGAGCTAATAAAAATAAATTTATTAGGCGTAGAACAGATGACATTAAAAAATTAAAATAAATAGAATGGGGGCATGTCAAATCAGAGGACAACCCAGCAGATATTGCGTCAAGAGGAATAGATGCCGATAGGTTAAAAAACTGTGACATTTGGGGGACTGAACCTCATTGGCTTGCGAAGTCAATTGAATATTGGCCAGAGGAAGAAAATTCTGAAAATGAATTAGTGTGCACAACTATTTTGAATAATAATTCTGAAAATATTCAGAAATTAACAGATACGTTTTCCTGTATAGGAAAACTCGAAAAAGTAGTTGCATATGTTTTAAGATTTATTGATATGAAAATTAACAAAAAGTATTTCCAGCATATTTAACTGTAAATGAAATAAACTCTGCGCGCTGTTTAGTAATTAAACAACAGCAGATTATTCATTTTGATGCAGAAATTAAATGTATAACTCATAAAAGAGATATTGACATAAAAAGGAAGATACTAAGTTTAAACCCATTTTTAGATGAAAATGGGTTACTCAGAGTTGGTGGAAGATTAAGGAACTCTAATGCATGTTTTCAGGTAAAACATCCTTTTTATTTTAAACAAAAGTCACTTTACGGACTTAATAATAAAAAAAGGCACTTAGAGAAACATTGCATGGTGGACTCAACCTGATGAGAACTTATATTCAAAGACGATATTGGATTTTTGGACTTAGAAATAGTTTAAAAAAACAGTTGAAAGAATGTGTAAATTGTTCAAGATATCGGCAGACGACAGCAGAACAGATAATGGGAGACCTTTCAAAATATAGAATTACACCAGAAGGATTGAAGGAGTGTTAAATTCTCGCCCCTTATACACTACTGGAGAAGATATTGAGGACATGGAGATATTAACGCCGGGACATTTTCTGATTGGTAGACCTAATTTGGAAGCAATAGAGTCTATAAATGAGGAGAAGATAAACAATTTAGACAGATGGAAATTAATTAAAAGGATTAAAAATAAATTTTGGTTAAAATGGAAAGAAGACTATTTACATACTTTACAGCAAAGAAATAAATAGAGACGTGAAAATAAAAATATCGAAAAAGGTCAAATAGTGTTAATTAAATCCGAAAATTGTCATCCAGCGAGATGGCCCCTAGGGAAAATTAAGGAAGTTCATAAAGGCGCAGATGAAAAAGTTAGAGTAGCGAAGATAGGAGTACAAGAAGGATTGGTAACGCGTCCTATTAGTAAAATATGTCCTCTAATTGGAGTCCAAGAGTCAGAAGAAGACTCTAAAAATGAGGAACGCTCAACTAGAGGAGGTAGGCTTTCAAAAATCGGATTATATTTAGCCATGTTGATGTTAATGCTGATTTGTCAAGTATCTAATGCGGTTCCAATTAAGACCGAAATAAAGAAATGTACAGTTGAACAAGTCAACAGTACAGCATCAATATACTTGGATCCGATGGGTGACATAGAAGTAATAACGTCATCATGGGATTTTGTTGTATTTTATGATATGGACACTTACTTCGTTATGATAGAGAAAGGAAAAGAAATTATACAAAAGATGCGAATGATTTGTAGAAAATTGCATGATTTTGAGGAGCAATGTAATTTGGTGCTGAACAACATGCAAAGACAAATTGATGATATAGAGGAAAATATTAACCTTTTTATGACGCAGAGAACACCAAGACAGAAAAGGTCACCCTTAGATTTCGTAGGATCTTTATATCATATGGTATTTGTGCAGATGATAGAACTCAAATGGAAGAAAATATGATTGTGTTGTTAGAAAATCAACATAAAATAGACAATCTAGACAAAAAACAGGCTTCCGTAATTGATTCCACTGAAAACATTCTGAAACAAACAATAGACGAAATAAATAAAAACTTTTACAGTATGAATCTACGAGTAGACAACATGACCGAACTTCTTAAGGAAAGCTATTTTGTATATAAAGAATCAATAAAGTTCTTTATAATAACAAAACAGTTGAACTCATTGATTGATGAGTGTGAAAAGGTTCAAGCTGGAGTAATCAACTTGCTTATTGACGTCAATCATGGAAAATTAAACACTAATATATTGCAACGAAGTTTGTCTGACCGTTTGAATTTCCCGCACAACTTCAAACATCGCGAAGCACGAGCGATCACTATCGACATATCGATAGTCGGACCTAATGCACCACAGCTGCATTTTTTAGAAGAAGAAGAATTTTCACCTTGACACACATGGTTCTAGTTTAGAAAGTAGCTTGTTAAGAGAGAATAAAGTGAGGTTCTGATTGCACGTGTGTTCTTTTCCAATTGGTCTCCAAGCTCTGCGCCCCCTAATATTCGCCGGCGAATAGATTGCTTTCCGGCTACCTGACTAAAGAAGAAGTACCGCTCGGCTAACCGTGGTGACGCTGCCCTTCAGTTAAGGCAGTTTTCGCTACATTGGTGTCAGGTATGGGGTACTCTAGAGTCTTGCAAAAGCACGACTCACAATGCCGAAGAAATCGATTCGTCAGCGTCGGGAGCCCGCGAACAGCAACTCACAGCGACTTTACTGGAGGCACAACAAAGACTCGCGGAGACCCTTTCTAGCCGCTTGGCGGCTAGAGAGCAGTCCCTGGGGAAACGAGTTGCACTTTTGGATGACCGCCTGGAAGCGCGGGAGCGACATTTTGAGCAGAAATTTACGCAGTTATGGTCGTCGTTCGAACGCACTATGCTGGGAGGCTTGTGCGGTCAACAAGGTAAAGCTAGAGACTCTGCTGCGGGGGAATCAGCCGAGAGAACGGCCCTGAACGTACAGGAGATGGCGTCCAGTACTCCCCGAGTTGGTGGATCGCTCAATGGTGGTAGCAAAAATCACTGCAATGAACTGCGCAGCGAGCAGTTCGCCCGTACGAAGTGGACAGACGTCACAGCAGAGATACAACCTAGGCCGTCGGGTGTAACAGCTAAGCCGCTTCCCCGGAGTCTTCTTCTGCGACCGGCGTTTGCAACAGTCCGTTTGTGATGCTACAGGATGCTGAACCACTACCGACTTATAACGGCACCAGACCATGGCAGGAATTTCAGCGCGTGTTTGACGACATGGCAGACGAGTACCACTGGTCGGAACGAACTAAGTTGCGCAAACTTTATTCGAGCCTCCGTGGCCGCGCCCAGAAGTTCTACGCTATACTATCGGATGCGACTCTGCGATCCTATGCACTACTGACGGCGACCCTAAAGGAAAACTTTACGTTAAGTTCGCATGAAGGATTCCACGATTTTCATAACCGAGTCCAGGGTTCCAAAGAATCTTTAGAGGATTTCGCAATGGACCTGCAATGTCTGTGCCGCGCAGTGTTGGGAGAGCTACCCATCTCCACCTACGATAGCATTCTTGTGCAGCGCTTCATAGATGGAATTTGCGAGACGTCCTACCAAGTGCTGATTTTATCCAGTAAACCACGGACTCTACGGGAGGCACTTGACATGGCGCGTCGTATTGAATCCCAATGCCGCCGTCGACCAGTGGGTGCCATGCTCAACATGACGGCGTCAACTCCTACGGACTCTCAGCAAATCCCGAGAAGGAACGGACCTCGATTCGACAGAACCGACCAGCCTTCCTTCCATCACCGACGGAAAACTAAAACAGACCAGCCTTCCGGGGCGCCCCAAGCCGCAACGATTAAAAACCAACTCAACAACTCTGAAGACAACTCACACCCCTGGCCGAAGCCCCACATCTTTCGCCAACTCAGACTACCGCCAGTCCGAGCACCTCTCCGCACACCCGCCGCCGCCGAAATCCTTTGTTTCCGGGCTTGACTCTCCTTCCGCAGAAGACGTAGTCACCCTCACTCAAAACCGAGTAAGCCGCCGCCCGGAAAGGACGCCTCCGAGCCATTGGCATCATTCCTGCGCGATTTGCCGGGTCACCCCCTTAAGTACCCTGAGCGATCTACACCATTAGCAGACGGACCTAAGACTGCTTCAAGCGAAGACGAAGCCGCCCGTACTCATGCAATGGAATCCTATGGACCTAAGACTCCTTCGAACGAAGATGAATCCGTCCATGCTTCTGCCGAGGAAACTGTGAGCCCCCTCACAAAGTTGTTTGACGAGAACACAGCAATGGAAGAGACAGAGCAGCCGCTTGCGTGTACCAATGGTCCGGACTTGGCTTCCACCAAAGCTAAGCACATACTTGATGCGCCAGCCACTCGGAGTCTACATTGTTTTCTTTTATTGCAGAATCGTCCAATCCGATTCATCATTGATACTGGTGCGGCCGTCTCGTTGTTAAATAACCGAGACCTCCCGGGCAGCTCAACGTTGGGCATGCCGAGTAACTCTGCAAGGCCCATCCACAGAACAGTTCGTGGCGACAGCTAAAACTGTAGCACGATTGACCGTAGCGGGCCGAACGATCTCCCACGACTTATTGCTCGTCGAAGACGACGTGCCAACTTTGTTGGGAATGGATTTCCTATTACGGCACCAAGCCATTGTGGACTTGAAGAAGCTGCGACTAGAGTTGGCCTGGGGATCGGTGCCGCTACATGTACCCACTGCGCGTTGCCCCAGCCTGTTGTTCGCTACAGAGTCCGCGAATATTCCACCATACAGCCACATGTATATGTCGGTTGTTTTTCCCAGGATCAGCTAACACTGGCCGTCCTGGAACGCGGGATTTATTCTGAACTTCTATCGGATATAATCCTGGGTAGTTCCTTGGTAGATACATCTACTAACACTGCCACACTTCACGTGCTGAATATCGGCATGCAAACTCGACGGCTGACGGCCTCCACCATCCTTGGACAGCTGGATCCAGTAGAACTACTGCTGCCCGTCGCACCAGCGAGCACACCCACCAGCGAACTTTCTATCGATTGGGATTCCTGGGTCCACACCGATCTGCCCGTCGAACTGTGTACTGTGTGTGCTGGCCAACTACCGAGGGGTATAAAATTCCTCCTCCGGATCGATCACGCATCCCTAAAATGGCTCTGCAATTTTCGGGAACCAGAAAGTCAAATTGCTCGTTGGATAGAACGCTTGCAACAATATGACATGGACATTCAGCATCGAAGCGGGAAGCAACATGGCAACGCGGACGCTTTGTCGCGGCGTCCCTGCGGAGAGTGTCGTCATTGCGAGAGGGCGGAGGAGAACGATGATCATGGAATCATGTTCATGCAGATTGAAGCCATCGATTACACTCAACGGCAGAAAGAAGATCCCACCCTCGCTTCCGTTTTCAAATGGTTGGAAGCCGGTGAGCGGCCGTCCAAGGAAACTATGTGGCGAGAGGATCCCGAAAGAAAGGCCTTTTGGCACATGTTCGAAAGTCTTTATTTGGACAACGGCGTATTAAGGCTTAGAAATAAGGAAGATAAGCCCGTAACCGTTGTCCCCGACAGTCTACGGGAAGAAATTATGCGTCGTATGCACAACACTTCCACCGGTGGACACTTTGGTGTGAAGAAAACGTTAGCTAAACTTAAGCAACGTTACTACTGGGTCGGACAAAGCGCAGACGTGTCTCTCTGGTGTGCGTTATGCCAGACTTGCAACTTTGAGTCCGAAATTTTCCAAGCTTGTATGCAGTTACTTGAAGTGGAAAAAACCCGCACAACACCGCTGCATCCCCAATCGGATGGAATGGTCGAGCGTTTCAACCGAACGTTGCTTGATTACTTGGCTAAATTCGTGGCAGCAGATCAACGCGACTGGGACGAGTTGCTGCCGTTGGCGCCGTGGGCCTACCGCTCCGCGCCTCACGAAGCAACTGGATATTCACCTTCTCGTTTGATGTTAGGACGCGAGCTGCGGCTTCCGACGGAACTGCTTTACGGCCAACCGACATCCGACCAGAAGGACTACCCAACATTCGTGCAACAGATGCAAAGTAACTTGCAGAAGGTTCATCGAGGCGCCCGGCAGCAACTCATAGCAGCTGCCTCTGCGAATAAAGCTCGGTACGACTTACGATCCAACTCCCTGGAATTCGAGCCCGGTGCTGAAGTTTATGTGTACTGCGCAAAGTAGGACGCTGCCCAAAGCTTCAATCCGACTGGATCGGACCCGCGGTCGTTATCCGTCGCCACTCTGATCTTGTCTACGAAGTACGACTCCCGGGCAAGCGTACAACCAAAACGATCCACGTCAACCGTCTTGCGCAGTACAAAAGAGCGTCAACGATAGCTCTCGGCCAGGAGGCTCGGGTCTCAGAGGGGGGTAATGTAACGAAGTTTGCCTGACCGTTTGAATTTCCCGCACAACTTCAAACATCGCGAAGCACGAGCGATCACTATCGACATATCGATAGTCGGACCTAATGCACCACAGCTGCATTTTTTAGAAGAAGAAGAATTTTCACCTTGACACACATGGTTCTAGTTTAGAGAGTAGCTTGATAAGAGAGAATAAAGTGAGGTTCTGATTGCACGTGTGTTCTTTTCCAGTTGGTCTCCAAGCTCTGCGCCCCTAATATTCGCCGGCGTATAGATTGCTTTCCGGCTACCTGACTAAAGAAGAAGTACCGCTCGGCTAACCGTGGTGACGCTGCCCTTCAGTTAAGGCAGTTTTCGCTACAATATTAAAACCAAATCAGTTAAAAAAGGAAATTAGTTACATTAAAGACAAAATACCTGATACACTTGTTCTACCGGGAAAAAGAACTGGTGCGGAATTAAAAAAAAAAGTATATTTTGCTAACTGCAAAAGCGTTGTATTTAGACAAAAAATAATAATAAATGCAAAAATACCTTTATTCAATAGACATTCATCCCAGATATTTAAAATTATTCCCTTACCAATTAAAAACCAACAGGGAATAATAATTGCCGATCTAAAGTTCACATACATAGGGTATAACTTTGCCATTGATTCGTATAATTTAATGTCAGAAGCAGCACTGAACAAATGCAAGCATTGGCAACAAAATAAACGAATTTGCTAAGGAAACTGGCCATGGAATAATGCAAATGATGACTCTTGCGAGGTCTTACCTTTTAAGCCGAATAGACCATCGAATTGTGTCTATAAAATGATATCAACTTCATCAAACTATTGGGTTGAATTAAATAGAAAGGGTAGTTGGCTTTTCAAAGTACCAACTAATACTAAAGCAAATATTCAGTGTAGCCATACTCACCACGAAATTATTGACTTACCGGAACAAGGTATATTATCTATTAAGTCAGATTGTACTGCTAGAACAGTCGATAAGATACTAGTTGCAAATTATGTAATTCACTCCGAAAGTTACGAAAAATTGTCACCTTATTATATAAGTAATACAAGTGAGATACCGAAAATTATATGGGATCCATTGAGATATCCAATTATTAACCATACAGTAGAGATAGATCAATTAAAGAATGATCTATATGACATTAAAAATCATAAAAAAAACCTTAACTTTCATCATGTATCCGGTCACCTATCTTTAGGAATTTGTTTGATAATATTGTTAGTTATAATTGTATACATAATAAGAAAAATAATGCAACAACGATCACGTTTCCTCACATATAAAAAATAAAACAAAAAAAAAAATGTTTACTCTAATGTTAATATGTCATTGCCATTGTACTTAAACTACCACCTTTTTGTGGCCCTTGGCCGAATGATCAAGCAATGAAACTAGAACACCGGAGAGATTATTTTAAGAGACTATGTAAACTCAAAAATGTATAATCTAAGAATATATTTGTATCTATGCCGGCGACCCGTTCCCATGCTTGGCAACGAAGCCTGAGATAAAAATAAATCTAAATATAAAACCCCGCTCTATCCTGTGCGTGGGGTACAACACCAAATTCTTAGAGGAGAGCTGTACTCCGCTGTAATTTGTAGCTATATAAGGCCTAGGATTTTAAGAAATAAAGTCAGTTCAATTTTTTGTACTCAACCAAACAAGTCTTGATGTCCATTTATTCAGACTCTACTTCAAAATAATTATATTTAGACCACTTAATTTTTTTTTTTTTTTTTCCATTTTTAGGCCTTTCTAGTCGTGCTAGGCGATTTTAGGCCTTAATTTGGAATCACCACATTTTAAGCTTTGATGTTGTTTATCTCCGTCAAAACTTAACCGATTTTGAATTGGACTTCCATTTATATTGACTCTACTCCACAATAATTATGATTTAGACCACTTAATGGTTTTTTATTTTTTTCCATTTTAAAGCCATTCTAGTCATGCTAGACGATTTTAGACCATAATTTGGAATCACCACATTTTAAGCTTTGATCTTGATTACCTCCGTCAAAACTTAACCGATTTGGAATTGGAATACTATTTACATTGACTCTATTTAAAAATAATTATGATTTCGAGCACTTCAATTTTTTTTTTTTTTTTGATAATTTTTGTTTTTTTCCATTTTTAGGCCATTTAGGCGACTAGAAAAGTCGTGCTAGACGATTTTAGACTATCATTTGGAATCATCACATTTTAAGCTTTGATCATGATTATCTCTGACAAAACTTAACCGATTTGGAATTGGAATACCATTTATATTAACTCTACATCAAGATAATTATAATTTCCACCATTTAAATTGTTTTTTTAAATATTTTACGATTTTGGGCCTTATTTTAAAATCACCGAGTTTTAAGCTTTGATCTTGATTATCTTCGTCAAAACTCAACCTTAATTTGGAATCACCACATTTTAAGCTTTGATGTTGTTTATCTCCGTCAAAACTTAACCGATTTGGAATTGGAATACCATTTATATTGACTCTACTGCAAAATAATTATGATTTAGACCACGTAAATTTTTTTTTTTTTTTAAACATCCTAGACGATTTTAAACCTTATTTTAAAATCACCAAATTTAAAAACTTTGATCTTGATTATCTTCGTAAAAACTCAACCAATTTGGAATTGGAATACCATTTATATTGACTCTACTTCAAAATAATTATGATTTCTACCACTTTGATTTTATTTTGTTTTTTCTATTTTTAGGCCATTCTAGTCGTGCTAGACGATTATAGACCTTTTTAGGCCTTTCTCGTCGTGCTAGACGAATTTTGACATTATTTTGGAATCACCACATTCTAGGCTTCGATATTGATTATCTCCGTCAAAACTCAACCGATTTGGAATTGGCATACCATTTATATTAAGTCTACTTCAAAATAATTTTGATTTCGACCATTTACATTTTTTTTATAATTTTTTGTTTTTTTCAGTTTTTAGGCCTTTGTAATTTAACATTCGTTTGGAGACATATCATATCGCAATTCGCCGAGCACTCGCTTTTCAAACGGACTTGTTTTTTTTTCTTCCTCGATTAATAGTAACTTTTCGTCGCTTTTTTCATATTTTAAATCAATTCAGGTCAACTAAATCACTATTAATACTTTGTGTCATACAACGGCTGTTTAAACGCAATGTTTAAATATACTAACAATCATATTTTATAATTTCCTTGCAATATATACCAAAGTAAGTAGCCAAAGCAAGTTGTTTGTTTATTTGTACACTTGCTTGGTCATCTCCCAACGTGCTTTGCTTTTGTAACTTGCAGTTTTGGCTTGCTTGCTACTCTCCGCTTAAATCGTTTCAGTTGTGAGCGCGATCTATAATTAGATTCTTACTCTCTAGCGTCATTTCTCTCTGCTCTCAGTTCAATATTTCTATTATTCGCAGTATAATCATTCCATTCGTTGTTGTTTAAATTTAAATTTTGTACCATTATGAATGTCTGCTATAATAACAAGTAAGAAAGGCTACAGTCGATCAAGCCGACTGTAAAAGACCCCTTACTCCCATAGTAGTGCGCATTTGTATTCAATTTGAATTCAAATTTTCAAATGAAATTTAAAAATTTTAAGTTTATGTGTACATTTTGAATTGAAATTTTAAAAAAATTAAATGAACAATTCGCACTGCCAGCATTCGAACCTACAAACTTAGACCAACGCGCCGCGACTCTATCAGTAGCACCACGCGCCACTTTCAAGAATTCTCTGATTATCAGCATTTACATATTATTTATACAAACCACATTCGTTTGAAATTATATGTATGCATATGTATATGTATGTATGTGTGTATTCGGCGCGGCCAGCGTCTGCCGGCAGCGCTGCCGACACACAAGCATCGAGAACGTTCGAACATGTGTTTTTATGTTTCTGTCTCGCTCTCGCGCATAAGTGATATTGCAGTTAAAAAACACACTTTGGAAACGTGATGGCTCATTTGGTAAAGGTAGGATTTTGATGCCACTTTCAGAATAGTTTGATTTCATATGTCTCTATACGAATGTTGAATTACAAAACTGTACTGTGTTTATAAATGCCTTAAAAACGGCATTAAAGTTTAAAAGTTTGGTTAGCTCTCATGAGAAAAGGGGGCGTAATGGCATTGCATTAAGGCTGTCTCTAGCAACCTGCTTACCAGAAATGGTGTTCCTAAGTGCCATAGTTACTGAGTTATTGGCCTAAAACTACATTTTTTTCGAGGTGCGTCTGGTTTTTGCTCATTGCGGGGGGCGGCAAGAGGCGTGGCAACAATTTGAAATAAACTTGATCTGCTCGAGAAAATAACGGACTTTCATTCTTAATTTGGTGGTTCTAGCTTTTCTAGTTTAAAAGATCCAGGTGTTCACAGACGGACATGGCTATATCGATTGACGCTGATCAATAATATATATACTTTTATGGGGTCTGCGAAGCCTCCTTCTGCCTGTCACGCACATTTCGCTTCAAACAAACTTAAAAGACCCCTCTACTCTTTTTTAGAGTACGTGGTCTTTAAACTGCCAGGTGCGAACCAATGTAAAAGTGGGGATCGTTTGCTGCGAAAAATGTGATGGCCTTAACGGCCGTACTATCGACCTGATTAACTCTAATTCGGGTATAAAATGGACATGTGAGTCTTGCAGGGATGTTGAAAGGGATTTGATGAGCTTCATGAGGCAAACAAAAAGTGGCTTTGGGATATATTTGGCAGATTAAAGAACCTGTTTGATAGTTTCACCTCGTTGGATAAGGATTTCAAAAGTATGAACCTTTTGAATGATTCTCCAAAGCGGAAAAAGGCCAATTTTAGGTTGTCAATTGGTCCAAATTAACTTTAAGTTAATCCTTATATCTCCATTAATTCTGATCCGTCTCTAATAAATCTTTCTTCCCCATCTGCAACTAGTATTGTCAGTAAGAATGATAATTTTACTTCCCCAACAGAAGATTTTCTTACGGACACCGAGCCAGTCCCTGATACAGTCACTGTCAATACAGTTGTAGTGAATCAACATAACATATAGCCAACATTACGGGAGAAAAATTCAGATTTTCTTAACAAAATATGCTGTAAAGAGTTCTGGCCGGACCACTTTGTGATGAAAGAATATACTGCCAAAAAAAAGAAATCGAACTCCGATTCACAATCTTCTTCTAACCAATCAGCTACCAAAAACAAAAAAAAACTAAACTGCTCCCTCTCGCTTGCCTATCAGAATGTATGCGGTCTTTGCAGCAAACTTAGCAACCTTTGCTTATCTAGTGTTTCTTTTCTTTTTCTTGTCATTGCCTTTACTGAAACTTGGTTAAAGCCTGACATTCTTAATACAGAGAAAGGATCGCACTTCTCGTCGTGGTGGTGGTGTTCTGATTGCTGTTAATGCTGATCTTTCCTCTGAAGTAGTTAATCTTAGTATTTCTATGGATTAAGAATTTATTGCGATAAAGATTTATATTTTCAATGTTTCCATTTTTATTACTTGCTCTTATATTCCTCCTTCTTCTGATAGTTCTGTTTATTTTGAGCATTTCCTAGCTATCAAATCTGTTTCTTCCCTAATTTCCGATCGAGATATCCTCGTGGTTCTGGGTGATTTTAACATTGCAGGAACGACTTGGTTATCCACTCAGGCTCTGCTGTATTGACTCCCACGACTCAGAGTGATTTCCTTGATCATTTATTTGGGATTTCTCTATCTCAAACAAATGGCATTCCCAATTGTTTAAGTAAGATGCTTGATCTTATTTTTGTCTTAGATCCATCATTTCCATCTGTTTCCCGTATTGCTCCCCTTTCTATTTCTGAAGATTCATATCACCCGACTTTGGATTGTTGATGGAATTCCCTACCCAAATGGGAAAGTCCAGCTCGAGACACAGAAAGCGTATTCGCCAGTTTCGGATGGCTGATTTTAATAAGTTAAATCAGCTTTTATCCCAGACTGACTGGTCATGGCTGTTCAAGTGCAGGCATATGGATGAAGCAGTTGCATTTTTTTATCTTACTCTAAATAATTTACTTGAACTTTGTGTTCCATCTTGTGTTCCAAGAATCTCGAAAAAACCTATTTGGCTTACATGTGAATAAACACGGTTAAAAACATTAAATCTAAACTTTATAAGAAATTCAGGGAAACTGGCTCTTCCCTGGATCTCTCTCGTTATGTAATTGCTCGATCTAATTTCTCTACATCAGCCTGTGCTATCGGAATTACCTTAGAAGATGTGGTCAGCAGTTAATGCGAAGCGCAAATCATGAACACTTCCTTCCTCAATGGTTTTTGAAAATAAGGCAGCTAATTCTGATCAGGCTATAGCCGATTTATTTCCTGATTTTTTTACAATCAACTTATTGTATTCATCAAAATAATCTAAACTTGCCTTATCCCTATCATGTAAATGCTTCTAATTGTAATTTTAGGCCATTGATCACTAAAGACTATAATGTCAAAAAAACAATAATAATAGAATAAATTTATAATGTCAAAAATTTAAAAAACAAAAAACAAGAAAGAAAAGTACAGTCGAGCACGCCCAACCGTATAATACTCTCTGCATTTGTTCCCGATTAAATTATTAAAATCGGTATCCAGATATTACAATGTGTAGTACTTGCATTTGAAGTAGTATTTAGTATTTGCAGTTGAAAAAAACAGTCTAAGCATAACCAAACATACATCTGTTTGTTTGTATGCGAATACACAATATATGATGCATATATGTATGTATGTGTGCATTCGGCGCTGCCAGCTTCCGCGGGCAGCGCTGTCGCCACGCAGTCAGCGAAAATGTTCGAACATGTGCTTGTGTGTTTCTATCTCGCTTGCACCAATGGGTTGATATTGCGTTTATATTATCAATATTCTAGCTTCTAGTTTTCTTGTTTATAGTCCGATTTTAATGCGCCTTTCAGGATAGTTTAATATAGTTAGTCTCCACACGAATTATATATAACAATACTGTACGATACGAACAAGTTCACTAAAAACGGCATTGAAGTTTGAAAACTATTTTATCAATTGTGGGAAAGTGGGCGTGGCAGTCCAAAATTTTAAACGACAATGTAATTATGCTGTCGGTAGGAAACTCCGTACCCAAATTGGTGATCCTAGGTGCCATAGTTACTGAGATATTTGCCGAAAACAACAATTTTTCCCGAGGTGTGTCTAGTTTTTTGCTTTTGGGGGCGAATGGGGCGTGGCATCGCAAAAACAAGAAAGAAAAGTACAGTCGAGCACGCCCGACCGTATAATACTCTCTGCATTTGTCCCGATTAAATTATTAAAATCGGTATCGAGATATTACAATGTGAATTACTTGCATTAAAACACGTTGAAACAAAAACAATCTAAGCATAATCAAACACACATCTGTTTGTTTGTATTCGAATACACATACGTTTGGCAATATGTATATGATGCAAATATATATGTATGTATGTGTGTATTCGGCGCAGCCAGCTTCCGCGGGCAGCGCTGCCGACACACAGGCAGCGAAAACGTTCGAACATGTGCTTGTGTGTTTCTATCTCGCTTGCACCTATGGGTTGGTATTGCGTTCAATTATCAATATTGTAATGCTTCTAGTTTTGTTGTTTATAGTCCGATTTAAATGCGCCTTTCAGGATAGTTTAATATAGTTAATCTCCACACGAATTATAATTAAACATTACTGTGTGATACGAACAAGTTCGCAAAAAACGGCATTTTAAGTTTTTTCAAGTGTGGGAAAAGTGGACGTGGCAGTCCAAAATTATAAATGGAAATGCACCTATGCTGTCGCTAGGAACCTCCGTACCCAAATTGGTGATCGTAGGTGCCATAGTTACTGAGATATTTGCCGAAAACACCAATTTTTCACGAGGTGTGTCCAGTTTTTTTTGCTTATTGTGGGCGAATGGGGCATGGCATCGAAAAAAAAAAAAAAGATTCTTGTATTGACTGACTAAATATCTGATCGTTTGACACCAAGCTCGAACTTGTAGCTCTTACCATCTCTGAAATCTGTTTGTTCATACGGACAGACAGACGGACAGACAGACGGACAGACAGACGGACAGACGGACATGGCTATATCGACTCGGCTTGTGATGCTGATCAAGAATATATATACTTTATGGGGTCTGCCACGCCTCCTTCTGCCTGTTACATACTTTGCACAAACCCAATATACTCTTGCAGAGAGTATAAAAAAAGATTTTGTATTGACTAAATATGTGATCGTTTGACACCAAGCTCGAACTTGTAGCTCTTACCATCTCTGAAATCTGTGTGTTCATACGGAGAGAAAAGACGGACAGACGGACATGGCTATATCGACTCGGCTTGTGATGGTGATCATGAATATATATACTTTGTGGGGTCTGCCACGCCTCTTTCTGCCTGTTACATACTTTTGCACAAACCCAATATACTCTTGCAGAGAGTATAATAATAATAGCTTGTATAGAATAGAATGTAACACAATTATTATTCTGCGTGCATTTATTATCTATAAAGCATATCTTTTACACAACAAGTGTATAACATAAAGGGCCTTAAGCCAAGCTTACGATCTAGATAAGATCTTAAGTCCTAAGATCTAAGATCCATGTGATGGAATACTAGGAATTGATTTCATTAAAAAACAAGAAAGAAAAGTACAGTCGAGCGCGCCCGACCGTATAATACTCTCTGCATTTGTGCCGACACACAGGCAGCGAAAACGTTCGAACATGTGCTTGTGTGTTTCTATCTCGCTTGCACCTATGGGTATTGCGTTCAATTATCAATATTATAACGCTTCTAATTTTCTTGTTTATAGTCCGATTTTAATGCGCCTTTCAAGATAGTTTAATATAGTTAGTCTCCACACGAATTATATAATTACAATACTGTACGATACGAACAAGTTCGCCAAACCCGGCATTGAAGGTTCCAGACTTTTTTATCAAATGTGGGAAAAGTGGGCGTGGCAGTCCAAAATTTTAAATGGCAATGCAACTATGCTGTCGCTAAGAACCTCCGTACCCAAATTAGTGATCCTAGGTGCCATAGTTACTGAGATATTTGCCGAAAACACCAATTTTTTTTCGAGGTGTGTCTAGTTTTTTGCTCATTGTGGGCGAATGGGGCGTGGCATCGAAAAAAAAAGATTCTTTTATTGACTGACTAAATATCTCATCGTTTGACACCAAGCTCGAACTTGTAGCTCTTACCATCTCTAAAATCTGTTTGTTCATACGGACAGACAGACGGACAGACGGACATGGCTATATCGACTCGGCTTGTGATGCTGATCAAGAATATATATACTTTATGGGGTCTGCCAAGCCTCCTTCTGCCTGTTACATATTTTTGCACAAACCCAATATACTCTTGCAGAGAGTACTCGTAGAGTAAAAGGGTATATTGTAATCGTTGGAATGTATGTAACAGGCAGAAGGAGGCGTGGCAGACCCTATAAAGAATATATATTCTTGATCAGCACCAATAACCGAGTCGATATAGCCATGTCCGTCTGTCCGTCCGTCCGTCTGTATGAACAAAAGGATCTCAGAGACTATAAGAGCTAGAAAGATGATAGGGGTAGCAAATGAAAGGTACTGAAGTATGTTGAAATAAGTAAATTCCAATTGCTTTGGTTTTCGGATTCAGAGCGACTGTTGTTGTCGCTCTGAAGTATGTTGAAATAAGAAAAGTACAGTCGAGCACGCCCGACTATATAATACTCTCTGCACTTTTCCGATTAAATGATTAAAATCGTATGCGTAGTACTTGCATTAAAATATGTTGATACAAAAACAATCTAAGCATAATCAAACATACATCTGTTTGTGTGCATGCGAATACCCATACATATGTATGTACGTTTGACAATGCTGCATATATGCTTGTATGTGTGTATTCGGCGCAGCCAGCTTCAGCGGGCAGCGCTGCCGCCACACAAGTAGCGAAAACGTTGGAATATGTGCTTGTGTGTTTCTAGCTCGCTTGCACCAATGGGTTGATATTGCGTTCAAATATCAATATTGTAACGCTTCTAGTCTTGTTTATAGTCCGATTTTAATGCGCCTTTCAGGATAGTTTAATATAGTTAGTCTCCACACGAATTATACACTACAATACTGTACGATAAGAACAAGTTCGCAAAAAACGGCATTTGAAGTTTTTTCAAGTGTGGGAAAATGGGGCGTGGCAGTCCAAAATTTTAAATGGCAATGCAACTATGCTGTCGCTAGGAACCTACGTACCCAAATTGGTGATCGTAGGTGCCATAGTTACTGAGATATTTGCCGAAAACATCGATTTTTCCCGAGGTGTGTCTAGTTTTTTTGCTCATTGTGGGCGAATAGGGCGTGGCATCGAAAAAAAAAAAAAGATTCTTGTATTGACTGACTAAATATGTGATCGTTTGACACCAAGCTCGAACTTGTAGCTCTTACCATCTCTGAAATATGTTTGTTCATACGGACGGACAGACAGACAGACAGACAGACGGACAGACGGACATGGCTATATCGACTCGGCTTGTGATGCTGATCAAGAATATATATACTTTATGGGGTCTGCCACGCCTCCTTCTGCCTGTTACATACTTTTGCACAAACCCAATATACTCTTGCTGAGAGTATAATACAACTGTCAATTAGATTTCAAGCCGTCTGAAGACTAGTTATAATTAGATCAAATAATTTAAAATACCCAATTTATGTTCCAATAACATACAGTTCTGGCAACAATTCCCTACTTCTGCCAGAAAGATCACAAGTTGTCCGTAGGAACCTCCGTACTAAAATTTGTGATCCTAAATGCCATAAAAGCTGAGATATTCGCGGAAAACACCGATTTTTTCCGAGATGTGTCTAGTTTTTTGCTCATTGTGGGCGATGGGGCGTGGCATCGAAAAAAAAAAGATTCTTGTATTGACTGACTAAATATGTGATCGATTGACACCAAGCTCGAACTTGTAGCTCTTACCATCTCTGAAATCTGTTTGTTCATACGGACGGACAGAGGGACATATGGATGCTAAACGCCAAAAAAAAATTGATCAGCTACGGAACAGTGGTGCCAGAAGAATATGTAATGGGACCTGTAGGGCAATCGTTTTGAAGTGCTTACGGCCCACTTGGCGCTCAAATGGCTCAATCGATAGTCCATCCGGGAGGATCGCAAGGTGGGCCCAGGAGTTACAGCAGTTCAGTTCGGCATCCATCGACATCCATTTATGGTTGACTATAAATATTAGGTAGATATACCAGACGCGGGGTGCAAATCTGCACAAAAACTGGTGGAGTGCTCGATCAAGACAGTCGCCTGCCTTATCTAATAATCTTATCGCTATCAATACTAAAATCTAAACTCAAATTTAAAAAATATTATTTTAATGTTCTGGAGTTGTGCTCAGACCACTGTCTTGTGCAGCATATATTCAATAGTCCAGGTAGCCCTAGGTTCCTCCAAAGTATATTATTCCAGGCGATCAACAATATCGAGAGCTAGAACCATGTCTGGCATGTTATTATCACCAAAAGAGATGAGTTGGACAGCACCGTCGAACAGCTGGCCATAGCAATCACTAACGCTATTGGATAGAGAACCCACCACAGAGATGTCAACCTCTGTGGCTTCTAAGTTTTCTCAATCACTCGAGTGATTTCTAAAGGAACTTGAGGAATCTTTAATTTCTTGACGGCCCCCTGTAAATGGCACTCTCCATTCCTAGTGTGAAACCGGGTGACCTATTAAGCGAGAAAGGCATACTTAAAGCATCCAAGTGACCCGGATATGATGGCATCAATATCCCAGCTATCAACGTATCTGCACAAGTTTGAATCAAATTGGACTACTATATCGTATAGTTGCCATAGGAACCATCTGCCGAAAATATGCTCTAAACATGAACTTGTATGAAAATGTTATGTGTTTGTCAAGTTAGAAACATATTGAAACTGAGCAACAGGTTAATTACATATATTGCTGACCCACAAGGCCAGTTACCTGAGAGGAAGTCAAAATCATCCTAGACAACCAATCTAAATATAACATTGCCTGGACCAGAAGATTAAGTTTCTGGTTCGCCTCATACATCTGCAACATCGCAGGATACTTACACACCTTTACTAGTAACTGATACTCCTACACAGAGTATAAACAAAGATCCCAAAAAAAGGCCTTTAAGATCATTATCTTGTGCTCTGAGGTCTTTTTGCAAAATAATTAAAAATACAAAAAGTATTTTCGTTGTTGCAATCAACAACCTAGCGTGTATTAATTTTCGATATTTTTTGCAACAGGCTCAACTCACTCTTCTTTTTTTATTTCAGTGCCGTCGTTGTACCAGCATTGCAATGCAAGCCGACTCAGCAATCTTAGGCAATAACGGAAACTCTTGCAGCAAAACAAAAGTGTCCGGTTACCGCCGCTGACCATTGCAGTTAAAAGCGCGCTGATACAAAGTATGCAGTGTCGCTATTGCGAGGGCTGTTCCTTAACTTACGAAGCCCTCTATAGCGAGGGTTGCTTAATATTCTATATTAAGTGCTATTTTGTTAACTTATATATATTATTGACATATGTATTCTGTGTGAGTTTCATTAACTTAGCTTAGTAAACCCAAAAGTTTTTCATACTAATTCATATATGGAGCGTATTTTTGACCGATCGGCTCTATGGGAGCTATACGATATAGTAGCCCGATTTGGATCAAACTTGGTCTGCATATATACTTCTATATATATAAATATAAGATCTTAGAGAGAGAGAGAGATATGTCCTTGTCCGACTACATCTCCGTTTTCGACAAATTGAACCAATTCGAGGCACGAGTAGGCCAAGTTGGCTTGGAACAAATTAATTCTATTTGGGACGAGGTCCAAACGATTCCATAGATTACATTCTGGATCGGAGTGCATGTTCATTAATGAACGCATTTTCAACCTGATTCGACCAGCCTTTTGACTAGTCACAGTCGAAGAACCCTTCTTTAATCAGCACATGTAATGCATTGCTGCAAGAATATATCCAGTTGGAAAATATATTCCGAGTCCCGCCTCCAACCGTCACTTCAAATTTCTACTTTCCTCATCAAGCCCGGCAGCACATCCACCAAACACCCGCGTAGTATTCAACGCATCTTGTCCGTCCACCAGCGGAGCTTAGCCTTAATGACGTTCTACATACTGGTCCAACCCTGCAAGCCGACCTCACCTTGCATATTCTCAAGTGAAGATTCTTCCGCTATGTTTTCAACGCCGACGTTACGATGATGTGTAGACAAAACATGGTCGATTCGAAGCATACGCGCTTAGAGCGAATCCTTTTCCGGGATGAAAACAGTTAGGTTTGGTGTGAGTTGCGACCCTTTTTTAGCAATTCGAGTGCATCTGCAGCTTTCCCAAGACGTCGAGAGCATCTACTCAAGGGCGAGCAATTTTCTACGTTATTTAATGTACGTTGATGATGTTCTTGCAGGAGCTCACACTCCAGAGGATGCTCATGCCGTTATCCAGCAGCTCCGAAACGCGCTGCACACCGGGGGATTTCCCTTTGGGAAATGGACGTCAAACCATAAGTCTTTACTCTTGGCCATTCCTAAGGATTATCTTTTAAGTGACGATGCCAGTAACGCAAAAACTTTTTGAATTCGGTGGAACGCGACGGCAGACTGTTTTTTTGTTCCGCTCCAGAGGTTCAACCGATCATTACTAAACGAATAGTCTTGTCTAAGATTGCTAAGCTTTTCGATCCAGCCGGTTGGTTAGCCCCTTCCTTCATTCGTGCCAAAATCTTTATGCAGCAGATTTGGCTTACCGAAATTGGTTGAAATGCCCACTTCCGACTTGCCTCTTTTAACAATGTCATGCTTTTCTTGAAGACTATCCAGGCCTTCAAAAGATCAGCATTCGCAGGTGGGTAGAGACCGGTTTAGAAACGCAATGGCAGCTACATGGATTTTATGAAGCATCCCAAAAGGCTTATGGCGCAGCGCATTATAAGCACCGTATTAGCGTTCATCTACTCTACGCGAGTAGCCCCGGTCATGACTCTCTCGCTCGCGCGCCTCTAATTATGTGTGGCTGAACTCCTTGCTGACCTGTATGCAGCCATCGTTGCTGATTTTGCAATACAGCCCGTCCAATCCTTCTTCTGGACTGACTCCACTATCGTGTTGGCATGGCTACAAAAACCGCCATGCCGGTGGACCACATTTGTTGACAATCAAGTAACTGCCGTGTCTAAGGTGGCTGCCATCAATAATTGGTCCCATGTCCGCTCTGAAGACAACCCCGGTGACCTCGCGAGCCGGCCCTCATGTGACATACCTGAAACCGAGATTGAGCACCGAGTGCAATGCCACACGGCTAATCTACCTCCGTCGAACAATTTCCCGACTTTCGCTTACGTCCAGCGTTCCTTCACGAACACAGGTGTTGGTCCGTTTGAAATCAAGAACTACACTGGACGTGCCTGTTTGATTACCTAGTGGTATGTTTGTGTCTTTGTGTGATTCACCACTAAGGCCATTCATCTGGAAGCCACATCTGACCTCACGACCGAGAAATTCCTCGCGACGTTTTCCCGTTTTGTCGCGAGATGACGGTGTCCTAAGCGCATTTATTCCGACAATGGCAAAACCATTCTTGGTGCGTCTACGCTGTTAGACAGGACCTCCTGGAGGCCACCAAACTCATATCCATCCATGGGAATTCATTCCTCCTAGAGCTCCTCACATGGGAGCGTTATGGGAAAATGGAGTCAAAAGCTTTCTAGGCTCTTTTTTATAAGTCCACATCTGGTTTAAGTATACCTTTGAGGGGCTCTCGACCTTATTATGCAATATACAGGCTCTCTTGAACTCACGACCTATTTCCCATATGTCGGAGGAGTCATCAGATTTCTGACAAACCCAATATACCCCTCTACTCTATTTTAGAGTACAGGGCTTAGCAAGAAGGAATGCTATAGTCGCCTCGCAACTTTAGGTTACCCCTTACTCAGTTTCAATTTGTTATTTACAGTGGGGTATGATAATAGTATTAGTGCAATCGTTCAGGTGATGGATAAAATAGCTTGGTTAACACAGAACATTTTCATATAAATTTACTTTTTTAGAGAATGTTTTCGACCGATTATTCTTATGGCAGCAATACGATATCGTCCTCCGATTTGAGTGCGAAACCGAGATGTTGGAGTGAATGAGTGACCTAGCGTAAGACTGATTTTTTGAATGGATAGGTTAGGTTAGGCTTAGCCGGACGTCCTCGTGGTACAGAAGCCAGTTATGGGCCTTAGCCAACCGCTCGGGATTGAATTGCCACGGCCTGAAGTCTTGTAGAATCTGCGCGCGCTTCGCTAGCAGGTTACTTGCGGTTATGTTAGAGGCTTCTGTTAGTGAGGGGGGAGTGTTGGTGTTCCTAGGCACCTAAGCCTCGTGCGCTCTAAGGCAATACAGTGGCGTAGAAGGTGCTCCAGCGGCTGTATGGAGTTTGGGTCATTGCATTTCCTGCAATTGATACTGTTGGTTATTCCCAGCTTGGTTGCATGTGCAGCCGCTAGGCAGTGACCAGTGTGTATCCCCAGCAACATTCTTGGATAGGTGCAGAATATATTGCGCAATACGAGAGTTGCAATTGTTGCGCATGATCTGGGTTATTTTGCATATAGGGGTGTTTCGCCATCTTCGGATGATTTGGTCATTGGTGCATCTCTCAAGATTACTAGTGTAGTGTAGGTTAGTAGTGATCTTAGGGAGATGTCATTACGTTCTGTCCTGGTGAGATTCTTGTATTGACTGACTAAATATCTGATCGTTTGACACCAAGCTCGAACTTGTAGCTCTTACCATCTCTGAAATCTGTTTGTTCATACGGACAGACAGACGGACAGACAGACGGACAGACGGACATGGCTATATCGACTCGGCTTGTGATGCTGATCAAGAATATATATACTTTATGGGGTCTGCCACGCCTCCTTCTGCCTGTTACATACTTTGCACAAACCCAATATACTCTTGCAGAGAGTATAAAAAAGATTTTTGTATTGACTAAATATGTGATCGTTTGACACCAAGCTCGAACTTGTAGCTCTTACCATCTCTGAAATCTGTGTGTTCATACGGAGAGAAAGACGGACAGACGGACATGGCTATATCGACTCGGCTTGTGATGGTGATCATGAATATATATACTTTGTGGGGTCTGCCACGCCTCTTTCTGCCTGTTACATACTTTTGCACAAACCCAATATACTCTTGCAGAGAGTATAATAATAATAGCTTGTATAGAATAGAATGTAACACAATTATTATTCTGCGTGCATTTATTATCTATAAAGCATATCTTTTTACACAACAAGTGTATAACATAAAGGGCCTTAAGCCAAGCTTACGATCTAGATAAGATCTTAAGTCCTAAGATCTAAGATCCATGTGATGGAATACTAGAATTGATTTCATTAAAAAACAAGAAAGAAAAGTACAGTCGAGCGCGCCCGACCGTATAATACTCTCTGCATTTGTGCCGACACACAGGCAGCGAAAACGTTCGAACATGTGCTTGTGTGTTTCTATCTCGCTTGCACCTATGGGTATTGCGTTCAATTATCAATATTATAACGCTTCTAATTTTCTTGTTTATAGTCCGATTTTAATGCGCCTTTCAAGATAGTTTAATATAGTTAGTCTCCACACGAATTATATAATTACAATACTGTACGATACGAACAAGTTCGCCAAACCCGGCATTGAAGGTTCCAGACTTTTTTATCAAATGTGGGAAAAGTGGGCGTGGCAGTCCAAAATTTTAAATGGCAATGCAACTATGCTGTCGCTAAGAACCTCCGTACCCAAATTAGTGATCCTAGGTGCCATAGTTACTGAGATATTTGCCGAAAACACCAATTTTTTTTCGAGGTGTGTCTAGTTTTTTGCTCATTGTGGGCGAATGGGGCGTGGCATCGAAAAAAAAAGATTCTTTTTATTGACTGACTAAATATCTCATCGTTTGACACCAAGCTCGAACTTGTAGCTCTTACCATCTCTAAAATCTGTTTGTTCATACGGACAGACAGACAGACAGACGGACAGACGGACATGGCTATATCGACTCGGCTTGTGATGCTGATCAAGAATATATATACTTTATGGGGTCTGCCAAGCCTCCTTCTGCCTGTTACATATTTTTTTGCACAAACCCAATATACTCTTGCAGAGAGTACTCGTAGAGTAAAAGGGTATATTGTAATCGTTGGAATGTATGTAACAGGCAGAAGGAGGCGTGGCAGACCCTATAAAGAATATATATTCTTGATCAGCACCAATAACCGAGTCGATATAGCCATGTCCGTCTGTCCGTCCGTCCGTCTGTATGAACAAAAGGATCTCAGAGACTATAAGAGCTAGAAAGATGATAGGGGTAGCAAATGAAAGGTACTGAAGTATGTTGAAATAAGTAAATTCCAATTGCTTTGGTTTTCGGATTCAGAGCGACTGTTGTTGTCGCTCTGAAGTATGTTGAAATAAGAAAAGTACAGTCGAGCACGCCCGACTATATAATACTCTCTGCACTTTTCCGATTAAATGATTAAAATCGTATGCGTAGTACTTGCATTAAAATATGTTGATACAAAAACAATCTAAGCATAATCAAACATACATCTGTTTGTGTGCATGCGAATACCCATACATATGTATGTACGTTTGACAATGCTGCATATATGCTTGTATGTGTGTATTCGGCGCAGCCAGCTTCAGCGGGCAGCGCTGCCGCCACACAAGTAGCGAAAACGTTGGAATATGTGCTTGTGTGTTTCTAGCTCGCTTGCACCAATGGGTTGATATTGCGTTCAAATATCAATATTGTAACGCTTCTAGTTTTCTTGTTTATAGTCCGATTTTAATGCGCCTTTCAGGATAGTTTAATATAGTTAGTCTCCACACGAATTATACACTACAATACTGTACGATAAGAACAAGTTCGCAAAAAACGGCATTTGAAGTTTTTTTCAAGTGTGGGAAAAGGGGCGTGGCAGTCCAAAATTTTTAAATGGCAATGCAACTATGCTGTCGCTAGGAACCTCCGTACCCAAATTGGTGATCGTAGGTGCCATAGTTACTGAGATATTTGCCGAAAACATCGATTTTCCCGAGGTGTGTCTAGTTTTTTGCTCATTGTGGGCGAATAGGGCGTGGCATCGAAAAAAAAAAAGATTCTTGTATTGACTGACTAAATATGTGATCGTTTGACACCAAGCTCGAACTTGTAGCTCTTACCATCTCTGAAATATGTTTGTTCATACGGACGGACAGACAGACAGACAGACAGACGGACAGACGGACATGGCTATATCGACTCGGCTTGTGATGCTGATCAAGAATATATATACTTTATGGGGTCTGCCACGCCTCCTTCTGCCTGTTACATACTTTTGCACAAACCCAATATACTCTTGCTGAGAGTATAATACAACTGTCAATTAGATTTCAAGCCGTCTGAAGACTAGTTATAATTAGATCAAATAATTTAAAATACCCAATTTATGTTCCAATAACATACAGTTCTGGCAACAATTCCCTACTTCTGCCAGAAAGATCACAAGTTGTCCGTAGGAACCTCCGTACTAAAATTTGTGATCCTAAATGCCATAAAAGCTGAGATATTCGCGGAAAACACCGATTTTTTCCGAGATGTGTCTAGTTTTTGCTCATTGTGGGCGATGGGGCGTGGCATCGAAAAAAAAGATTCTTGTATTGACTGACTAAATATGTGATCGATTGACACCAAGCTCGAACTTGTAGCTCTTACCATCTCTGAAATCTGTTTGTTCATACGGACGGACAGAGGGACATATGGATGCTAAACGCCAAAAAAAAATTGATCAGCTACGGAACAGTGGTGCCAGAAGAATATGTAATGGGACCTGTAGGGCAATCGTTTTGAAGTGCTTACGGCCCACTTGGCGCTCAAATGGCTCAATCGATAGTCCATCCGGGAGGATCGCAAGGTGGGCCCAGGAGTTACAGCAGTTCAGTTCGGCATCCATCGACATCCATTTATGGTTGACTATAAATATTAGGTAGATATACAAGACGCGGGGTGCAAATCTGCACAAAAACTGGTGGAGTGCTCGATCAAGACAGTCGCCTGCCTTATCTAATAATCTTATCGCTATCAATACTAAAATCTAAACTCAAATTTAAAAATATTATTTTAATGTTCTGGAGTTGTGCTCAGACCACTGTCTTGTGCAGCATATATTCAATAGTCCAGGTAGCCCTAGGTTCCTCCAAAGTATATTATTCCAGGCGATCAACAATATCGAGAGCTAGAACCATGTCTGGCATGTTATTATCACCAAAAGAGATGAGTTGGACAGCACCGTCGAACAGCTGGCCATAGCAATCACTAACGCTATTGGATAGAGAACCCACCACAGAGATGTCAACCTCTGTGGCTTCTAAGTTTTCTCAATCACTCAGTGATTTCTAAAGGAACTTGAGGAATCTTTAATTTCTTGACGGCCCCCTGTAAATGGCACTCTCCATTCCTAGTGTGAAACCGGGTGACCTATTAAGCGAGAAAGGCATACTTAAAGCATCCAAGTGACCCGGATATGATGGCATCAATATCCCAGCTATCAACGTATCTGCACAAGTTTGAATCAAATTGGACTACTATATCGTATAGTTGCCATAGGAACCATCTGCCGAAAATATGCTCTAAACATGAACTTGTATGAAAATGTTATGTGTTTGTCAAGTTAGAAACATATTGAAACTGAGCAACAGGTTAATTACATATATTGCTGACCCACAAGGCCAGTTACCTGAGAGGAAGTCAAAATCATCCTAGACAACCAATCTAAATATAACATTGCCTGGACCAGAAGATTAAGTTTCTGGTTCGCCTCATACATCTGCAACATCGCAGGATACTTACACACCTTTACTAGTAACTGATACTCCTACACAGAGTATAAACAAAGATCCCAAAAAAAGGCCTTTAAGATCATTATCTTGTGCTCTGAGGTCTTTTTGCAAAATAATTAAAAATACAAAAAGTATTTTCGTTGTTGCAATCAACAACCTAGCGTGTATTAATTTTCGATATTTTTTGCAACAGGCTCAACTCACTCTTCTTTTATTTCAGTGCCGTCGTTGTACCAGCATTGCAATGCAAGCCGACTCAGCAATCTTAGGCAATAACGGAAACTCTTGCAGCAAAACAAAAGTGTCCGGTTACCGCCGCTGACCATTGCAGTTAAAGCGCGCTGATACAAAGTATGCAGTGTCGCTATTGCGAGGGCTGTTCCTTAACTTACGAAGCCCTCTATAGCGAGGGTTGCTTAATATTCTATATTAAGTGCTATTTTGTTAACTTATATATATTATTGACATATGTATTCTGTGTGAGTTTCATTAACTTAGCTTAGTAAACCCAAAAGTTTTTCATACTAATTCATATATGGAGCGTATTTTTGACCGATCGGCTCTATGGGAGCTATACGATATAGTAGCCCGATTTGGATCAAACTTGGTCTGCATATATACTTCTATATATATAAATATAAGATCTTAGAGAGAGAGAGAGATATGTCCTTGTCCGACTACATCTCCGTTTTCGACAAATTGAACCAATTCGAGGCACGAGTAGGCCAAGTTGGCTTGGAACAAATTAATTCTATTTGGGACGAGGTCCAAACGATTCCATAGATTACATTCTGGATCGGAGTGCATGTTCATTAATGAACGCATTTTTCAACCTGATTCGACCAGCCTTTTGACTAGTCACAGTCGAAGAACCCTTCTTTAATCAGCACATGTAATGCATTGCTGCAAGAATATATCCAGTTGGAAAATATATTCCGAGTCCCGCCTCCAACCGTCACTTCAAATTTCTACTTTCCTCATCAAGCCCGGCAGCACATCCACCAAACACCCGCGTAGTATTCAACGCATCTTGTCCGTCCACCAGCGGAGCTAGCCTTAATGACGTTCTACATACTGGTCCAACCCTGCAAGCCGACCTCACCTTGCATATTCTCAAGTGAAGATTCTTCCGCTATGTTTTCAACGCCGACGTTACGATGATGTGTAGACAAAACATGGTCGATTCGAAGCATACGCGCTTAGAGCGAATCCTTTTCCGGGATGAAAACAGTTAGGTTTGGTGTGAGTTGCGACCCTTTTTTAGCAATTCGAGTGCATCTGCAGCTTTCCCAAGACGTCGAGAGCATCTACTCAAGGGCGAGCAATTTTCTACGTTATTTAATGTACGTTGATGATGTTCTTGCAGGAGCTCACACTCCAGAGGATGCTCATGCCGTTATCCAGCAGCTCCGAAACGCGCTGCACACCGGGGATTTCCCTTTGGGAAATGGACGTCAAACCATAAGTCTTTACTCTTGGCCATTCCCTAGGATTATCTTTTAAGTGACGATGCCAGTAACGCAAAAACTTTTTGAATTCGGTGGAACGCGACGGCAGACTGTTTTTTTGTTCCGCTCCAGAGGTTCAACCGATCATTACTAAACGAATAGTCTTGTCTAAGATTGCTAAGCTTTTCGATCCAGCCGGTTGGTTAGCCCCTTCCTTCATTCGTGCCAAAATCTTTATGCAGCAGATTTGGCTTACCGAAATTGGTTGAAATGCCCACTTCCGACTTGCCTCTTTTAACAATGTCATGCTTTTCTTGAAGACTATCCAGGCCTTCAAAAGATCAGCATTCGCAGGTGGGTAGAGACCGGTTTAGAAACGCAATGGCAGCTACATGGATTTTATGAAGCATCCCAAAAGGCTTATGGCGCAGCGCATTATAAGCACCGTATTAGCGTTCATCTACTCTACGCGAGTAGCCCCGGTCATGACTCTCTCGCTCGCGCGCCTCTAATTATGTGTGGCTGAACTCCTTGCTGACCTGTATGCAGCCATCGTTGCTGATTTTGCAATACAGCCCGTCCAATCCTTCTTCTGGACTGACTCCACTATCGTGTTGGCATGGCTACAAAAACCGCCATGCCGGTGGACCACATTTGTTGACAATCAAGTAACTGCCGTGTCTAAGGCTGCCATCAATAATTGGTCCCATGTCCGCTCTGAAGACAACCCCGGTGACCTCGCGAGCCGGCCCTCATGTGACATACCTGAAACCGAGATTGAGCACCGAGTGCAATGCCACACGGCTAATCTACCTCCGTCGAACAATTTCCCGACTTTTTCTTACGTCCAGCGTTCCTTCACGAACACAGGTGTTGGTCCGTTTGAAATCAAGAACTACACTGGACGTGCCTGTTTGATTACCTAGTGGTATGTTTGTGTCTTTGTGTGATTCACCACTTAGGCCATTCATCTGGAAGCCACATCTGACCTCACGACCGAGAAATTCCTCGCGACGTTTTCCCGTTTTGTCGCGAGATGACGGTGTCCTAAGCGCATTTATTCCGACAATGGCAAAACCATTCTTGGTGCGTCTACGCTGTTAGACAGGACCTCCTGGAGGCCACCAAACTCATATCCATCCATGGGAATTCATTCCTCCTAGAGCTCCTCACATGGGAGCGTTATGGGAAAATGGAGTCAAAAGCTTTCTAGGCTCTTTTTTATAAGTCCACATCTGGTTTAAGTATACCTTTGAGGGGCTCTCGACCTTATTATGCAATATACAGGCTCTCTTGAACTCACGACCTATTTCCCATATGTCGGAGGAGTCATCAGATTTCTGACAAACCCAATATACCCCTCTACTCTATTTTAGAGTACAGGGCTTAGCAAGAAGGAATGCTATAGTCGCCTCGCAACTTTAGGGTTACCCATTACTCAGTTTCAATTTGTTATTTACAGTGGGGTATGATAATAGTATTAGTGCAATCGTTCAGGTGATGGATAAAATAGCTTGGTTAACACAGAACATTTTCATATAAATTTACTTTTAGAGAATGTTTTCGACCGATTATTCTTATGGCAGCAATACGATATCGTCCTCCGATTTGAGTGCGAAACCGAGATGTTGGAGTGAATGAGTGACCTAGCGTAAGACTGATTTTTGAATGGATAGGTTAGGTTAGGCTTAGCCGGACGTCCTCGTGGTACAGAAGCCAGTTATGGGCCTTAGCCAACCGCTCGGGATTGAATTGCCACGGCCTGAAGTCTTGTAGAATCTGCGCGCGCTTCGCTAGCAGGTTACTTGCGGTTATGTTAGAGGCTTCTGTTAGTGAGGGGAGTGTTGGTGTTCCTAGGCACCTAAGCCTCGTGCGCTCTAAGGCAATACAGTGGCGTAGAAGGTGCTCCAGCGGCTGTATGGAGTTTGGGTCATTGCATTTCCTGCAATTGATACTGTTGGTTATTCCCAGCTTGGTTGCATGTGCAGCCACTAGGCAGTGACCAGTGTGTATCCCCAGCAACATTCTTGGATAGGTGCAGAATATATTGCGCAATACGAGAGTTGCAATTGTTGCGCATGATCTGGGTTATTTTGCATATAGGGGTGTTTCGCCATCTTCGGATGATTTGGTCATTGGTGCATCTCTCAAGATTACTAGTGTAGTGTAGATTAGTAGTGATCTTAGGGAGATGTCATTACGTTCTGTCCTGGTGGTTGACAGGTCAACGCCTGCTTTTGCCAGAATGTCCGCCTCCTCATTTCCTGGTATGTCCTGGTGACTGGGAACCCAGTAGATGTGTACTGACTTTGTCGTGCATAGTTCATCTAATGCTTACCTGTTCGCCCTGGCAGTCCGGGATCTAAGAGTAGACGACATCATGGACTTAAGTGCTGCCTGACTGTCTACCAAGATGTTGATGTTATCAGCATTTGCGTTAAGTTGTTTTGCGGTCAATGCTGCTTTTCCAATCGCAAAAACTTCTGCTTAGAAAAAGCTGCAGTGATGTGGTATCTTAAATGTGAGTTTTAAGCTGGGGGTTTCACAGTAGACAGCGACTCCCACTCCACCCGCCATTTTGATGCTGTCTGTGTATATGCTGAGGTCAGTGTGCTTGTTAAGACATTTTATCCAGTCATTGGGCGGTTTTCAGTTTTAATATAATCTGAGCATGTTGTCATGCTTCTTCTTATGGAACTGTGCCCATATCCGCGTAGCGCCATACTAACCAGTGCTGTGAAGCGTTGGGCCGACTTTGCTGCTACTAGTTTTGCTTGTAGATCCAGGGGAGGTATTCCCGTCAGGATCTCCAGTGCCTTCGTTGGAGTGGTTCTGAGAGCGCCTGTAATGCAGATTAAATTTTGGCGCTGCACCCTCTCCATTAGGGCTAGATATGTTTTCTTCTCCGTAGCCCCCCACCACACAAGAGCCCCGTAGAGCAGGGTTGGGCGCACAACTGAAATATGTATCTAGTGCATAAGTCTGGGTGTCAGACCCTATGTGCAGATTCTTCATACACATACACATCTTCTTGGATGAGTATGGTGGCCTTCTTCACCCTTTCTTCTACATTGGCTCTCCATGTAAGTTTGCTGTCCAGCACTGATCCTAGGTACTTAATGCTGGTGCTGGGCTTGAATTGTTTGTCATTTAATGTCGGTAGTGTCCAGTACGGTACCTTGTACTTCTTGGTAAAGAGTATGAGGTCCGACTTTTTCGCATTTATATGTAGTCATTTTCATATTTCCCTGAGAGTCCGTTCCATTAAGGAGCTCAGAGTCGATGGGCATACTCCCGTTATAATTACACCTATGCCGTCCACATAGGCAGTTATCTTAGGGGCTCCTCTATCAAATCTCTTAACCCCCTAAGCCCACTTTCTAAAGTTATGGAAGAATATACCTTGAATAATTTTTTTCTAGGATAATTTGGGGCTTCTTATCTCAAAAAAAATGTTTAGAAGCTTTCGTTCACCTGTAAAGTAAGAAAAACAGAATGAGGTCCTCTTGGGCATTTAGGTAAAAAAAACAATTTTCATAATTCAACGTAGCAGGCCGTTTAAAAGCTTCTGGGCGCTTTCAAACACTACAACACTATTTTGGGAATAGTTAGTAACCCCCACAAATTGGTAAAATAAAAAAACGCTTTAAAAGTTGTTTGATAAAGTAAAAAATGTTATCAGGTCCTCTAGTCACTCCTGGGCATAAGAGGGTTAATGGGGTCGTCAACGACTAAGTTCCACAGAAGGCGAGAAAGGACTCCTTGAGAGGTATCCCTGTTCGCGATTTTGGTTGTGGTTGCAACGCCCCATTCTGACTGAACTCTCCTGCAGCTCAGAAGCTTTCTAATACAGTTGCTGATTGTTGGGTGAGTATTGGTTGTTAGTTGATGGCCTCATGAGCAGTTGTAGGCCTCAAGCAGAGTCTTATTGACGATAATCACTGATTTCTCAATGCCTTCTGCAGACCTAAAGTTGTTTGGTGGGCTGAGATTTTCTGCCACAAGACTCCTGAACTTGGCCCAGTCAGTGTTCTTGTGGTTCTTAAAATGAGTTAGTTTGGGGTTGTGATCAAAGTTGCATTCAAATTGAATGTACTTATGATCAGAGAATGAGGGTTTGTCTAGGACCCTCCAGTTTGTTATTGCTACACCTGTTGCGAGTGTTACGTCAAGGATGAAGTGGGACCTACGTATGTATGTGCCTCCCCCGTGTTAGCGATACTTAATTTTGTGGTTAATAGAAATTCAAATAGATATCCCCATACGCAGTAATGCTCGTTGGCGTATGTGCCGGCAAGTGTTGCGGGTGAACCGTCGACACCAACTTAGTTTTATGCAGGTTTATCTGCAGTACCCTCATACTTGTGGGTTCCTGCATCACCTGCAGCGGACGGGTTGACTATAACCGTCAGGACTCCGTCCTCGTCGTCGGATGTTATATCCAGTGATTGGATGGCTTCGAGGACCTTCGGGATGATGCTTCTTCAGTCGAAGGTACACACTACCAAGTTCTTAAACATTTCAATTTATTTGTTGGACTTGGCAATCGCTGAAAGGCTTGGCAGCGTGTGTGTGGCTTATGCGAGACGAAAATGCGAACTGACCTCCCGCTCGTGGCCGCTGCACTGCCAAATACAAATCAAACTTACATGCAAGCTTAAGTATAGGAGATTTTATGCTTACATTATAGGCTACTACATTAGGTTCAATTCATTACTTATGCTAATACTTCATTTTATTTTGCTTATGCTAACTGCTATAATCATGATCCAATATTCCGGCCACCCTGAAAGGATCGCCTTCAATCCCTTGGTAGCCCTGGCAGCATTAGCGCCGTCCTTATGTGCGACTCGCTGCCAGTCCACCGATGAGAGGGGCGCTCCGAGAAATGAGACTCCACACCATCCTTCGTTCTGCTCTGTTTCCGGTAGAATGAGTCCAGGAACTCCTTCACCAGGTATCTTCCGAAAATGTGTTGCCTTCTCAGGATAATGATGGACTGGTATTCTACGTCGAGCGAATGAGCTTTTTAATGTGAAAAGAGCATTAGTGGACACGTTTGCTATAAATTCAAGAGGAACAGCCTTTGATGCAAAACACATAAACACCGCAATATACACCTTTAGCTGGGCTCGTCCTCTTATACATATGAAACCAATTAAAGAGACACCTTCACAAATCAGCGAGATTCGTCTTCCAAATTCATCTGACTTTTCAATATATAGAGTCAGCGATGGTAAACATCCTAAGCAAACGAGCAACGAGTATTCTTTAAACCCATGAGGCCAATATCTTTCGGAATTGCAACGAAACCCAACGAACTGAACGAGTTTCTGAACGTCACACCCTCTTGACGACAAATCGGCTGGATTTGATGATGTTGGTCCATGTCTCCAAGATACATTATTGGCCATCTCTTGGAGGCCTGCAACTCGATTGGCTACAAATGTTGCTAGTAATGAAGGGGAAGTATCTATAAAATGTAGTGCGGTTTCTGAATCATTCCAAAAGATTCTAACAATGTTGGCGAAACTACCACCCAAGTGATACCGAAAAGTATACAACCTTGGTGTCCACCCCATGCCAAACGATCTTGTCGAATCGGCATCATTGGAAATACAATGTTTCTCATAACCGCATTCTTCCAATACTTTAGAATGGTTTGAAAACCATTTTGCCAATAGAATTTCGCCCGTATTGATATCTGTCGTGAGGGCAGGTCGGTTCAGACGGAACCTACAGAATGAATGAATTAGATCCCTCTATAAAGCAGGTCGCACCACTAATTCATTCAGAGAGTGTGAAGACGTTCTCTTACACGACGCATCCAGTACAACTCGAAGTTTGGTGGATCTGCTTTCGGGTCTCAGGAAGCACTGGTTTGAAAGGGTGTAAAGTGGTCCTGGTGGAACTTCTGTATCAATGAAAAACATTTGATCAAATTCAAGATACCTGTTCATGAAACTCAAATATATACTATGAACTTCCAACTTCATGGAAAGTGCATGTGTCTTGGCAATTTTTGACGACTCCAGCACTTTGGTATCAGTCGTGACAGTCAAAATGACACCAAAGTGTCCAGTCGGAAATTTACGAACGCTATCTCAAGAGCTATGTTTGCAAACGATGTGCTCCGCAGCATAATTTGCCGAAACACTTTTCTCCAGGACAGTTTCAACCTCACAGTGTTGATCTACACTGTCTTCTAAACTGACATCTTGCCTATGTTGCATCACAGAGCAACATATTGGACTATTGGCAAACATTTTCTTGCACCGCCTTGATGCCACCCAACCAAACAACGTCCTTTGTAACAACGGACCACTCTTCTCAAATATAATCTTCCCAGTGCAGAGCATGTCGAAGAAGGAGTCGGCTCCCAGAAGCATATCTATTTGCTGGGGTTTGTGGAACTCAGGATCAGCCAGTTCGACATTTTCTGGGATCTTCCATCTATTGATGGGAAGATCACCATCTGGCTGCCTGCTACAAATTGATTTCAGCACACAAAAATCGACGCTGAACTGATGCCTTGATACACGAGATGAAACTATAGTGGCTACTTTGCTTGTTGCAGTCAAACTCGACTGTCCAACCGACTTTACGGTTAAGCATTTCTTGTTCCCTTGAAGGTGCAGGGCTTGAGCGAGGTCTTCCGTCATGAAGTTCATTTGCGATCCAGAATCCAACAGGACTCTAGCATCTCGATTCTGACCGAAACTGTCTCGAAGTTTAACAACTGCAGTTGCCAGGATTACTTGATCGGTTTCGCTAGCAACATGGTCAACATGGGCAGAAGCTTGTAATGTTTCTACAAATGCGTATTTGTTAAGGAGAGTGTTGTGAGGATGAGAACAAACTCTACACTTCGACGAAGTGCAGTTGGACACTCTTTACCCCGAATGCAAGCAGTTTATGCAGAGTTGACTAGATTAAATTTATCGTCAACTGACAGTGCTGCAAACACTTGACAATTTTCAATCATATGGTTTGCACTGCAAAACAGGCATGTGGGTTCAACTTCTTTTCAACATTTGTACATGCAAATGACGATTTCTTAGCGTGTTTCATTTCAAATGTTTGCGTTATCCTAGACTTTGAACTTTCTTCAGCAGATAAGTGCTGGTATCGCCTGTTCAAAGCCACAACGCAATCGGCCCATTTCGGCAATGTGTTATAGTCAAGTTGCTCCTCATACTTCGATTTTGTATGAGGATCCACCTTTGACATAACTATGTGGATTAAAATTGCGTTAGCAAAGTCTTCCTCATTCCCAAACGACATTAGCGAATAAAAAATTGCCAATACCGAGTCAACCGTTGTGCGAATTCCAACTGCGACTATGGGTTGATATTGCGTTCAATTATCAATATTGTAACGCTTCTAGTCTTCTTGTTTATAGTCCGATTTTAATGCGCCTTTCAGGATAGTTTAATATAGTTAATCTCCACAAGAATTATTAATAACAATACCAAACAATACTGTTTGGCGTTGAAGTTTGAAAACTATTTTATCAATTGTGGGAAAATTGGGCGTGGCAGTCCAAAATTTTAAATGGCAATGAAACAATGCTGTCGCTTGGAACTTCCGTTCCCAAATTGGTATTCTAAGTGCCATAGTTACTGAGATATTTGCCGAAGACACCAATTTTTCCCGAGGTTTGTCAAGTTTTTTGCTTATTGTGGGCGAATGATGCTTGTATTCAAAAAAAAAAAAAAAAAAGATTGACTGACTAAATTTGTGATCGTTTGACACCAAGCTCGAACTTGTAGCTCTGAAATCTGTTTGTTCATACGGACGGTCAGACGGACAGACAGACGGACATGGCTATATCGACTCGGCTTGTGATGCTGATCAAGAATATGTATAATTTATGGGGTCTGCCACGCCTCCTTCTGCCTGTTACATACTTTTGCACAAACCCAATTTACTCTTGCATAGAGTATGAAAATAATTAAAAAATGCGCTCCAATATTGAGTGTGATATGTGCAACCGTGCTTTTGACGGGGTGGATGCTTTCGTTGTGCATTATAGCAAGTGCACCGGACTTGTAAATGCTTTTAGAATAATGATGGAGGCGTCAAGGAACCAAGATTCGAGTGATCGTCCCTCTTCAACATCATTTTTAGACGTCGAACCAACTACATCTGCCAGAGCCTTGAAAAGCAGGAGGAGCTATAATTAATTAACCCGCTAAGAAAATGAAAAGCGATGATATTGATTGTCAAGTATGCAACGTTTCAATTAAAAGAAATGCATATAAAATGCACTTGCGCACTGATACGCAATATAGTGAGAAACACTAATGTTGTATTAATTTCAACAGAAACCAGATTCCCTGTTGAAACATATCGTGTTTTTAATGAAAATGAAAATGTAATTATTCTTCGTGGTTTTTAAAATCAAATAAAAAGAAACATTTTCAGAATAATTGAACTCTGTTTAGCTAAATATAAATATATAAATATAAAAATTTCGATTAAACTTTATGGCACATATATAAAGCAAACAGATGATGGAGAATTAATTGAATCAACTAAGCATTTTGTAACATCATATCAGTGTCTCTATGATTTAGAAACAGCTGATGAAGTTTTGAAAAACAAAATCGATTATTTAAATTTATTAACCAGTGAGTTCCAAGAAAAAGATAGTGGATGGGCTATCCAATCATTTAACTATTGTGATTTAACAATAGTTAAAGTGGAACATATTCCTTCTGGCGGATACTGTTTTTTTTTTTTTTTTATATTGTGATTTTCTAGAATTTATTTGCAATATTAAAATGTTATTAAGTCACAGCGAATAAGCCAACAACAATTGAGTTGAGCTAAGGCCATTATTATTTCTTTTCTTTTGGTTTTGTTTATCATACATTTTAGGTATAGTAAGTACAATGCATAAATAATTTATTGCTAAAAAAAAAAAAAAAAACTGGGCGAGATATATTTGAGAAATTGAGAACAAGGCGTTACAACAATAGAAAGGCGGAGGGGAGATAAAGAGAGCGTTTGAGATTGTGAGATGTGTAAATGTGTCTAGTTGTGATGTATGTGTGTGTATGTGTGTGTATATGCGTATGTATGTGTGTAGGTGCTTGAATGTGCGTGGCTGTGTGTGTCGTGTGTGTGTGTTCAGACTCGGGAGGTAGTTGGAAAGCAGCGCAAATAGCGCCTAGCCTAAGGCTTTGTCTTTTTTAACGCAAAAGAATCAAAATTATGGATTTTGAATTGTTTTGGTTTCTTATATTTTGTGCTACAGAATCTTAGGACTCGGCATTGAGCTCCTCGGTCTCATCTTCTGGCTCAGCGCCGCGTCCCTCGCGTATGCGCTTCAGTTTGCGCTTCAGCATCATGACGCACTTGATAGCCTGATAGGTTTTGGCGGAAGCAGACTCCGTGGCAGGCAGCGGATTGCTTGTGGCCTTCTCGTGGGCCAGCTTGACCTCGATGTAGGCCCGTTTAAGGGTCTTGTAGTGACGGTACTCACTGGTATCCCTCAACAAGATGCACTTGGCGGCTGATCCTTCGCCAGAACAATCGGAGGGCGTGGTGTGATAGATTTGATGATAAAAGTATTGCAATACTGGGGAATTCCAAATGGAGAGACCATACCAAAGCCAAATGGCCACGTTAAGGGTCAGTTTAAAGTTCTTGGCAAATAGCGTGGGTATGAAATAGTTAAACGGCAGACGATTGACAAACACCTGCATCCAAGCGGCAATACGCACGCCCATAAACAACTGATAAATCAAGCGATTCCGATTGGAGTTCTGCAGCGATATCAGAGACAACAGATCGGCCAGTATGCTATATAGACCCACTGTGAGATTCAGGCCAACAAAATAGTTTTCATATCTGAACACGTCGATGGCGATAAGGGCGAACAGGTAGAGTCCCTTGGATGCTGCCTCCAGTAAATCGGCCTCCTTAAAGTCCAGCATGGCGCCATGCAGATGGAACGTGATGATGAATATCGAATAGAATTGAAATTTCTTGATGCGAACGATAAAAGATCAGATTATCGGAGCTATAGAAGAGCGAGTAACGTCCTTGATTCTTCATCAGTTGTGGCAATATCATAAACTCATTGTAAAAGTGCAGAAAGAGACAGCAAGCCGAATAGAAGGCAATATTCCAGATTAAACGTGCGAACTGTTTGCGTTTAAAATATTTAAAATGTTAAATGCCCGAAACGATTAGAAAGAGGAATGCAACCGTTAATATTAAAAACAACAATGTTTTTTGTTTTAATTGGTGCATACTGGCATCAATCGAATACGAGTTCATTGAAAATGAAACCTACAATGATAACGACAAAAAAAAAACTAAGGAGGAATCTCAAAAACACTTCTTGCTATAACATAAACAACATCGCTGCTCCTTTTATTACTTATAGGGGCAGCGACTTAACTTCTCGGATATAGAATTCCCAGTCAACTCAAAAGGGGTTAAGCTTTTTGAAAACTAAATTCCCAATTTAGTATAAATATATACGAAATTGACTGTAGCAGAAAGAAACAAGAGATGATTGTTGGACCCACAATTCGAGCAGACAGTCTACGGGAAAAACATATAAGTCTCCTGGGTATAAACAAATAAATATTGGAAAGCATCCAAAGCCCCCAACCATTTGCTGGACATTGACGAAGAGTGCAACAAATGTACGGCCTGTGAAGACGTGATCGATGATGCTGAAAAGAAGAAATTCTTTAATTTCTTTACCGGAAAATATGAGGGTCCAATACATAAGAAATGTAAGTTAACTTATAAGTTTAGATTTCCAGTAATACCTGTTGTGTTCCATAACTTAACTAAATATGACGTACATTTAGCTTTGTGGGGACTTTAGTATAATTCCATGCACTAGGGAATTATATATATCCATTACTAAAAAAGTCACAATAGACAAAAAAACTATATATACAATATTCAGTTTATTGACTGTAAAAGATTTTTAAACTCTAGTTTAGAAAAACTTTCTAGCTATCTTAACGATGAAGACTACAAGCTTTTAAGTAGAAAGTTTGAAGGAATACAATTTAAGCAAATGCGTCGGAAGGGAGTTTTCACTTATGACCATCTAGATAATTTTTCTAAACTAGCCGCGAGACAACTCCCATGTAGAGAACTTTTTTATAACGTGCTAAACAATGAGGGGTGTAGCATTAACAAGAGAGAAAAGTACAGTCGAGCGCGCCCGACCGTATAATACTCTCTGCATTTGTCCCGATTAAACTATTAAAATCGGTATCGAGATATTACAATGTGAATTACTTGCATTAAAACACGTTGAAAGAAAAACAATCTAAGCATAATCAAACACACATCTGTTTGTTTGTATTCGAATACACAAACGTTTGTCAATATGTATATGATGCAAATATGTATGTATGTATGTGTGTATTCGGCGCAGCCAGCGACCGCGGGCAGCGCTGCCGACACACAGGCAGCGAAAACGTTCGAACATGTGCTTGTATGTTTCTATCTCGCTTGCACCTATGGTTCAATTATCAATATTGTAACGCTTCTAGTTTTCTTGTTTATAGTCCGATTTTAATGCGCCTTTTAGGATATTTTAATATAGTTAGTCTCCACACGAATTATAAACTACAATACTGTACGATAAGAACAAGTTCGCTAAAAACGGCATTGAAGATTCAAGAGTTTTTTTCCATATGTGTGAAAAGTGGGCGTGGCTGTCAAAAATGTTAAATGACAGTGCATTTACGCTGTCGCTAGGAACCTTCATACCAAAATTGGTGATCATAGATGCTATAGTTACTGAGATATTCGCCGAAAACACAGATTTTTTCCGAGATGTGTGTAGTTTTTTGCTCATTGTGGGCGTGGCACCGAAAAAAAAAAGATTCTTGTATTGACTGACTAAATATGTGATCGATTGACACTCGAATTTGTTGCTCTTACCATCTCTGAAATCTGTTTGTTCATACGGACGGACAGACGGACATGGCTATATCGACTCGGCTTGTGATGCTAATTATAATAACAATATACTTTTGTAGGGAGTATAAAAATTGAAAGTAATGAAATTAAATTGAAGTATGTATGTTCTAATGAAAATGTTGCAGATATCTTGACTAAATTCAATTCGCTTCGCACTTGCTTTGCAAACGGACGTGTTTTTTTTTTCTTCCTCTTTTAAAAGTCACTTTTCGTCGCGTTTTTCACTTTATAAATCAATTCAAGTCAATTTTATCATTATCTATACTTTGTGTCATACACCGGCTATGCAAACGCAAGGTTTAAATACACTAACTAACAAATTTAATAATTTCTTTGCAATATTTACCAAAACAAAGCTTAGCCAAAGCAAGTTGTTTGTTTGTTTGTGCACTTGCTTTGTTGTCTCCCAACTAGCTTTGTTTTTGTAACTTGCAGTTTTTGCTTGTTTGCTACTCTCTGCCTAAAACGTTTCAGTCGCGAGCGCAATCTATAAATAGATTTTTACTCTCTCGCGTCATCTCTCTCTCTGCTTTTTGTAAGCCGCGCTTTGACTCACCCCTCTGATATCCCGCGATCTAAGTGTTGTTGGTGCTGGCTACCTAATCTTCGTTGGTAAAATTTTCGTTTGCCGCGCAACCAATTTTGTTTTTGTAAGTACGCTGTATTTCTGCCTTAGCTTAGCATTCTGTTTACTTAACCCTTGTGCATATCTGTCATACTTTTTAACACTCTATACAAATTTTAAATTTGTTATATTTTTATTTTTTATTAAATTTGTATATTTTTGCAGTATAATCTTTTCTTTTCGTTGTTGTTAAATTTTAATTTTGCCATTATGAATGTCTGCTATAGTAAAAACTGCCAGGTGCGAAACAACGTTAAAGTGGGTTTCGTTTGTTGCTGGCTGTGTGATAATGTATCACACGAAAAATGTGCTGGCCTTAACGGCCGTATTATCGACCTGATAAGCTCTAATTCGGGTATAAAATGGACATGTGAGTCCTGCAGGGATGTTGAAAAGGACATGATGGACTTCATGAGGCAAACAAAAAGAGGCTTTGGTGAACTATTGGGCAGATTTAAGAACATGTTTGATAGTTTCACCTCGTTGGATAAAGATTTCAAAAGTATGAACCTTTCAATGATTCTCCAAAGCGGAAAAAGGCCAATTTTAGGTTGTCAATTGGTCCAAATAAACTTTTAGTTCCTCCTCATATCTCCATTAATTAAGATCCGTCTTTAATTAATCTTTCTTCCCCATCTCCAACTAGTATTGTCAGTAGGAATGATAATTTTACTTTACCCACAGAAGTTACTCCTACGGACACCGAGCCAGTTCCTGATTCAGTCGCTGTCAATACAGTTGTTGTTGACCAGCATACCAGTGATGACATTCCGACTTTGTCTACTAGTCAATCTACCAGTGTTGTTAGTTTAAAAGACGTTATGACAGTGGTAGATAATAACTTGACTCTCATAGGTATTCCTCCGAAAAAACAAATCTTTGTTTCAAGGCTAGCCCCTGATACTACATCTGATGATGTCAAGGCTTTTATACAAGCCAAATCTATAGCCAACATTACGGTTGAAAAATTCAAATTTACGTATGCTCGGGAGATTTCTTCATTTAAAATAAGTGTTCCGGCCGAACAATTTAACAAAATATGCTGCAAAGAGTTCTGACCGGACCACTTAGTGGCGAAAGAATATACTACCAACTAAACTCTTCTAACAAAAACAAGTAAGAAAGGCTACAGTCGACGTGCCGACTGTATAAGACCCCGTACTCCTTGTAGTGCGCATACAAAAATACTTACAAACTTAAAAGAAGAAGCAGTAGACTGATTCAAATTTTAAAATACAAATTTAAAAAAAGATAAAAGAACCCGCTTTATCAGACACAGGATTCTCACATCTCGCCACTCTACCATATGCACCACACCTCAATTTGCAGGTACTGCTGATTATCTGCATTTACATATAATAATGTTTTGTTATAGAAAAAGAAAAAGAAAAACAAATGCCTGTCTGCGCTGGGGTTTGAACCGCAGACCTCATGTTCCTCTAATGCATGTCACATCACTTGAACCACAGCACTGTTGACAATCAGGACGGCTAAAGTTGATAAACATTGATTTACCACTTTTCTTCAAACACGTACATAAATTACAATTTTAAACATTTTTGACCAATTTGTTTCACATGTTGTAGTTGTCCGATTTGGACCAAATTTGGTGAAGTTACTTTTTAATAATTATGTACAAATTACAATTATGTCTATCCGGTCCAGTAGTACTCGTGAGAGGATACCGTCGGGTAGATCCAAGTTGTTAGTTAATAAGGTAGATTAGGTTGAGATACAGTTAGATATCAGATCACTGGCCTTGTGGCGCAGTGATATATTAATTAATCAACCATGATTATACGGCCAGTTGCCGGAGCAATGTTTATTTAAACGTGCGTTAGCTTTCGTTATTAGAACAGAACTGAATTTTGAACCACCAGCAAGCTGGGGCGTAAGCTACACCAAAAGTACTTAGTTGCTAAAGAATACAAAGATACAAACTTAAAGCTACAAAACTACAGCCGGCGAGCCGACTGGGCATAAGCGATAACGCTGATCTTGCAAGATATCAGGTTGACCGTCGCATCTAGGGCGCTGAACTGCACTTTCGCTGAGACGGCAACTTCAGCGTAACTGCTGGCTAACATATTTGCGTTTATTTATATTACCCAACAATGTGCGAGGGACACTCGTTAACTACTCCCCCCTCAGAAGTATGACCGTCCCCGTTCATCTTATAGCTGTCTACGTTCGCCTGTATCTCCTGTGAGGCTCGTCTTCTTCTCAAACTCTGGTAGAGGAGAATGGAACCGCTGAGACTCAGGCTGAACCCAACTGCGGCAGCAAACCATGCCTTAGGCGACCCGGCTGATGTTACCTCTTCCTGAAGCTCTTGGATGATATGTAGGTTGTGGTTGTTCATCCTTTGTAGTAAAGGCATACTCAGGACTGGGTCGTGGCCAATGATCTTCAAAACCGGCGATGCTGCTATGCCCGGCGCCTTGTTTATGATTTCGCGCCGGTTCACATACTTTGTTCCATTTATGACAGCTACGCGCTCGAACACGATGAGGAAAGTACCGTTGACTGATACTGTTGCGCCGTCATCGGCGCTGATACTGGCAGGACTCTCGTTTAAGACCATGATGCCGTCATCTACCATTGTAATACGCTCCAGGTGACTAGGTTGCGTGTTACAATGTGCTGTGCTTCCAGCATGCAATTCGCGTGCGCAGGTGTCATGCGTTGCCAACTTGCAGATCGAGGCGTATGTTGTTGTGGTGCAGCTTGTTACCGCTAAAACGTCGTTGTCGCATTCAGCTACGGTGTCATCTTGAAGCTGAAGTACAGTGTGCTCTTGGGACACCGGGAGAATGTTGACCTTTCTACATATAAACTTAATTCTGGGATACTCGATTAAAATGTGGACAATATTTTCGGACTGGAAAATCTTAATATTAGATGCGTCCATCAGGCTAACTATAGGAACTTCTGCGGGATGTTTGATAAGCACAGATTTTAAATCATCGTGATCAAAGATTGTTGTGTTTATTATGTTGGCTTTTTGCAAGAGTGATCGTGAGCATTCAATTTTGGATTTCATTTATTAACATTCTATTTCTAGCCAATAATGCCTCGTACAAATGTGGCGTGTCTATTAGATCATTGTTCTTTGCTTTAATTATCTCATTTACTGTATCGGTTAACTGATTTATCTGCTTCTGGGTTTCTGTGTTTATTACTACCTGTTCGTTGTTTGATTCGATTAATATTCTTTCGGTCATTCTGATCCTTTCTAAATCTTTAGCGTCCGGTGTGCCGGCCACTACCTTAAGTGCTGTCCCAAGAAAGTCCAAGCTTCTGGCAATTCGGTGGTGCACCTCTAAAACGGACAAAAAAACTTCTAGTATGGTAATGGTATGGGTATGAGACTGGGGAAAGTACTCGGACAATTTTTCTGTTTCTTCTATTATACTTAAAAATTCCATTTCCATCTACTATGGGTATGTAATTTGAATGAGAATAGTCGGTGATCCGAGCGTTTATTATACTTATTAGGGATAAAATCGACCAAATAAATCAAATTGGATTAACCCTACTGTGTTTCTTAGTCCTAGTACTAATTTATAATCGCTAATCTAATTCCTATTTTATGTTGTCCTTGTGGACCACCCTCCCTTAATGAGTACAGACGTTCCTAGGTCTGCTTGTATTACCGCTTCTGAGCACAAGGGGGTAAGCTTGTTTCCAAGTCTCTTATTGGCTTTGATGAAGACTTTTTCTCCTATCTCAAATATCCTGTTTCGCTTAGCAAGTCGAAACCTACAATACCATCAAATGGTGTTAAGGAGTCTAATAAAAAAAATTAGCTGATTTCCCGAAAATGTTCATTGGACACTTATGGGTTACTTTGTTAGAACCGTGGATGGAACTAACCGTGAAAGGGGAGTTGACCGGGACTACATTTTTTAGCTCCTTTACGGGCTTGATGTAGTTTTTGGCCGCTCCTGTGTCAATCAATATTTTTAGTTTTCTCCCAGCCAGCTGTCGTTCGACGAACGGCAATCGGGAGCGCTCACTAAAAAATTCACTAAGTCAGTGTCACTTGCTGCTTCAGCCTCATCATGGGCTTCTGCGACCGCGGCTTCGGCCGTCCTATAATAATCCTGGTCTTGGTCATTGTTCGCTTGCTGAATGGTGTTCTGCACACGCTGACGTCTCTGGATATCTTGTTTTAGCAAATTAAACTGCTCATTAAATCTGATTTCTAGCGCCGCTAATGCCTGACTGACAGCATTCGCTACTAACGCTTGCACTTGATTCATGTCCATGTTTTTATTTCATTCGATTTTTCAATCTGTACTGATTAAACATTCCACTTACATGTTTTCTGAATTTATTTCTTATCTTCTACCCTGGGTGTTGGGTTCTTAATAGTTGGGCGCCAATTACAATTATGTCTATCCGGTCCAGTAGTACTCGTGAGAGGATACCTTCGGGTAGATCCAAGTTGTTAGTTAATAAGGTAGATTAGGTTGAGATACAGTTAGATATCAGATCACTGGCCTTGTGGCGCAGTGATATATTAATTAATCAACCATGATTATACGGCCAGTTGCCGGAGCAATGTTTATTTAAACGTGCGTTATACGTTATTAGAACAGAACTGAATTTTTGAACCACCAGCAAGCTGGGGCGTAAGCTACACCAAAAGTACTTAGTTGCTAAAGAATACAAAGATACAAACTTAAAGCTACAAAACTACAGCCGGCGAGCCGACTGGGCTTAAGCGATAACGCTGATCTTGCAGCATGTGCAAGATATCAGGTTGACCGTCGCATCTAGGGCGCTGAACTGCACTTTCGCTGAGACGGCAACTTCAGCGTAACTGCTGGCTAACATATTTACGTTTATTTATATTACCCAACAATGTGCGAGGGACACTCGTTAACTTACACATTCTGTGTGAGTTTGGTTGCGATCACTTAGCAAATACTACATGTCTTCATACAAATTTTTTGTTTTTGACCGATTTGTCCTATGGGAGCTATAAGCTATAGTTGTCCGATCTTGATGAAACTTGGTGAGGATAGTTATAATTGTACCATACACCTAATGTGTACATCCGTCTGTGTCTCTGTCCGTCTGTCTGTCCGTCCGTCCGTCCGTATGAACACCTAGATCTTTTAAACTAAAAGAGCTAGAGCTACCAGATTTGGTGACATGCATTAGAGAAACATGAGGTCTGCGGTTCGAACCCCAGCACAGTCAGGCTTCTTTTTTCTTTTTCTAAAACAAAACATTATTATATGTAAATGCAAATAATCAGCAGCGTCTGCAAATTGAGGTGTGGTGCATATGGTAGAGTGGCGACATGTGAGAATCCTGTGTCTGATACCGCGGGTTCGATTGCAGCTAGCGCATAACTTTTTTTACTTTTTAAATTTTAATTTAAACTATTATCTTTTTTTAAATTTGTACTTTAAAAATATGAATCAGTCTACTGCTTCTTCTTTTAAGTTTGTAAGTATTTTTGTATGCGCACTACAAGGAGTACGGGGTTTTATACAATCGGCACGTCGACTGTAGCCTTTCTTACTTGTTATTATTTGCTCTTATATTCCTCCTTCTTCTGATAGTTCTGTTTATTTTGAACATTTCCTACATATCAAATCTATCCTCGTGGTTCTGGGTGATTTTAACATTGCAGAAACTACTTGGTTATCCACTCCAGGCTCTGCTGTATTGACTCCCACGACACAGAGTGATTTCCTTGATCATTTATTTGGGATTTCTCTATCTCAAATAAATGGCATCCCTTTGAATTGTTGATGGATTTGCCTACCCAAATGGGTAAGTCCAGCTCGAGACCCAGCAAGCGTATTCGCCAGTTTCGGAAGGCGGATTTTAATAAGTTAAATCAGCTTTTTATCACAGACTGACTGGTCATGGCTGTTCAAGTGCAGGGATATGTATGAAGCAGTTGCATTTTCTTACCTTACTCTAAATAATTTATGTGAACTTTGTGTTCCATCTTGTGTTCCTAGTATCTCTAAAAAACCGATTTGGTTTTACACGTGAATTGACATGGTTAAAAAACATTAAGTCTAAATTTTATTAGAAATTCAGGGAATCTGGCTCTTCCCTGGATCTCTTTCGTTATGTAATTGTTCGATTTGATTTCTCTGCATTGAGCAGCCTGTGCTATCGGAATAACCTTAGAAGCTGTGGTCAGCAGTTTCGAAGTAATCCTAAAATTTTTTATAACTTCGTTAATGCGAAGGGCAAATCATCAACACTTCCTTCCTCAATGGTCTTTGAAAATAAGACTGCTAACTCTGATCAGGCTATAGCCGATTTATTTGCTGATTTTTTCCAGTCAACTTATTGCAGTCATCAAAATAATATAAACTTGCCTTATCCTTACCGTGTAAATGCTTCTAATTGTAATTGTATTCCATTGATCACTGAAGAATCGCTTTTGAGTGATCTAAAGGCTGTTAAACCTGTTCTTTCCCCGGGCCCGGATGGAGTTCCTGGTTGCGTGCTCAGAAACTGTGCCGACCAACTCTTGAAACCTTTGTATACATTATTTAATTTGTCTGTTGAGTCGTGCTGCCTTCCTGACATCTGAATGCATCTTTTATTATTCCCCTTCATAAAATGGGTACTAAATCTGACACTTGTAACTATAGGGGTATCTCAAAGTTGTCTGCAATTCCTAAAACTTTTGAGAAATTAATAACTTCTCAATTGCAACATCTTTGTAGATCTATTGTTTCACCTTTCCAGCACGGGTTTATGAAATATAGATCTACTACCACTAACTTAGTAGAATTTATTTCCATTGTAATACAGGGGTTTCAAAATAAATTGCAAAGATGTCATTTACACTGATTTTAGCAAGGCTTTTGATACCGTTAATCATTGTCTTTTAATACATAAGCTTAATTTGCTTGGATTTCCAGATAAATTAATTCTTTTGAATTGCGAACTATTTATGTTCTAGAACTCAAAAAGTTAATTTTAATGGCACGTTATCCAAGCCCGTGCGTGTTATATCGGGGGTTCCTCAAGGAAGCCATCTTGGGCCTTTACTTTTTTCATTATTCATTAATGATTTGCCTTCAGCAATTTCTAGTTCCCGGCTTCAAAAGTATGCCGATGATGTAAAAATTTGTTTGTCACGAACTGACTCTTGCCTGAGTCACGGTCTACTAAGCGATCTCGACACACTCCAAGCCTGGTGTATAGTTAACTTACTACATCTGAATTTTAGTAAATGTAACGTAATGTCCTATAGTAGGCGAATACCAGCCTATAATAACTACTTTCTTGACGGCAAGCCTCTTCAGAGAATAGAGTCGGTTAATGATTTGGGTATCCTTTTCGATCCAAAACTAAAGTTTGATAAGCACATCTCTTCTGTTGCTAATCGAGCATTCGGACTGGAAAACCTTAATATTAGATGCGTCCATCAGGCTAACTATAGGAACTTCTGCGGGATGTTTGATAAGCACAGATTTTAAATCATCGTGATCAAAGATTGTTGTGTTTATTATGTTGGCTTTTGCAAGAGTGATCGTGAGCATTCAATTTTGGATTTCATTTATTAACATTCTATTTCTAGCCAATAATGCCTCGTACAAATGTGGCGTGTCTATTAGATCATTGTTCTTTGCTTTAATTATCTCATTTACTGTATCGGTTAACTGATTTATCTGCTTCTGGGTTTCTGTGTTTATTACTACCTGTTTGTTATTTGATTCGATTAATATTCTTTCGGTCATTCTGATCCTTTCTAAATCTTTAGCGTCCGGTGTGCCGGCCACTACCTTAAGTGCTGTCCCAAGAAAGTCCAAGCTTCTGGCAATTCGGTGGTGCACCTCTAAAACGGACAAAAAACTTCTAGTATGGTAATGGTATGGGTATGAGACTGGGGAAAGTACTCGGACAATTTTTCTGTTTCTTCTATTATACTTAAAAATTCGGTCAAATTACTTGAGTGTCATGCATAGTCATGTTGTTCCCAAATCATTACATTTCCATCTACTATGGGTATGTAATTTGAATGAGAATAGTCGGTGATCCGAGCGTTTATTATACTTATTAGGGATAAAATCGACCAAATAAATCAAATTGGATTAACCCTACTGTGTTTCTTAGTCCTAGTACTAATTTATAATCGCTAATCTAATTCCTATTTTATGTTGTCCTTGTGGACCACCCTCCCCTTAATGAGTACAGACGTTCCTAGGTCTGCTTGTATTACCGCTTCTGAGCACAAGGGGGTAAGCTTGTTTCCAAGTCTCTTATTGGCTTTGATGAAGACTTTTTCTCCTATCTCAAATATCCTGTTTCGCTTAGCAAGTCGAAACCTACAATACCATCAAATGGTGTTAAGGAGTCTAATAAAAAAAATTAGCTGATTTCCCGAAAATGTTCATTGGACACTTATGGGTTACTTTGTTAGAACCGTGGATGGAACTAACCGTGAAAGGGGAGTTGACCGGGACTACATTTTTAGCTCCTTTACGGGCTTGATGTAGTTTTTGGCCGCTCCTGTGTCAATCAATATTTTTAGTTTTCTCCCAGCCAGCTGTCGTTCGACGAACGGCAATCGGGAGCGCTCACTAAAAAATTCAGTAAGTCAGTGTCACTTGCTGCTTCAGCCTCATCATGGGCTTCTGCGACCGCGGCTTCGGCCGTCCTATAATAATCCTGGTCTTGGTCATTGTTCGCTTGCTGAATGGTGTTCTGCACACGCTGACGTCTCTGGATATCTTGTTTTAGCAAATTAAACTGCTCATTAAATCTGATTTCTAGCGCCGCTAATGCCTGACTGACAGCATTCGCTACCAACGCTTGCACTTGATTCATGTCCATGTTTTTATTTCATTCGATTTTTTCAATCTGTACTGATTAAACATTCCACTTACATGTTTTCTGAATTTATTTCTTATCTTCTACCCTGGGTGTTGGGTTCTTAATAGTTGGGCGCCAATTACAATTATGTCTATCCGGTCCAGTAGTACTCGTGAGAGGATACCTTCGGGTAGATCCAAGTTGTTAGTTAATAAGGTAGATTAGGTTGAGATACAGTTAGATATCAGATCACTGGCCTTGTGGCGCAGTGATATATTAATTAATCAACCATGATTATACGGCCAGTTGCCGGAGCAATGTTTATTTAAACGTGCGTTAGCTTACGTTATTAGAACAGAACTGAATTTTGAACCACCAGCAAGCTGGGGCGTAAGCTACACCAAAAGTACTTAGTTGCTAAAGAATACAAAGATACAAACTTAAAGCTACAAAACTACAGCCGGCGAGCCGACTGGGCATAAGCGATAACGCTGATCTTGCAGCATGTGCAAGATATCAGGTTGACCGTCGCATCTAGGGCGCTGAACTGCACTTTCGCTGAGACGGCAACTTCAGCGTAACTGCTGGCTAACATATTTACGTTTATTTATATTACCCAACAATGTGCGAGGGACACTCGTTAACTTACACATTCTGTGTGAGTTTGGTTGCGATCACTTAGCAAATACTACATGTCTTCATACAAATTTTTTGTTTTTGACCGATTTGTCCTATGGGAGCTATAAGCTATAGTTGTCCGATCTTGATGAAACTTGGTGAGGATAGTTATAATTGTACCATACACCTAATGTGTACATCCGTCTGTGTCTCTGTCCGTCTGTCTGTCCGTCCGTCCGTCCGTCCGTCCGTCCGTATGAACACCTAGATCTTTTAAACTAAAAGAGCTAGAGCTACCAGATTTGGTGACATGCATTAGAGAAACATGAGGTCTGCGGTTCGAACCCCAGCACAGTCAGGCTTCTTTTTCTTTTTCTAAAACAAAACATTATTATATGTAAATGCAAATAATCAGCAGCGTCTGCAAATTGAGGTGTGGTGCATATGGTAGAGTGGCGACATGTGAGAATCCTGTGTCTGATACCGCGGGTTCGATTGCAGCTAGCGCATAACTTTTTTTTACTTTTTAAATTTTAATTTAAACTATTATCTTTTTTTAAATTTGTACTTTAAAATATGAATCAGTCTACTGCTTCTTCTTTTTAAGTTTGTAAGTATTTTTTATATGCGCACTACAAGGAGTACGGGGTTTTATACAATCGGCACGTCGACTGTAGCCTTTCTTACTTGTTATTATTTGCTCTTATATTCCTCCTTCTTCTGATAGTTCTGTTTATTTTGAACATTTCCTACATATCAAATCTATCCTCGTGGTTCTGGGTGATTTTAACATTGCAGAAACTACTTGGTTATCCACTCCAGGCTCTGCTGTATTGACTCCCACGACACAGAGTGATTTCCTTGATCATTTATTTGGGATTTCTCTATCTCAAATAAATGGCATCCCTTTGAATTGTTGATGGATTTGCCTACCCAAATGGGTAAGTCCAGCTCGAGACCCAGCAAGCGTATTCGCCAGTTTCGGAAGGCGGATTTTAATAAGTTAAATCAGCTTTTATCACAGACTGACTGGTCATGGCTGTTCAAGTGCAGGGATATGTATGGAGCAGTTGCATTTTCTTACCTTACTCTAAATAATTTATGTGAACTTTGTGTTCCATCTTGTGTTCCTAGTATCTCTAAAAACCGATTTGGTTTACACGTGAATTGACATGGTTAAAAAACATTAAGTCTAAATTTTATTAGAAATTCAGGGAATCTGGCTCTTCCCTGGATCTCTTTCGTTATGTAATTGTTCGATCTGATTTCTCTGCATTGAGCAGCCTGTGCTATCGGAATAACCTTAGAAGCTGTGGTCAGCAGTTTCGAAGTAATCCTAAAATTTTTATAACTTCGTTAATGCGAAGGGCAAATCATCAACACTTCCTTCCTCAATGGTCTTTGAAAATAAGACTGCTAACTCTGATCAGGCTATAGCCGATTTATTTGCTGATTTTTTCCAGTCAACTTATTGCAGTCATCAAAATAATATAAACTTGCCTTATCCTTACCGTGTAAAAATGCTTCTAATTGTAATTGTATTCCATTGATCACTGAAGAATCGCTTTTGAGTGATCTAAAGGCTGTTAAACCTGTTCTTTCCCCGGGCCCGGATGGAGTTCCTGGTTGCGTGCTCAGAAACTGTGCCGACCAACTCTTGAAACCTTTGTATACATTATTTAATTTGTCTGTTGAGTCGTGCTGCCTTCCTGACATCTGGAATGCATCTTTTATTATTTCCCTTCATAAAAAGGGTACTAAATCTGACACTTGTAACTATAGGGGTATCTCAAAGTTGTCTGCAATTCCTAAAACTTTTGAGAAATTAATAACTTCTCAATTGCAACATCTTTGTAGATCTATTGTTTCACCTTTCCAGCACGGGTTTATGAAATATAGATCTACTACCACTAACTTATTAGAATTTATTTCCATTGTAATACAGGGGTTTCAAAATAAATTGCAAAGATGTCATTTACACTGATTTTAGCAAGGCTTTTGATACCGTTAATCATTGTCTTTTAATACATAAGCTTAATTTGCTTGGATTTCCAGATAAATTAATTCTTTGAATTGCGAACTATTTATGTTCTAGAACTCAAAAAGTTAATTTTAATGGCACGTTATCCAAGCCCGTGCGTGTTATATCGGGGGTTCCTCAAGGAAGCCATCTTGGGCCTTTACTTTTTTCATTATTCATTAATGATTTGCCTTCAGCAATTTCTAGTTCCCGGCTTCAAAAGTATGCCGATGATGTAAAAATTTGTTTGTCACGAACTGACTCTTGCCTGAGTCACGGTCTACTAAGCGATCTCGACACACTCCAAGCCTGGTGTATAGTTAACTTACTACATCTGAATTTTAGTAAATGTAACGTAATGTCCTATAGTAGGCGAATACCAGCCTATAATAACTACTTTCTTGACGGCAAGCCTCTTCAGAGAATAGAGTCGGTTAATGATTTGGGTATCCTTTTCGATCCAAAACTAAAGTTTGATAAGCACATCTCTTCTGTTGCTAATCGAGCATTCGGACTGGAAAACCTTAATATTAGATGCGTCCATCAGGCTAACTATAGGAACTTCTGCGGGATGTTTGATAAGCACAGATTTTAAATCATCGTGATCAAAGATTGTTGTGTTTATTATGTTGGCTTTTTGCAAGAGTGATCGTGAGCATTCAATTTTGGATTTCATTTATTAACATTCTATTTCTAGCCAATAATGCCTCGTACAAATGTGGCGTGTCTATTATATCATTGTTCTTTTGCTTTAATTATCTCATTTACTGTATCGGTTAACTGATTTATCTGCTTCTGGGTTTCTGTGTTTATTACTACCTGTTTGTTGTTTGATTCGATTAATATTCTTTCGGTCATTCTGATCCTTTCTAAATCTTTAGCGTCCGGTGTGCCGGCCACTACCTTAAGTGCTGTCCCAAGAAAGTCCAAGCTTCTGGCAATTCGGTGGTGCACCTCTAAAACGGACAAAAAACTTCTAGTATGGTAATGGTATGGGTATGAGACTGGGGAAAGTACTCGGACAATTTTTCTGTTTCTTCTATTATACTTAAAAATTCGGTCAAATTACTTGAGTGTCATGCATAGTCATGTTGTTCCCAAATCATTACATTTCCATCTACTATGGGTATGTAATTTGAATGAGAATAGTCGGTGATCCGAGCGTTTATTATACTTATTAGGGATAAAATCGACCAAATAAATCAAATTGGATTAACCCTACTGTGTTTCTTAGTCCTAGTACTAATTTATAATCGCTAATCTAATTCCTATTTTATGTTGTCCTTGTGGACCACCCTCCCCTTAATGAGTACAGACGTTCCTAGGTCTGCTTGTATTACCGCTTCTGAGCACAAGGGGGTAAGCTTGTTTCCAAGTCTCTTATTGGCTTTGATGAAGACTTTTTCTCCTATCTCAAATATCCTGTTTCGCTTAGCAAGTCGAAACCTACAATACCATCAAATGGTGTTAAGGAGTCTAATAAAAAAAAATTAGCTGATTTCCCGAAAATGTTCATTGGACACTTATGGGTTACTTTGTTAGAACCGTGGATGGAACTAACCGTGAAAGGGGAGTTGACCGGGACTACATTTTTAGCTCCTTTACGGGCTTGATGTAGTTTTTGGCCGCTCCTGTGTCAATCAATATTTTTAGTTTTCTCCCAGCCAGCTGTCGTTCGACGAACGGCAATCGGGAGCGCTCACTAAAAAATTCACTAAGTCAGTGTCACTTGCTGCTTCAGCCTCATCATGGGCTTCTGCGACCGCGGCTTCGGCCGTCCTATAATAATCCTGGTCTTGGTCATTGTTCGCTTGCTGAATGGTGTTCTGCACACGCTGACGTCTCTGGATATCTTGTTTTAGCAAATTAAACTGCTCATTAAATCTGATTTCTAGCGCCGCTAATGCCTGACTGACAGCATTCGCTACTAACGCTTGCACTTGATTCATGTCCATGTTTTTATTTCATTCGATTTTTCAATCTGTACTGATTAAACATTCCACTTACATGTTTTCTGAATTTATTTCTTATCTTCTACCCTGGGTGTTGGGTTCTTAATAGTTGGGCGCCAATTACAATTATGTCTATCCGGTCCAGTAGTACTCGTGAGAGGATACCTTCGGGTAGATCCAAGTTGTTAGTTAATAAGGTAGATTAGGTTGAGATACAGTTAGATATCAGATCACTGGCCTTGTGGCGCAGTGATATATTAATTAATCAACCATGATTATACGGCCAGTTGCCGGAGCAATGTTTATTTAAACGTGCGTTAGCTTACGTTATTAGAACAGAACTGAATTTTGAACCACCAGCAAGCTGGGGCGTAAGCTACACCAAAAGTACTTAGGTTCTAAAGAATACAAAGATACAAACTTAAAGCTACAAAACTACAGCCGGCGAGCCGACTGGGCATAAGCGATAACGCTGATCTTGCAGCATGTGCAAGATATCAGGTTGACCGTCGCATCTAGGGCGCTGAACTGCACTTTCGCTGAGACGGCAACTTCAGCGTAACTGCTGGCTAACATATTTACGTTTATTTATATTACCCAACAATGTGCGAGGGACACTCGTTAACTTACACATTCTGTGTGAGTTTGGTTGCGATCACTTAGCAAATACTACATGTCTTCATACAAATTTTTTGTTTTTGACCGATTTGTCCTATGGGAGCTATAAGCTATAGTTGTCCGATCTTGATGAAACTTGGTGAGGATAGTTATAATTGTACCATACACCTAATGTGTACATCCGTCTGTGTCTCTGTCCGTCTGTCTGTCCGTCCGTCCGTCCGTCCGTCCGTCCGTATGAACACCTAGATCTTTTAAACTAAAAAGAGCTAGAGCTACCAGATTTGGTGACATGCATTAGAGAAACATGAGGTCTGCGGTTCGAACCCCAGCACAGTCAGGCTTCTTTTTCTTTTTCTAAAACAAAACATTATTATATGTAAATGCAAATAATCAGCAGCGTCTGCAAATTGAGGTGTGGTGCATATGGTAGAGTGGCGACATGTGAGAATCCTGTGTCTGATACCGCGGGTTCGATTGCAGCTAGCGCATAACTTTTTTTTACTTTTTAAATTTTAATTTAAACTATTATCTTTTTTAAATTTGTACTTTAAAATATGAATCAGTCTACTGCTTCTTCTTTTAAGTTTGTAAGTATTTTTTGTATGCGCACTACAAGGAGTACGGGGTTTTATACAATCGGCACGTCGACTGTAGCCTTTCTTACTTGTTATTATTTGCTCTTATATTCCTCCTTCTTCTGATAGTTCTGTTTATTTTGAACATTTCCTACATATCAAATCTATCCTCGTGGTTCTGGGTGATTTTAACATTGCAGAAACTACTTGGTTATCCACTCCAGGCTCTGCTGTATTGACTCCCACGACACAGAGTGATTTCCTTGATCATTTATTTGGGATTTCTCTATCTCAAATAAATGGCATCCCTTTGGAATTGTTGATGGATTTGCCTACCCAAATGGGTAAGTCCAGCTCGAGACCCAGCAAGCGTATTCGCCAGTTTCGGAAGGCGGATTTTAATAAGTTAAATCAGCTTTTATCACAGACTGACTGGTCATGGCTGTTCAAGTGCAGGGATATGTATGGAGCAGTTGCATTTTCTTACCTTACTCTAAATAATTTATGTGAACTTTGTGTTCCATCTTGTGTTCCTAGTATCTCTAAAAAACCGATTTGGTTTACACGTGAATTGACATGGTTAAAAAACATTAAGTCTAAATTTTATTAGAAATTCAGGGAATCTGGCTCTTCCCTGGATCTCTTTCGTTATGTAATTGTTCGATCTGATTTCTCTGCATTGAGCAGCCTGTGCTATCGGAATAACCTTAGAAGCTGTGGTCAGCAGTTTCGAAGTAATCCTAAAATTTTTTATAACTTCGTTAATGCGAAGGGCAAATCATCAACACTTCCTTCCTCAATGGTCTTTGAAAATAAGACTGCTAACTCTGATCAGGCTATAGCCGATTTATTTGCTGATTTTTTCCAGTCAACTTATTGCAGTCATCAAAATAATATAAACTTGCCTTATCCTTACCGTGTAAAAAGCTTCTAATTGTAATTGTATTCCATTGATCACTGAAGAATCGCTTTTGAGTGATCTAAAGGCTGTTAAACCTGTTCTTTCCCCGGGCCCGGATGGAGTTCCTGGTTGCGTGCTCAGAAACTGTGCCGACCAACTCTTGAAACCTTTGTATACATTATTTAATTTGTCTGTTGAGTCGTGCTGCCTTCCTGACATCTGAATGCATCTTTTATTATTTCCCTTCATAAAAAAGGGTACTAAATCTGACACTTGTAACTATAGGGGTATCTCAAAGTTGTCTGCAATTCCTAAAACTTTTGAGAAATTAATAACTTCTCAATTGCAACATCTTTGTAGATCTATTGTTTCACCTTTCCAGCACGGGTTTATGAAATATAGATCTACTACCACTAACTTATTAGAATTTATTTCCATTGTAATACAGGGGTTTCAAAATAAATTGCAAAGATGTCATTTACACTGATTTTAGCAAGGCTTTTGATACCGTTAATCATTGTCTTTTAATACATAAGCTTAATTTGCTTGGATTTCCAGATAAATTAATTCTTTGAATTGCGAACTATTTATGTTCTAGAACTCAAAAAAGTTAATTTTAATGGCACGTTATCCAAGCCCGTGCGTGTTATATCGGGGGTTCCTCAAGGAAGCCATCTTGGGCCTTTACTTTTTTCATTATTCATTAATGATTTGCCTTCAGCAATTTCTAGTTCCCGGCTTCAAAAGTATGCCGATGATGTAAAAATTTGTTTGTCACGAACTGACTCTTGCCTGAGTCACGGTCTACTAAGCGATCTCGACACACTCCAAGCCTGGTGTATAGTTAACTTACTACATCTGAATTTTAGTAAATGTAACGTAATGTCCTATAGTAGGCGAATACCAGCCTATAATAACTACTTTCTTGACGGCAAGCCTCTTCAGAGAATAGAGTCGGTTAATGATTTGGGTATCCTTTTCGATCCAAAACTAAAGTTTGATAAGCACATCTCTTCTGTTGCTAATCGAGCATTCGGACTGGAAAACCTTAATATTAGATGCGTCCATCAGGCTAACTATAGGAACTTCTGCGGGATGTTTGATAAGCACAGATTTTAAATCATCGTGATCAAAGATTGTTGTGTTTATTATGTTGGCTTTTGCAAGAGTGATCGTGAGCATTCAATTTTGGATTTCATTTATTAACATTCTATTTCTAGCCAATAATGCCTCGTACAAATGTGGCGTGTCTATTATATCATTGTTCTTTGCTTTAATTATCTCATTTACTGTATCGGTTAACTGATTTATCTGCTTCTGGGTTTCTGTGTTTATTACTACCTGTTTGTTGTTTGATTCGATTAATATTCTTTCGGTCATTCTGATCCTTTCTAAATCTTTAGCGTCCGGTGTGCCGGCCACTACCTTAAGTGCTGTCCCAAGAAAGTCCAAGCTTCTGGCAATTCGGTGGTGCACCTCTAAAACGGACAAAAAACTTCTAGTATGGTAATGGTATGGGTATGAGACTGGGGAAAGTACTCGGACAATTTTTCTGTTTCTTCTATTATACTTAAAAATTCGGTCAAATTACTTGAGTGTCATGCATAGTCATGTTGTTCCCAAATCATTACATTTCCATCTACTATGGGTATGTAATTTGAATGAGAATAGTCGGTGATCCGAGCGTTTATTATACTTATTAGGGATAAAATCGACCAAATAAATCAAATTGGATTAACCCTACTGTGTTTCTTAGTCCTAGTACTAATTTATAATCGCTAATCTAATTCCTATTTTATGTTGTCCTTGTGGACCACCCTCCCCTTAATGAGTACAGACGTTCCTAGGTCTGCTTGTATTACCGCTTCTGAGCACAAGGGGGTAAGCTTGTTTCCAAGTCTCTTATTGGCTTTGATGAAGACTTTTTCTCCTATCTCAAATATCCTGTTTCGCCTGTGTGGATTTGGTGATAGCCGGACTTTAGATCTAATGTCGTAAAGTATTTGGCTTTACCCAAATTCGCCAATATCATGGATATGTTGGGCATTGGATACTTATCTGCGATTGTCTTTTCATTTAGTTTCCTAAAGTCAATTACCAGTCGCTTATTCCTGCTCCCACTTTCGTCTATACCCTTTTTGTCAACGACCCATGTTGGGTTATTGTAGGGTGACCTTGAAGGTGCCATTCTGTAGCAACTCTTTAATTTCTTTTTTTACAAAGTCATTGAGATGCGGATATAGTTTCGAGTATACTGGCTTATCGTCCTCTGTACGGATCGTAGCCACAACAGATGTACTGAACGGCAACGCCTCGTTAGAGGTCGTGAATGCTCTAGATCTGTTCAAAATCATACCCCTAAATTCAGCTTTTATGACTTCCGGTACGAACAATATCATTCACGTTGGTGAAATTGACGTTGTCACAATAATGATGCTGCAGCTTTTCAGATACAGATCTATGATTGATTGTACCATTCTCGGTATCTAGGGTTGCTCCTACTTGCGTTAGCAAGTCGAAACCTACAATACCATCAAATGGTGTTAAGGAGTCTAATAAAAAAAATTAGCTGATTTCCCGAAAATGTTCATTGGACACTTATGGGTTACTTTGTTAGAACCGTGGATGGAACTAACCGTGAAAGGGGAGTTGACCGGGACTACATTTTTTAGCTCCTTTACGGGCTTGATGTAGTTTTTGGTCGCTCCTGTGTCAATCAATATTTTTAGTTTTCTCCCAGCCAGCTGTCGTTCGACGAACGGCAATCAGGAGCGCTCACTAAAAAATTCACTAAGTCAGTGTCACTTGCTGCTTCAGCCTCATCATGGGCTTCTGCGACCGCGGCTTCGGCCGTCCTATAATAATCCTGGTCTTGGTCATTGTTCGCTTGCTGAATGGTGTTCTGCACACGCTGACGTCTCTGGATATCTTGTTTTAGCAAATTAAACTGCTCATTAAATCTGATTTCTAGCGCCGCTAATGCCTGACTGACAGCATTCGCTACTAACGCTTGCACTTGATTCATGTCCATGTTTTTATTTCATTCGATTTTTCAATCTGTACTGATTAAACATTCCACTTACATGTTTTCTGAATTTATTTCTTATCTTCTACCCTGGGTGTTGGGTTCTTAATAGTTGGGCGCCAATTACAATTATGTCTATCCGGTCCAGTAGTACTCGTGAGAGGATACCTTCGGGTAGATCCAAGTTGTTAGTTAATAAGGTAGATTAGGTTGAGATACAGTTAGATATCAGATCACTGGCCTTGTGGCGCAGTGATATATTAATTAATCAACCATGATTATACGGCCAGTTGCCGGAGCAATGTTTATTTAAACGTGCGTTAGCTTTCGTTATTAGAACAGAACTGAATTTTGAACCACCAGCAAGCTGGGGCGTAAGCTACACCAAAAGTACTTAGTTGCTAAAGAATACAAAGATACAAACTTAAAGCTACAAAACTACAGCCGGCGAGCCGACTGGGCATAAGCGATAACGCTGATCTTGCAGCATGTGCAAGATATCAGGTTGACCGTCGCATCTAGGGCGCTGAACTGCACTTTCGCTGAGACGGCAACTTCAGCGTAACTGCTGGCTAACATATTTACGTTTATTTATATTACCCAACAATGTGCGAGGGACACTCGTTAACTTACACATTCTGTGTGAGTTTGGTTGCGATCACTTAGCAAATACTACATGTCTTCATACAAATTTTTTGTTTTTGACCGATTTGTCCTATGGGGAGCTATAAGCTATAGTTGTCCGATCTTGATGAAACTTGGTGAGGATAGTTATAATTGTACCATACACCTAATGTGTACATCCGTCTGTGTCTCTGTCCGTCTGTCTGTCCGTCCGTCCGTCCGTATGAACACCTAGATCTTTTAAACTAAAAGAGCTAGAGCTACCAGATTTGGTGACATGCATTAGAGAAACATGAGGTCTGCGGTTCGAACCCCAGCACAGTCAGGCTTCTTTTTCTTTTTCTAAAACAAAACATTATTATATGTAAATGCAAATAATCAGCAGCGTCTGCAAATTGAGGTGTGGTGCATATGGTAGAGTGGCGACATGTGAGAATCCTGTGTCTGATACCGCGGGTTCGATTGCAGCTAGCGCATAACTTTTTTTTACTTTTTTAAATTTTAATTTAAACTATTATCTTTTTTTAAATTTGTACTTTAAAATATGAATCAGTCTACTGCTTCTTCTTTTAAGTTTGTAAGTATTTTTGTATGCGCACTACAAGGAGTACGGGGTTTTTATACAATCGGCACGTCGACTGTAGCCTTTCTTACTTGTTATTATTTGCTCTTATATTCCTCCTTCTTCTGATAGTTCTGATTATTTTGAACATTTCCTACATATCAAATCTATCCTCGTGGTTCTGGGTGATTTTAACATTGCAGAAACTACTTGGTTATCCACTCCAGGCTCTGCTGTATTGACTCCCACGACACAGAGTGATTTCCTTGATCATTTATTTGGGATTTCTCTATCTCAAATAAATGGCATCCCTTTGAATTGTTGATGGATTTGCCTACCCAAATGGGTAAGTCCAGCTCGAGACCCAGCAAGCGTATTCGCCAGTTTCGGAAGGCGGATTTTAATAAGTTAAATCAGCTTTTATCACAGACTGACTGGTCATGGCTGTTCAAGTGCAGGGATATGTATGAAGCAGTTGCATTTTCTTACCTTACTCTAAATAATTTATGTGAACTTTGTGTTCCATCTTGTGTTCCTAGTATCTCTAAAAAACCGATTTGGTTTACACGTGAATTGACATGGTTAAAAAACATTAAGTCTAAATTTTATTAGAAATTCAGGGAATCTGGCTCTTCCCTGGATCTCTTTCGTTATGTAATTGTTCGATCTGATTTCTCTGCATTGAGCAGCCTGTGCTATCGGAATAACCTTAGAAGCTGTGGTCAGCAGTTTCGAAGTAATCCTAAAATTTTTATAACTTCGTTAATGCGAAGGGCAAATCATCAACACTTCCTTCCTCAATGGTCTTTGAAAATAAGACTGCTAACTCTGATCAGGCTATAGCCGATTTATTTGCTGATTTTTTCCAGTCAACTTATTGCATTCATCAAAATAATATAAACTTGCCTTATCCTTACCGTGTAAATGCCTCTAATTGTAATTGTATTCCATTGATCACTGAAGAATCGCTTTTGAGTGATCTAAAGGCTGTTAAACCTGTTCTTTCCCCGGGCCCGGATGGAGTTCCTGGTTGCGTGCTCAGAAACTGTGCCGACCAACTCTTGAAACCTTTGTATACATTATTTAATTTGTCTGTTGAGTCGTGCTGCCTTCCTGACATCTGGAATGCATCTTTTATTATTCCACTTCATAAAAAGGGTACTAAATCTGACACTTGTAACTATAGGGGTATCTCAAAGTTGTCTGCAATTCCTAAAACTTTTGAGAAATTAATAACTTCTCAATTGCAACATCTTTGTAGATCTATTGTTTCACCTTTCCAGCACTGGTTTTTGAAATATAGATCTACTACCACTAACTTATTAGAATTTACTTCCATTGTAATACAGGGGTTTCAAAATAAATTGCAAAGATGTCATTTACACTGATTTTAGCAAGGCTTTTGATACCGTTAATCATTGTCTTTTAATACATAAGCTTAATTTGCTTGGATTTCCAGATAAATTAATTCTTTGAATTGCGAACTATTTATGTTCTAGAACTCAAAAGTTAATTTTAATGGCACGTTATCCAAGCCCGTGCGTGTTATATCGGGGGTTCCTCAAGGAAGCCATCTTGGGCCTTTACTTTTTCATTATTCATTAATGATTTGCCTTCAGCAATTTCTAGTTCCCGGCTTCAAAAGTATGCCGATGATGTAAAAATTTGTTTGTCACGAACTGACTCTTGCCTGAGTCACGGTCTACTAAGCGATCTCGACACACTCCAAGCCTGGTGTATAGTTAACTTACTACATCTGAATTTTAGTAAATGTAACGTAATGTCCTATAGTAGGCGAATACCAGCCTATAATAACTACTTTCTTGACGGCAAGCCTCTTCAGAGAATAGAGTCGGTTAATGATTTGGGTATCCTTTTCGATCCAAAACTAAAGTTTGATAAGCACATCTCTTCTGTTGCTAATCGAGCATTCGGACTGGAAAACCTTAATATTAGATGCGTCCATCAGGCTAACTATAGGAACTTCTGCGGGATGTTTGATAAGCACAGATTTTAAATCATCGTGATCAAAGATTGTTGTGTTTATTATGTTGGCTTTTTGCAAGAGTGATCGTGAGCATTCAATTTTGGATTTCATTTATTAACATTCTATTTCTAGCCAATAATGCCTCGTACAAATGTGGCGTGTCTATTATATCATTGTTCTTTGCTTTAATTATCTCATTTACTGTATCGGTTAACTGATTTATCTGCTTCTGGGTTTCTGTGTTTATTACTACCTGTTTGTTGTTTGATTCGATTAATATTCTTTCGGTCATTCTGATCCTTTCTAAATCTTTAGCGTCCGGTGTGCCGGCCACTACCTTAAGTGCTGTCCCAAGAAAGTCCAAGCTTCTGGCAATTCGGTGGTGCACCTCTAAAACGGACAAAAAACTTCTAGTATGGTAATGGTATGGGTATGAGACTGGGGAAAGTACTCGGACAATTTTTCTGTTTCTTCTATTATACTTAAAAATTCGGTCAAATTACTTGAGTGTCATGCATAGTCATGTTGTTCCCAAATCATTACATTTCCATCTACTATGGGTATGTAATTTAAATGAGAATAGTCGGTGATCCGAGCGTTTATTATACTTATTAGGGATAAAATCGACCAAATAAATCAAATTGATTAACCCTACTGTGTTTCTTAGTCCTAGTACTAATTTATAATCGCTAATCTAATTCCTATTTTATGTTGTCCTTGTGGACCACCCTCCCTTAATGAGTACAGACGTTCCTAGGTCTGCTTGTATTACCGCTTCTGAGCACAAGGGGGTAAGCTTGTTTCCAAGTCTCTTATTGGCTTTGATGAAGACTTTTTCTCCTATCTCAAATATCCTGTTTCGCCTGTGTGGATTTGGTGATAGCCGGACTTTAGATCTAATGTCGTAAAGTATTTGGCTTTACCCAAATTCGCCAATATCATGGATATGTTGGGCATTGGATACTTATCTGCGATTGTCTTTTCATTTAGTTTCCTAAAGTCAATTACCAGTCGCTTATTCCTGCTCCCACTTTCGTCTATACCCTTTTTGTCAACGACCCATGTTGGGTTATTGTAGGGTGACCTTGAAGGTGCCATTCTGTAGCAACTTCTTTAATTTCTTTTTTACAAAGTCATTGAGATGCGGATATAGTTTCGAGTATACTGGCTTATCGTCCTCTGTACGGATCGTAGCCACAACAGATGTACTGAACGGCAACGCCTCGTTAGAGGTCGTGAATGCTCTAGATCTGTTCAAATGATCCCCTTTCAGATGACTTCCAAACAATATCATTGGTTGGTGATAGTTGTCATAATGATGCTGCAGCTTTTCACACAAGATCTATGATTGATTGTACATCCGTCTGTGTCTCTGTCCGTCTGTCTGTCCGTCCGTCCGTCCGTATGAACACCTAGATCTTTTAAACTAAAAAGAGCTAGAGCTACCAGATTTGGTGACATGCATTAGAGAAAACATGAGGTCTGCGGTTCGAACCCCAGCACAGTCAGGCTTCTTTTTCTTTTTTCTAAAACAAAACATTATTATATGTAAATGCAAATAATCAGCAGCGTCTGCAAATTGAGGTGTGGTGCATATGGTAGAGTGGCGACATGTGAGAATCCTGTGTCTGATACCGCGGGTTCGATTGCAGCTAGCGCATAACTTTTTTTTTTACTTTTTTTAAATTTTAATTTAAACTATTATCTTTTTAAATTTGTACTTTAAAATATGAATCAGTCTACTGCTTCTTCTTTTAAGTTTGTAAGTATTTTTGTATGCGCACTACAAGGAGTACGGGGTTTTATACAATCGGCACGTCGACTGTAGCCTTTCTTACTTGTTATTATTTGCTCTTATATTCCTCCTTCTTCTGATAGTTCTGATTATTTTGAACATTTCCTACATATCAAATCTATCCTCGTGGTTCTGGGTGATTTTAACATTGCAGAAACTACTTGGTTATCCACTCCAGGCTCTGCTGTATTGACTCCCACGACACAGAGTGATTTCCTTGATCATTTATTTGGGATTTCTCTATCTCAAATAAATGGCATCCCTTTGGAATTGTTGATGGATTTGCCTACCCAAATGGGTAAGTCCAGCTCGAGACCCAGCAAGCGTATTCGCCAGTTTCGGAAGGCGGATTTTAATAAGTTAAATCAGCTTTTATCACAGACTGACTGGTCATGGCTGTTCAAGTGCAGGGATATGTATGAAGCAGTTGCATTTTCTTACCTTACTCTAAATAATTTATGTGAACTTTGTGTTCCATCTTGTGTTCCTAGTATCTCTAAAAACCGATTTGGTTTACACGTGAATTGACATGGTTAAAAAACATTAAGTCTAAATTTTATTAGAAATTCAGGGAATCTGGCTCTTCCCTGGATCTCTTTCGTTATGTAATTGTTCGATCTGATTTCTCTGCATTGAGCAGCCTGTGCTATCGGAATAACCTTAGAAGCTGTGGTCAGCAGTTTCGAAGTAATCCTAAAATTTTTTATAACTTCGTTAATGCGAAGGGCAAATCATCAACACTTCCTTCCTCAATGGTCTTTGAAAATAAGACTGCTAACTCTGATCAGGCTATAGCCGATTTATTTGCTGATTTTTTCCAGTCAACTTATTGCATTCATCAAAATAATATAAACTTGCCTTATCCTTACCGTGTAAATGCCTCTAATTGTAATTGTATTCCATTGATCACTGAAGAATCGCTTTTGAGTGATCTAAAGGCTGTTAAACCTGTTCTTTCCCCGGGCCCGGATGGAGTTCCTGGTTGCGTGCTCAGAAACTGTGCCGACCAACTCTTGAAACCTTTGTATACATTATTTAATTTGTCTGTTGAGTCGTGCTGCCTTCCTGACATCTGGAATGCATCTTTTATTATTCCACTTCATAAAAAGGGTACTAAATCTGACACTTGTAACTATAGGGGTATCTCAAAGTTGTCTGCAATTCCTAAAACTTTTGAGAAATTAATAACTTCTCAATTGCAACATCTTTGTAGATCTATTGTTTCACCTTTCCAGCACTGGTTTTTGAAATATAGATCTACTACCACTAACTTATTAGAATTTACTTCCATTGTAATACAGGGGTTTCAAAATAAATTGCAAAGATGTCATTTACACTGATTTTAGCAAGGCTTTTGATACCGTTAATCATTGTCTTTTAATACATAAGCTTAATTTGCTTGGATTTCCAGATAAATTAATTCTTTGAATTGCGAACTATTTATGTTCTAGAACTCAAAAAGTTAATTTTAATGGCACGTTATCCAAGCCCGTGCGTGTTATATCGGGGGGTTCCTCAAGGAAGCCATCTTGGGCCTTTACTTTTTTTTTATTCATTAATGATTTGCCTTCAGCAATTTCTAGTTCCCGGCTTCAAAAGTATGCCGATGATGTAAAAATTTGTTTGTCACGAACTGACTCTTGCCTGAGTCACGGTCTACTAAGCGATCTCGACACACTCCAAGCCTGGTGTATAGTTAACTTACTACATCTGAATTTTAGTAAATGTAACGTAATGTCCTATAGTAGGCGAATACCAGCCTATAATAACTACTTTCTTGACGGCAAGCCTCTTCAGAGAATAGAGTCGGTTAATGATTTGGGTATCCTTTTCGATCCAAAACTAAAGTTTGATAAGCACATCTCTTCTGTTGCTAATCGAGCATTCGGTGTCTTGGGTTTCATAAAGCGGTGGTCTAAGGAATTCGACGATCCCTACCTAACAAAAACTCTTTATACTTCAATTGTACGCCCTATTCTTGAATATGGATCGTGTGTATGGTCTCCCCAATACATGATTTATCAGGACAGATTAGAATCTGTACAAAAACAATTTCTTCTGTTTGCCTTTAGGGGCCTTAGCTGGAATACTAATATTAGATTACCATCGTATCGTAGTAGACTTTTATTGATAAACCTTCCTTCCCTTTCGGATCGTAGAACCATGCTTGGTGTAGTTTTCTTACATAAACTAATTAATGGTCAGATAGATTCCTCTTATCTAATTAGCCAAATTAGATTTGCTGTTCCGATGCGAAATACTAGAAACTTTCTTCCTTTGTCCCTTCAACGGGTTACCACGAATTATGCTTTACATAATCCGTTTCGTATCCTATGTACTAACTATAATAGTTTTTCTCATGTAGTGTGTGGAGCCACTTCTTTATCAACACTTAGAATATCACTTCTTTCCTACATATCTAATCGCGTGCCTTACCGTTGATCAACGCGTTACTAACATTTGACTTAAATTTTATTTAGTTTTATTTGGTTGGTCTGGTTAGTGTTTTTCTGGGGTTTTCCTAACCCTTGCAACGAATGTTGGACCAACGTTTCTAAATTGTTTTTAATTTTTTAATACTTCCCCAGTAAGTTAAGTTCATTAATTAAACTTAAATTTAATTATAATGTCAATTTCAAACCTTTTTTTTCTCTCTTTTTGTTTTTAAATTTAATGTAAATCTTACTTTTAATTATTTTCTTATACTTAATTACATTAATTTAATTCATTTTTTCTTTTTGTGTCGACTGTTAATAGTCAGACAATAAATGAATAAATAAAACATAAATAATTAAATATTTAAATGTTTAGGAAAGGAAACACATATAGAATTTGTAAAATGTCTTGGACTAAATTAAATTCGTTAAATTAATATTATTATAGCTTAAGAAGGAGTGTTGAATATCGATATTAAACATGTTAAGTATCGCTGTTATTATGTAAGCTAATAATGAAGTATCTGGCAACACTATGTTTCTTTACCATATTAAGTACTTAGTTCTCTATAAACCATTCACAACTCAACACAGCGTCGGACCTAATAAAGTTATAAGTACAATAATAATTACAACAAAAACCAATTGAAATTCGCCCGTAATGACAACTGCCGTGAGTGCAGGTCTGTTCAGACGGAACCTACAGAATGAATTAATTAGATCCCTCTGAATAGCAGGTCGCACCAGTAATTCCTTAAGAGAGTGTGGCGACGTTTTCTTACGCGACGCGTCCACCACTACTCGAAACTTCTATCAGGTCTCAGAACGCACTGGTGTGAAAGGATGTAATGTGGTCCTGGTGGAAGTTCTGTATCTATGAAAACCATTCGACCAAATTCAAGATACCTGTTCATGAAACTCAAAAATGTACTATGAACTTCCAACTTCATAAAGTACATGTCTCTTGGCAATTTTTGACGACCCCAGCACTTTGGGATCGGTTATGACAGATCGGTTATGTTTGCAAACGATGTGGTCGGCAAAATAATTTGCTGAAACACTTTTTTCCGGGACAGCTTCAACCCCACAGTGTCAATCTACACTGTCTTCAAACAGAAAATCTTGTCCATGCTGCATCACTGAGCAACATATTGGACTATTGGCAAACATTTTCTTGCACCGCCTTGATGCCACCCAACCAAACAACGTCCTTTGTTGCAACGGACCACTCTTCTCAAATATAATCTTCCCAGTACAGAGCATGTCGAAGAAGGAGTCGTCTCCCAGAAGCATGTCTATTTGCTGGGGTTTGTGGAACTCAGGATCAGCCAGTTCGACATTTGCTGGGATCTTCCACCTATTGATGGGAAGATCACCATCTGGCTGCCTGCTACAAATTGATTTCGCACCCAAAACTCGGCGCTGAACTGATACCTCGATACACGAGATGAAACTATAGTGGCTACTTTGCTTTTTGCAGTCAAACTCGACTGTTCAACCGACTTTACGATTAAGCCCTTGCTCTTGCGTTGAAGCCGCAAGGCCTGAGCCAGACTTTCCGTCATAAAGTTCACTTGAGAACCTGAATCTAATAACGCTCTAGCGCTCCGATTCTGACCGAATCTGTCTTTGACTGTTGCCAGGAGAACCTGCTCGACTTAGCTAGCCACATGATTAACCTGAGCAGGATGAGCGGACACTTGCTGTTCTGCGGCTGCGTACCTATGGAGGACAGTATTGTGTGGCCGAGAACATACTCTACACTTTGACGCAGTGCAATTGGACACTCTGTGTAAAAATGTAAACAATTTATGCAAAGTTGACTGGATTTCACGAAACTAAATCTTTCGTCTACTGACAATACTGCAAGCCCTTGGCAGTTTTCAATCATATCGTTGGCACTGCAAATGTTGCACTTGGGTTCCACTTCTTTCTCGACATTCATGCATGCAAATGACGATTTTCTTGCATGTTCCTTATCGGATTTCTGCTTCATCCTGGACTTTGAACTTTCTTCAGCAGATAAGTGCTGGTATCGCCTGTTCAAAGCCACAACGCAATCGGCCCATTTCGGTAATCTGTTATAGTCAAGTTGCTCCTCATATTTCGATTTTGGATGAGGATCCACCTTTGACATAACTATGTGGATTAAAATTACGTTAGCAAAGTCTTCCTCATTCCCAAACGACATTAGCGAATCAAAATTTTCCGATACCGAGTCAACCATTGTGCGAATTCCAACTGCCGATGGCTTGGACATCAGCTCAATGCCAAACAACTGGGCAAGAGTGTCAAAAAAGATAAAGCATATCTTATCGTATGCTCGAATTAAACTTTCTAATGCCTTAGGGTAATTTGCATCAGATACTTGAAAAGATCTGATGGTGCCTAACGCCTTAGCACGATATCAAATGGTTGAATTTCTCAATATTTGACAGCGAGCGATCAGAGTCTACCATGCTATTAAACAGACCGATAAATTGTCTGTATTCCGAGTGTTTACCACTAAATTTGGGCAACTTTAGTTTGGGCAAGTGAGAATGGTGAGAAGGCTGAGGTACGATTTCTGATGCCTGATGCGCACTTAGGGCTGACATGTATGAAGACTGTGCCAAAATACATGTTTCCTCAAGCATTGCACGGCTAGTATTGTCAGGATCTATTGCATCGATCTCTGACTGCAGATCCATAGCTTTGGAAATGTACGAATTTAGTATATCTAGCCGACACTGAATCTCAAATTTACTTGGAGTCACCATTTTATTAATGAGTGAACTCCTTTGGCGTTCTATGTCGCTCTCTACTTTTTCCAATTTAACAAATAATTGACTTAAACGAGCACTAAGGCAAGTTTCCGCGTCAATCAGAGCGGTTTCATTAGGATCTGTTTTGGGTACCATACTGACTAATTAAAATTTGATTCTATTCGAATGCACGTAAGTGTACTATACGCAACAATAATCAACCGATCAACAAACTTGGCTGAGGAAGATAATCAAATGGTTAAAGATAATCAGTTGATTAACAACAGTTGGCGATCAATATAATTTAAAAGAAAAAAACAAGAAAGAAAAGTACAGGCGAGCACGCCCGACCGTAAAATACTCTCTGCACTTTTCCCGATTATATTATTAAAATCGGTATCCAGATATTACAATGTGAATTACTTGCATTAAAACACGTTAAAACAAAAACAATGTAAGCATAATCAAACATACATCTGTTTGTTTGCATGCGAATACACATACATATGTAAGTTTGACAATATATGCTGCATATATGTATGCATGTGTGTATTCGGCGCAGCCTGCTTCCGCGGGCAGCGCTGCCGACACACAGGAAGAGAAAACGTTGGAACATGGGCATTGACGTTTGAAAATATTGCTAATATTCTAACTACTTGTTCTCCCTCTCTTTTTTTCTTTTTTTCCTTTTTTTCTCTCTCTTTTTTGCGCTCCGCTCGAAATTTTTTTAACAAGCGAACAGAATTAACTCTACGAAAATGAATCTAATTTCACTCTGCTTTTTATTTTCTACTGATAAACATAAATGTAATCCAGTTGCGCACACCGGGAGGGTGGGTAAACCAGTTACTGTATACAGGTACTGTATACGTGCAGCCCACCTGTATTATGTGTGAGTTTTACAAGCAGCCATACAGCTCGAATATCTGAGGACAAAACAAGTGTGCCAGTACCGATCATTTTCAATTGAGTCCGCTGTCAATCGTTGTTAACACATTTTATTGCCTTTCTTTACGAAGGTCAGTTGTGATCCTTTTGTATATCGGTCCCTTTCCTTTATCACTCATAAGTGTTCTAGGGTTAATGAGCATTTCCAAGTATCACGTCGTGAAGGTTTGTGGTCTGTGGGTTTTTTTCTCATCAATGAGTTTATTGCCGGTTACACCAAAGCCGGCGCATACAAACAAGAATTCCTGGTTGCCTATATTCTAACTACTTATATCTACTAAACGGTCTCGTCAGTTTCGGAAAGCCGACTTTAATAAGCTAAATGTACTGCTATCCCAAACTGACTGGTCCCGACTGTTCATGTGTAGAGATATGGATAGTGCAATCACAACCTTCTATGATACCATGAATTTCTTAATTGATGTCTGTGTTCCGCTCTGTGTTCCAACCAGGTCTAACAAGCCTATTTGGTTTACCCGTGAGTTAACATTGCTCAAAAATAGAAAGTAGAAATTCTATAAGAGATTCAGGGAAACTGGCTCTTCCTTGCATTTCTCGCGATATCTAATTGCTCGATCTGATTTCTATGTTTTGAATGACCGTCGTTATAAGGAATACCTTACTGACTGTGGTCAACAGTTCAGAAGGAATCCGAGACGGTTTTATAACTTCGTTAATTCGAAGCGTAAATCATCAACGCTTCCATCTAGTGTGTTCTTTGAAAGAGAATCTGCTAATTTGGATAAGGCTATCGCCGACTTATTTGCCGATTTTTTTTCAAACTACTTACAGTAAGCACGAGTATAACTGTGACTCACCCTATCCTTATCATTTAAATTCCTTCAATAGTAATTTTACACCAGTCATCACCGAAAGCTCTCTCTTATGTAATTTAAAGGCTACTAAATCTGTTTTTTCGCCTGGTCCAGACGGAGTCCCTGACTGTGTACTTAAAAACTGTGCAGACGGCCTTTTAAAGCCCTTTTGTATAAACTATTTACATTGTCTGTTGAAACATGCTGTTTCCCTGATGTTTGGAAATCATCTTACATTATTCCTCTTCACAAAAAAGGAAATAAATCCGATGTTTGCAACTATAGGGGTATTTCCAAGTTGTCTGCTATTCCCAAGGCTTTTGAGAAATTAATAACTTCTCAACTGCAACATTTCTGTAGATCCATGATTTCACCCTGCCAGCATGGGTTTGTGAAATATAGATCCACTACCACTAACCTGTTAGAATTTACATCATTTGCATTGAAGGGCTTTGATAGAAAATTGCAAACTGACGTCATTTACACAGATTTCAGTAAGGCATTCGACTCCGTTAATCACAGCCTATTAATACATAAGCTCAATCTTTTGGGTCTTTCCTATAACTTTACTATTTGGATTTCAAATTACTTGTGTTCTAGAACACAACAGGTTTATTTTAAAGACACTTTGTCCAAACCTGTTCAAGTAACTTCGGGTGTTCCACAAGGAAGCCATCTCGGTCTCTTTTTATATTGTTCATAAATGATCTTCCATCTGCGATCAGTAACTCTCGTGTGCTCATGTATGCCGACGACGTTAAACTCTGTGTTTCGGCTGCTGAGTCTGTTCTTGGGACCAGGTTACAATCTGATCTATGTAGTTTTCAAATCTGGTGTCAAGCTAATTTATTGAATCTGAACTTAAGTAAGTGTAACGTAATATCCTTTAGTAGGCGCCTCCCCTTTCTAAACAATTACATTCTGAATGGCAACTCTCTTAAAAGAATTGAGTCGGTCACTGATTTGGGTATCCTTATGGATCCTAAACTCAAGTTTGATAAGCATGTATTGTCAATTACTAATCGTAATTTTAGTGTCCTGGGCTTCATAAAGCGCTGGTCGAAAGAATTTAACGATCCCTATTTAACGAAAACACTTTTTACTGCCTTGGTATGGCCTATTCTTGAATATGGATCATGTATTTGGTCACCCCAATACAGAATTCATCAGGATAGAATAGAATCTGTACAAAAACAATTTCTTCTTTTTGCACTAAGGGCTCTCAACTGGAATACTAACATACGCCTTCCTATCGTAGTAGACTTTTACTAATTAATCTTCCTTCTTTGTCTGATCGTAGAATAGTGCTCGGTGTAATTTTCTTACACAAACTAATCAATGGTGAAATTGATTCTTCAGAATTACTCAGCCAGATTAGTTTTGCTGTTCCGATTAGACCAACTAGAAACTTTCTTCCGCTCTCTCTTCAACCTTGTTCTACCAACTTTGCCATTCATAATCCTTTCCGAGTCCTATGTATTAACTACAACAAACTTTCTCGAGTTGAAGGTAGTGCTACTTCGACAGCCTTAATTAGAACTTCTCTCCTCTGTCACCTGTCTAGATCTTAATTATCTTAGCTTAATAATTTAAGATGTATTGTATTTCGTTTTTAGCTATTTTATGTTATAATAAATAAATTAGTTTCGCGTTGATCGTTAGCCGTACGTTATGCGGTGTGCCCCTCGGTCGGTTGGGCGGGAGGTGGCTGCATTATTTGCACGGTTCCGCGCTCTAACAAGCACGTTGCTTGGTGTTGGCCACTTGAATGTACTGTCGCGTTAGTACATCAACGTGCAAATAAAAACCCACCACTGAACATATGTAGATATTGGCGAATAGCGAAATTAAAGGGGAACGGCGAATGTGATATGCATTTATAAATATGTCTATTTGCACCAGTTATTAATTGTTTGTTTTATTTATGTGTATAATTTAATTCGATTTGTGTGTTTTGCGTCAAATAGCCTTTCAATAAATCACAATGTCTCTAATATGCAATAAATGTACTTTCAAATGTGTAATGTGCCGGTCTTATGCTTGCACTTTCTATATTCTCCTGCACTGACTCGTTTGGGCACTATTACCTGATGGTCAGAAGAGTCGCTTTTGGGCTCAATTTTGGGTATTATCTCCGAGATGGGTGTCTTCAACTCCTGACTGTTCAAATCCAGAATTCAACTCAACAGGTCAACAGCTCCAGGGAAAATACAACAACAACAATCGAAACCAACAACTACAGCAAACCAAAGCCGTTAAATGTCTAACTGACCAACGTACGCGCCCTGTTCGGGCGCCAATGAAAAATCGAAAACTACGATAATTAAAACAAATTGCAAGTTCTTAAACGTTACAATTTATTTGTTGCAATCGCGGAAAATCCAACAACAACAATCGAAACCAACAACTACAGCAAACCAAAGCCTTGAAATGTCTAACTGACCAATGACCAATATTTATTGCAATCGCGGAAAGGCTTGGCGGCTTGTGTGTGGTTAAGGCGACTGCAGCTCGCGACGTATTAAGAAAACATGTTAAAACACAAAACAACAGAAAAATAACAAAATCACCGGCAAATTACTTACACTAATGGCTTCGATTTCTTTATCTCCACTCAATTTTGCGAATTTACTAATTGGCGATGTGAACGAAATGAATGCAAGCAGAAACCCGAATTGATTCGAATACTTTCAGCATCGCCTAATTTTTCATTCCGACTGGCGCCCTATTTATTCCTTTTCATATTCTTTGAATGCTCTTTCTTATAAGAGAAAGAGATTATCAGCTGTGCCGGTCGTGTTTTTTAATTATTTCTGCCTTAATTTGTGTATTTTAAATTCAAATTGTTGAATATTTAATTTGTGCTAGGTTAGGTTAGGTTAGTTGTAGTGGCTGCCGGTGACTAAGTGCACCGGCACACATGAGCCAGGTTTGGCTCCTTGTGATACCATGTGGGAGGCATGAGGGAGTTAAGTAAGATTTGTGGAGAACCATTTAATGGCTCGGATAAATTTGGCTAGTTGTAGAGGTTGTTTGTCGGCTATGTCGGACAACCCATCAAGGAGAAAGGTACCAAGGTGTCGCTGTCTGTGCTGACCTAGAGCAGGACAGCGACAGAGGAAATGTATGGCCGTCTCCTCTTCCTCTTCATTGCGACAGCTTCTGCAGAAGTCGTGGAAAGCAGCTGATAGCCTGTTGACGTGTGTACCTACAAGCCAGTGCCCAGTGAGAGCCCGGAAGACGTCGGAACAGTCCTTCCGGGTCAGCCTGCATAGATTGGCAGACCGTTTCTCTGCATCTGTGTGTGTTTTCCCATACGAGTTCAGCTAGCCTTACGAAGTGCTCGCTGATTCGAAGTCTACAGGACGCTAAAGGCATGCAAACTTGCCATCTCTCTAAGACGAGAGGAGAGACCGTGCCAAGCCTTGCTAGCTCGTCTGCGATTGAATTGCCCTCAATGTAACTGTGTCCTGGAACCCATATGAGGTGAAAGTCGAATCGAGCTGCCATCTCCATGAGAGATCTGCGACATTCGTATGTAGCGTGTGAATTTGTCGTGACAGACCCCAGGGATTTGAGGGCTGCCTGACTATCTGACAAGATGCTGATTCTGCATCGGTATGGAATCCCGCCCCATAAGGTTACAAGCGCTTCTTTTATGGCGTATATCTCCGCTTGGTATACGCTACAGTGATCCGGGAGTCTAAAGGATTTTGTAATCCCTAGCACCTAGGATAAACAGCCCCGCAAGGCGTTGAGTTTTGATGAGCTTCTTTAAATTAGTCTGCTTCTTGAGGGCCGGCCACCATACTACAACTCCATAGAGAAGTATGGAACGTACAATACCTGTGTAGAACCATCTCGTAATGAGGGGATTAAGCCCCCATTTTAGGCCTATGGATTTCTTGCATGTGAAGAGAGCGATTGAGGCTTTCTTCGCTCTGTCTTCGATGCATGCTTTCCAGTTTAGCTTTCTATCGAGAAAGACACCTAAGTACTTAGCCTTTTCGCTAAAGTTCAGTATCTCGCTTGCAAAGAGGGGGGTCTAAGACGCGGGATTTTGTGCTTGTTTGTGAAAACGACTAGTTCAGTTTTGCTGGGCTTAACCCCTAGCCCATTATCTGTTGCCCATTTAGATAGTATCAACAGAGATTCGCCCATTCTATCGCAGAGAGTTTGGGGGAATTTTCCAGAGAAGGCAATGGCCACATCATCTGCGTAAGCCACTATCTTACACCCTCCCGTGTTCAGGGTATTTAGCATACCGTTAATAGCCACGTTCCTTAGAAGTGGAGATAGAACGCCCCCTCTCAAATTTAGCTGTGTTGGCGTTGCCTAGAGAGGCCTCCACGACTCTACTTCTTAGAAGTTGGTCAGTGAGGTGTATGGTTCTAGTATCGACTCCCAATATTGATAAAGCATCCGTTATCGTTTCTGGGAGGATGTTGTTAAAAGCCCCCTCAATGTCTAGGAAGGCTATGAGGGAGAATTCCTTTAGAAAGAGTGACTTCTCTATTATGGAGACCACCCTGTGAAGGTCAGTTTTAGTGGATCTACCTTTGCGGTATGCGTGCTGAGCATCCGAAAAGCTGGAGCTTCGGATTTTCTCTAGGAGGTGCCAGCTTATATGCCGTTCAAACACCTTAAGAAGGAAAGAGGATAGACTTAATGGCCTAAAGTCTTTCGGGCTACAGTGAGAAGGCTTTCCCTCTTTGGGTATGAAAATTACCTTGGATTGTAGTCAAAGCTTAGGAGTTAGCCCTGATATGAGTATACCCTTGAAAATCATATGAAAACAAGAAGTTGCTGAGCCTCATGGAGTAGCCGCAGGATCCGGTCTGGTTCAGCTGGCTTTGCTGACACCCAAGCTCTAGCGCGAGGCTGATTGGGGATGCTGTCCCAGTCTACAGCCTCCAGAATGGCTCCTGGGTAGACTGCACCAAGGGATGCTACCGACGGCAGAGTGACTGTCAAGGCAGGCGATGGCTTTCACTCTGCCTTGGTAGCACCCCGCGTCTTCACAGCTGGGCAGAACACCCCCACACTCCTTCAGGATGTCTAGGAACTTGTCCTGGAGCTTGTTTTCGAGTAGTAACTATAAAGAATAAACTAACCAAAACAACAACTTAATCAAGGAATTTATTATTTCAAAGCTCAGCATGAATAATCTTACCTATCAGATTTATTGGAACGATCTACATCTAAATCACCAATGTTATTTAATAGGTAATATCGCCGTCTTTATCCAACCAGGTACAGACAGGCTTAAGGGGACCCAGTGGTCGAGCGGCCTAAAATTTAGCCTATTTTTATACTCTCTGCAAGAGTATATTGGGTTTGTGCAAAAGTATGTAACAGGCAGAAGGAGGCGTGGCAGACCCCATAAAGTATATATATTCTTGATCAGCATCACAGGCCGAGTCGATATAGCCATGTCCGTCTGTCCGTCTGTCTGTCTGTCCGTATGAACAAACAGATTTCAGAGATGGTAAGAGCTACAAGTTCGAGCGTGGTGTCAAACGATCAGATATTTAGTCAGTCAATACAAGAATCTTTTTTTTTTTCGATGCCACGCCCCATTCGCCCACAATAAGCAAAAAACTGGACACACCTCAGAAAAAATTGGTGTTTTCGGCAAATATCTCAGTAACTATGGATCACCAATTCTGGAACGGGAGGTTCCTAGCCACGGCATAGTTGAATTGCCATTTAAAATTTTGGACTGCCACGCCCACTTTTCCCACATTTGATAAAAAAGTCTGGAACCTTCAATGCCGGTTTTGGCGAACTTGTTCGTATCGTACAGTATTGTAATTATATAATTCGTGTGGAGACCTAACTATATTAAACTATACTGAAAGGCGCATTAAAATCGGACTATAAACAAGAAAACTAGAAGCGTTACAATATTGATAATTAAACGCAATACCAACCCATAGGTGCAAGCGAGATAGAAACACACAAGCACATGTTCGAACGTTTTCGCTGCCTGTGTGTCGGCAGCGCTGCCCGCGGTCGCTGGCTGCGCCGAATACACACATACATACACATATATTTGCATCATATACATATTGCCAAACGTATGTGGATTCGAATACAAACAAACAGATGTGTGTTTGATTATGCTTAGATTGTTTTTGTTTCAACGTGTTTTAATGCAAGTAATTCACATTGTAATATCTCGATACCGATTTTAATAATTTAATCGGGACAAATGCAGAGAGTATTATACGGTCGGGCGCGCTCGACTGTACTTTTCTTTTTTGTTTAAAATTTTTTTTGTAATGACAGAAATGACTAAGGGTTTTAAATTTTTTAGGCTTATTTTATTACTTATTTACAATACAAAAATGAGGGTAAACACAAAAAACATTTTTTTAATTCCAAAAGTGGAGTCCCCCTCTCAAAAAAATAGAACCTGGCTGCTGAAGGTTTTATCTCTCCCTTTGATCCGAAATTAAAAAATATGACGGACATTTTCTCAAAGTTTTTTTTTTAGACCCCGTACTCTAAAAAAAAAGAGTAGAGGGGTCTATTAGGTTTGTCAGAAGCGAAATGTGCGGCAGGCAGAAGGAGGCGAGGCTGACCCCATAAAGTATATACATTCTTGATCAGCATCAACAGCCGAGTCGATATAGCAATGTCCGTCTGTCTGTCTGTCCGTATGAACACCTGGATCTTTTAAACTACAAAAGCTATAGCCACGAAATTTACAATGAAAGTCCGTTATTAAGTCAGGCAGGTTAAGTTTATTTCAAATTGTTGCCACGCTCCTTACCGCCCCCGCAATGAGCAAAACCAGACTCACCTCGAAAAAAAAATGTAGTTTTAGGCCAATAACTCAGTAACTATGGCACTTAGGAGCCTTAATGCAATGCCATTAATTTTGAGCTGCCACGCCCCCTTTTCTCATGAGAGTTAACCAAACGTTTTCACTTTAATGCCATGTTTAAGGCATTTATTCATATAGTAGGGTGTTGTAATTCAACATAAGCATAGAGACATATAAAATCAAACTATTCTGAAAGTGGCATCAAAATACTACCTTTAACAAAAGAGCTACTGCGTTAAAGTTTGTTATTTAACTGCAATATCACTTACGCGCGAGATCGAGACAGAAACATACAAACACATGTTCGAAAGTTCTCGATGCTTGTGTGGCGACAGCGCTGCCGTCAGACGCTGGCCGCGCCGAATACACACATACATACAAACATGCACACATACGTATATGCATACATATAATTTCAAACGAATGTGTGTTTGTATGAATAATATGTAAATGCTGATTATCGGAGAGTTCTTGAAAGTGGCGCGTGGTGCATCTGATAGAGTTGCGGCGCGTTGGTCTGAGGTTGTAGGTTCGAATGCTGGCAGTGCGAACCCTGATTGAACTTTTGACGAAACAATGGTATACAGCGTACCCTCCAAAATAAATACTCAGTTTACTTTTTTACTTTTACTTTTACTAAAAGTTATTTTCATTTATACTTTACTTTGCTTTGTTATTGCTAAAGTTATGCTTAGAAAGAACATGCTTTTTTAAACCGGATTTTGTAACATATAGTTTTTTATATAAACATAATTTACAAGGAAATTTATATTTTCGTTTTTCAAAACTAAAGTTGTGTTTCTTGAATCCACATTTACTTTGAAATGTTTTTAAACTGGTACATAAACTACAATAGTACTGAACCATCTTGCTTACTGAGGTTTACTAAATCCCTACACAAGACAAAGAAGGATTATATTTATTTAAAAATCAGGTTTTAAGGGGTATCCGCATATGAGTATACTATAACAGATTGTCAACTAAAGAAAACAGTCTACGGAGAGAAAATTGCTCTTTACATAACTGATGCCGACGCCAAAACGCTTTGGATTTTTTTATACTCTCTGCAAGAGTATATTGGGTTTGTGCAAAAGTATGTAACAGGCAGAAGGAGGCGTGGCAGACCCCATAAAGTATATATATTCTTGATCAGCATCACAAGCCGAGTCGATATAGCCATGTCCGTCTGTCCGTCTGTCCGTCTGTCCGTCTGTCCGTCTGTCTGTCTGTCTGTCTGTCTGTCTGTCCGTCTGTCCGTATGAACAAACAGATTTCAGAGATGGTAAGAGCTACAAGTTCGAGCTTGGTGTCAAACGATCAGATATTTAGTCAGTCAATACAAGAATCTTTTTTTTTTTTTTTTTTTTTCGATGCCACGCCCCATTCGCCCACAATAAGCAAAAAACTGTACACACCTCGTGAAAAATGTGTGTTTTCGGCAAATATCTCAGTAACTATGGCACCTAGGATCACCAATTCTGGTACGGGTGTTCCTAGCGAGAGCATAGTTACATTGCCATTTAAAATTTTTGACTACCACGCCCACTTTTCCCACAATTTATAAAATAGTTTTCAAGCTTCAATGCCGTTTTTTCCGTATCGTACAGTATTGTAGTTTATAACTGGTGTGGAGACTAACTATATTAAACTATACTGAAAGGCGCATTAAAATCGGACTATAAACAAGAAAACTAGAAGCGTTACAATATTGATAATTGAACGCAATACCAACCCATTGGTGCAAGCGAGATAGAAACACACAAGCACATGTTCGAACGGTTTAGCTGCTTGTGTGTCGGCAGCGCTGCCCGCGGTCGCTGGCTGCGCCGAATACACACATACATGCATATAATCAGCATATATTGTCAAACGTACATATGTATGTGTATTCGCATGCAAACAAACAGATGTATTTTTAATAATGATTTGATTGTTTTCATAGCAAATTGAAATATTTTTAATTCAGTTCGAAGATATGATTTTCCATGAACACATGGAACGTCTGAAACAATTGAAGGTTTTTTTAAGCGACCTTGAACAACAGCAGGAAGTCAATTCTTGATTTGGAAAGCAATTTATCTCGTGCGTCGAACGATGACACCGAAGAAGGTCCAGACACCCGTCGCTTCTGTTTCTTTTCAAGTTATAAAGCAGAGGCTTTAAAACTAATGATAAATTACTATAGGTTAAGAGATCGAATGTACTCAAATAAAAAAAATAACAATATGTAAATTATTTTGTTTTATTTATTTTTTTTAATAATTTCAGAATAAGCTTATCATTAAAAATATAATCATTTTTCTTAAAGACATTTAAAAACATTTTGTTGATTGTTTTTTACTCTTATAAATACTAAATAGGGTGCAATAATGTCCACAGGTATTTGAAAAGTAACCCTGGACTTGCTGTTTATTATACGTAAACCTTTTGGAATTATTTTTTAGTAGACTTAAAAAATATTTGTTTTGAGGATATTGTCCGTATGAATCAAAAAACTCTGCATTTGAAGCATTTTTAAAATAAAATGCTACCCAGTGTGAACCAGATGGGAACACACATTTAAATATATGTTTGGTGCTGCGCTTACTAAGCATAATTTTTTTTAATTTGCAATGTATTCATTTTTAAAGTATAACCACTAACCATACAACACATAGATGCGTCAAACGCAAGATTTTTTTTTGAAAGCAAACGTTAGCTTGCTAATGGACCCCCAAAGAACTTCGGCCAAAACCGAACGCCTAGCGCCCCGGAGAGCCGGTCGCCTCTCAGCAAATTCAAAGCAGACGAAAATAAATTTTGTCTGTATCAGTCAGCGAAACGATGAGTATACACACATTTGGCAACAGCTCTTTTCAGCAACTGGCTCACTGCAAAAATCTGTGTTTTCGACAAAATAGCGATCGAGTATGAAAGAGATCTCTATTTTGTATTGCTTTAGGCGGCAGGTCTCCGAGAGAGGCTGTGGCTTTGCTGATAGAGCGAAGATCAAGTGCGCAGCATGGCGCAGGTTCGAGTGTTGACAGGAATTATTTATTTCAATTTTTTTATTAAACAGATTTTTTTTTTTTACCATGTATTAAAATAGTATGAACAGTTTTTAAATGCAATTATAAATGTTGTTGCTTTTTATACTCTCTGCAAGAGTATATTTTTATACTCTCTGCAAGAGTATATTGGGTTTGTGCAAAAGTATGTAACAGGCAGAAGGAGGCGTGGCAGACCCCATAAAGTATATATATTCTTGATCAGCATCAACAGCCAAGTCGATATAGCAGTGTCCGTCTGTCTGTCCGTCCGTCCGTCCGTATGAACACCTGGATCTTTTAAACTACAAGAGCTAGAGCCACCAGATTTGGAATGAAAGTCCATCTATATTGCAGGCAGGTTAAGTTTATTTCAAATTTTTGACACGCCCCTACCGCCCCCCGCAATGAGCAAAAAACCAGACACACCTCGAAAAAAAAAATGTACTTTTAGGCCAATAACTCAGTAACTATGGCACTTAGGAACACCATTTCTGGTAAGAAGGTTGCTAGAGACAGCCTTAATGCAGTGAACAACAGCAGGAAGTCAATTCTTGATTTGGAAAGCAATTTATCTCGTGCGTCGAACGATGACACCGAAGAAGGTCCAGACACCCGTCGCTTCTGTTTCTTTTCAAGTTATAAAGCAGAGGCTTTAAAACTAATGATAAATTACTATAGGTTAAGAGATCGAATGTACTCAAATAAAAAAAAAAATAACAATATGTAAATTATTTTGTTTTATTTATTTTTTAAATAATTTCAGAATAAGCTTATCATTAAAAATATAATCATTTTTCTTAAAGACATTTAAAAAACATTTTGTTGATTGTTTTTACTCTTATAAATACTAAATAGGGTGCAATAATGTCCACAGGTATTTGAAAAGTAACCCTGGACTTGCTGTTTATTATACGTAAACCTTTTGGAATTATTTTTTAGTAGACTTAAAAAATATTTGTTTTGAGGATATTGTCCGTATGAATCAAAAAACTCTGCATTTGAAGCATTTTTAAAATAAAATGCTACCCAGTGTGAACCAGATGGGAACACACATTTAAATATATGTTTGGTGCTGCGCTTACTAAGCATAATTTTTTTTTAATTTGCAATGTATTCATTTTTAAAGTATAACCACTAACCATACAACACATAGATGCGTCAAACGCAAGATTTTTTTTGAAAGCAAACGTTAGCTTGCTAATGGACCCCCAAAGAACTTCGGCCAAAACCGAACGCCTAGCGCCCCGGAGAGCCGGTCGCCTCTCAGCAAATTCAAAGCAGACGAAAATAAATTTAGTCTGTATCAGTCAGCGAAACGATGAGTATACACACATTTGGCAACAGCTCTTTTCAGCAACTGGCTCACTGCAAAAATCTGTGTTTTCGACAAAATAACGATCGAGTATGAAAGAGATCTCTATTTTGTATTGCTTTAGGCGGCAGGTCTCCGAGAGAGGCTGTGGCTTTGCTGATAGAGCGAAGATCAAGTGCGCAGCATGGCGCAGGTTCGAGTGTTGACAGGAATTATTTATTTCAATTTTTTTATTAAACAGATTTTTTTTACCATGTATTAAAATAGTATGAACAGTTTTTAAATGCAATTATAAATGTTGTTGCTTTTTATACTCTCTGCAAGAGTATATTTTTATACTCTCTGCAAGAGTATATTGGGTTTGTGCAAAAAGTATGTAACAGGCAGAAGGAGGCGTGGCAGACCCCATAAAGTATATATATTCTTGATCAGCATCAACAGCCAAGTCGATATAGCAATGTCCGTCTGTCTGTCCGTCCGTCCGTCCGTATGAACACCTGGATCTTTTAAACTACAAGAGCTAGAGCCACCAGATTTGGAATGAAAGTCCATCTATATTGCAGGCAGGTTAAGTTTATTTCAAATTTTTGACACGCCCTACCGCCCCCGCAATGAGCAAAAAACCAGACACACCTCGAAAAAAAATGTACTTTTAGGCCAATAACTCAGTAACTATGGCACTTAGGAACACCATTTCTGGTAAGAAGGTTGCTAGAGACAGCCTTAATGCAGTGAACAACAGCAGGAAGTCAATTCTTGATTTGGAAAGCAATTTATCTCGTACGTCGAACGATGACACCGAAGAAGGTCCAGACACCCGTCGCTTCTGTTTCTTTTCAAGTTATAAAGCAGAGGCTTTAAAACTAATGATAAATTACTATAGGTTAAGAGATCGAATGTACTCAAATAAAAAAAAATAACAATATGTAAATTATTTTGTTTTATTTATTTTTTTAAATAATTTCAGAATAAACTTATCATTAAAAATATAATCATTTTTCTTAAAGACATTTAAAAAACATTTTGTTGATTGTTTTTACTCTTATAAATACTAAATAGGGTGCAATAATGTCCACAGGTATTTGAAAAGTAACCCTGGACTTGCTGTTTATTATACGTAAACCTTTTGGAATTATTTTTTAGTAGACTTAAAAAATATTTGTTTTGAGGATATTGTCCGTATGAATCAAAAAACTCTGCATTTGAAGCATTTTTAAAATAAAATGCTACCCAGTGTGAACCAGATGGGAACACACATTTAAATATATGTTTGGTGCTGCGCTTACTAAGCATAATTTTTTTAATTTGCAATGTATTCATTTTTAAAGTATAACCACTAACCATACAACACATAGATGCGTCAAACGCAAGATTTTTTGAAAGCAAACGTTAGCTTGCTAATGGACCCCCAAAGAACTTCGGCCAAAACCGAACGCCTAGCGCCCCGGAGAGCCGGTCGCCTCTCAGCAAATTCAAAGCAGACGAAAATAAATTTTGTCTGTATCAGTCAGCGAAACGATGAGTATACACACATTTGGCAACAGCTCTTTTCAGCAACTGGCTCACTGCAAAAATCTGTGTTTTCGACAAAATAGCGATCGAGTATGAAAGAGATCTCTATTTTGTATTGCTTTAGGCGGCAGGTCTCCGAGAGATGCTGTGGCTTTGCTGATAGAGCGAAGATCAAGTGCGCAGCATGGCGCAGGTTCGAGTGTTGACAGGAATTATTTATTTCAATTTTTTTATTAAACAAATTTTTTTTTACCATGTATTAAAATAGTATGAACAGTTTTTAAATGCAATTATAAATGTTGTTGCTTTTTATACTCTCTGCAAGAGTATATTTTTATACTCTCTGCAAGAGTATATTGGGTTTGTGCAAAAGTATGTAACAGGCAGAAGGAGGCGTGGCAGACCCCATAAAGTATATATATTCTTGATCAGCATTAACAGCCAAGTCGATATAGCAATGTCCGTCTGTCTGTCCGTCCGTCCGTCCGTATGAACACCTGGATCTTTTTAAACTACAAGAGCTAGAGCCACCAGATTTGGAATGAAAGTCCATCTATATTGCAGGCAGGTTAAGTTTATTTCAAATTTTGACACGCCCCCTTCCGCCCCCGCAATGAGCAAAAAACCAGACACACCTCGAAAAAAAAATGTACTTTTAGGCCAATAACTCAGTAACTATGGCACTTAGGAACACCATTTCTGGTAAGAAGGTTGCTAGAGACAGCCTTAATGCAGTGAACAACAGCAGGAAGTCAATTCTTGATTTGGAAAGCAATTTATCTCGTACGTCGAACGATGACACCGAAGAAGGTCCAGACACCCGTCGCTTCTGTTTCTTTTCAAGTTATAAAGCAGAGGCTTTAAAACTAATGATAAATTACTATAGGTTAAGAGATCGAATGTACTCAAATAAAAAAAATAACAATATGTAAATTATTTTGTTTTATTTATTTTTTAAATAATTTCAGAATAAGCTTATCATTAAAAATATAATCATTTTTCTTAAAGACATTTAAAAAACATTTTGTTGATTGTTTTTTACTCTTATAAATACTAAATAGGGTGCAATAATGTCCACAGGTATTTGAAAAGTAACCCTGGACTTGCTGTTTATTATACGTAAACCTTTTGGAATTATTTTTTAGTAGACTTAAAAAATATTTGTTTTGAGGATATTGTCCGTATGAATCAAAAAACTCTGCATTTGAAGCATTTTTTAAAATAAAATGCTACCCAGTGTGAACCAGATGGGAACACACATTTAAATATATGTTTGGTGCTGCGCTTACTAAGCATAATTTTTTAATTTGCAATGTATTCATTTTTAAAGTATAACCACTAACCATACAACACATAGATGCGTCAAACGCAAGATTTTTTGAAAGCAAACGTTAGCTTGCTAATGGACCCCCAAAGAACTTCGGCCAAAACCGAACGCCTAGCGCCCCGGAGAGCCGGTCGCCTCTCAGCAAATTCAAAGCAGACGAAAATAAATTTAGTCTGTATCAGTCAGCGAAACGATGAGTATACACACATTTGGCAACAGCTCTTTTCAGCAACTGGCTCACTGCAAAAATCTGTGTTTTCGACAAAATAGCGATCGAGTATGAAAGAGATCTCTATTTTGTATTGCTTTAGGCGGCAGGTCTCCGAGAGATGCTGTGGCTTTGCTGATAGAGCGAAGATCAAGTGCGCAGCATGGCGCAGGTTCGAGTGTTGACAGGAATTATTTATTTCAATTTTTTTATTAAACAAATTTTTTTTTACCATGTATTAAAAATAGTATGAACAGTTTTTAAATGCAATTATAAATGTTGTTGCTTTTTATACTCTCTGCAAGAGTATATTTTTATACTCTCTGCAAGAGTATATTGGGTTTGTGCAAAAGTATGTAACAGGCAGAAGGAGGCGTGGCAGACCCCATAAAGTATATATATTCTTGATCAGCATCAACAGCCAAGTCGATATAGCAATGTCCGTCTGTCTGTCCGTCCGTCCGTCCGTATGAACACCTGGATCTTTTAAACTACAAGAGCTAGAGCCACCAGATTTGGAATGAAAGTCCATCTATATTGCAGGCAGGTTAAGTTTATTTCAAATTTTTGACACGCCCCCTACCGCCCCCGCAATGAGCAAAAAACCAGATACACCTCGAAAAAAAAATGTACTTTTAGGCCAATAACTCAGTAACTATGGCACTTAGGAACACCATTTCTGGTAAGAAGGTTGCTAGAGACAGCCTTAATGCAGTGCCATTAAAAATTTTGAGCTGCCAGGCCCCCTTTTCTCATGAGAGTTAACCAAACGTTTTCACTTTAATGCCATGTTTAAGGCATTTATTCATATAGTAGGGTGTTGTAATTCAACATAAGCATAGAGACATATAAAATCAAACTATTCTGAAAGTGGCATCAAAATACTACCTTTAACAAAAGAGCTACTGCGTTAAAAAGTTTGTTATTTAACTGCAATATCACTTACGCGCGAGATCGAGACAGAAACATACAAACACATGTTCGAAAGTTCTCGATGCTTGTGTGGCGACAGCGCTGCCGTCAGACGCTGGCCGCGCCGAATACACACATACATACAAACATGCACACATACGTATATGCATACATATAATTTCAAACGAATGTGTGTTTGTATGAATAATATGTAAATGCTGATTATCGGAGAGTTCTTGAAAGTGGCGCGTGGTGCAACTGATAGAGTTGCGGCGCGTTGGTCTGAGGTTGTAGGTTCGAATGCTGGCAGTGCGAACCCTGATTGAACTTTTGACGAAACAATGGTATACAGCGTACCCCCCAAAGAAATACTCAGTTTACTTTTTACTTTTACTTTTACTAAAAGTTATTTTCATTTATACTTTACTTTGCTTTGTTATTGCTAAAGTTATGCTTAGAAAGAACATGCTTTTTTAAACCGGATTTTGTAACATATAGTTTTTTATATAAACATAATTTACAAGGAAATTTATATTTTCGTTTTTCAAAACTAAAGTTGTGTTTCTTGAGAATGTGTTTCTTGAATCCACATTTACTTTGAAATGTTTTTAAACTGGTACATAAACTACAATAGTACTGAACCATCTTGCTTACTGAGGTTTACTAAATCCCTACACAAGACAAAGAAGGATTATATATATTTAAAAATCAGGTTTTAAGGGGTATCCGCATATGAGTATACTATAACAGATTGTCAACTAAAGAAAACAGTCTACGGAGAGAAAATTGCTCTTTACATAACTGATGCCGACGCCAAAACGCTTTGGATTTTTTTACACTCTCTGCAAGAGTATATTGGGTTTGTGCAAAGTATGTAACAGGCAGAAGGAGGCGTGGCAGACCCCATAAAGTATATATATTCTTGATCAGCATCACAAGCCGAGTCGATATAGCCATGTCCGTCTGTCCGTCTGTCTGTCTGTCTGTCTGTCCGTCTGTCCGTATGAACAAACAGATTTCAGAGATGGTAAGAGCTACAAGTTCGAGCTTGGTGTCAAACGATCAGATATTTAGTCAGTCAATACAAGAATCTTTTTTTTTCGATGCCACGCCCCATTCGCCCACAATAAGCAAAAAACTGGACACACCTCGGTAAAAATTGGTGTTTTCGGCAAATATCTCAGTAACTATGGCACCTAGGATCACCAATTTTGCTACGGGAGTTCCTAGCGACAGCATAGTTGCATTGCCATCATTGAATTTGGACTGCCACGCCCCCTTTTCCCACATTTGATAAAAAAAGTGTGGAACCTTCAATGCCGGTTATGGCGAACTTGTTCGTATCGTACAGTATTGTAATTATATAATTCGTGTGGAGACTAACTATATTAAACTATCCTAAAAGGCGCATTAAAATCGGACTATAAACAAGGAAACTAGAAGCGTTACAATATTGATAATTGAACGCAATATCAATCCATAGGTGCAAGCGAGATAGAAACACACAAGCACATGTTCGAACGTTTTCGCTGCCTGTGTGTCGGCAGCGCAGCGCGCGGTCGCTGGCTGCGCCGAATACACACATGCATACATACATATTTGCATCATATACATATTGCCAAACGTATGTGTATTCGAATACAAACAAACAGATGTGTTTGATTATGCTTAGATTGTTTTTGCTTCAACATGTTTTAATGCAAGTACTATTCATTGTAATATCTGGATACCGATTTTAATAATTTAATCGGGAAAATGCAGAGAGTATTATACGGTCGGGCGCGCTCGAACGTACTTTTCTTTCTTGTTTAAATTAGCGTTTGACTGGTCTGCTTGGAAGATGAAATTTTACGCAGTACATTTTTATCTCGTTTAAGTAGTGTAAGCTGTTTGTTTGTTAGTTGATGATTGCCTTGTAAGGCATTTAATACAATCTCAATTAATGATTTAACCAGATCATCATAACTATTGCTTATAATAGCTTTTCATAACTTGGTACTAGCTCTTTTCAGAACATATAATAAACGATTTAACCAGATCATCATCACTTTTGCTTATAATAGCTTTTCGTAACTTGGTACTAGCTTTTTTCAGAACACATAATAAATGTTTGTTCGCCATCAACCGTTTTAGACTCTTTTTGTAAACCATTTCCGTTGCAATAACAAATTGAGTATGTTGAATTAAAAATATTTGAACGAAAATGTAAAAGATCGTTCATCCTTTGGGTAAGATCAATTAACAAGTAACCATGGGGTTCTTCGGTTACTTCTTTATATATGCGCATCAATTCACTAGGATTTTTAGGATAAATTTGTCGAGCCAAACAATGGAATTGAAGTTTATCTCTAGGGTTTTTAAAACAACAATGTACTTTGTATTTAACGATATATCTCTAGTATGTGATGCTTTATGAAATATATTACACCAATTTTTCTCAAGGTGTGTCCAGTTTTTCGCTCATTGTGGGCAAATGGGGCGTGTCATCGAAAAAAATTCTTGTATTGACTGACTAAATATGTGATCGTTTGACACCAAGTTCGAACTTGTAGCTCTTACCATCTCTGAAATCTGTTTGTTCATACGGACAGACAGACAGACGGACATGGCTATATCGACTCGGCTTGTGATGCTGATAAAGAATATATATACTTTACGGGGTCTGCCACGACTTCTTCTGCCTGTTACATACTTTGCACAAACCCAATATACTCTTGCAGAGAGTATAATAATACACATTGTAATATCTCGATACCGATTTTAATAATTTAATTAATTTAATGGCATTTGGTGTTGAAGTCTTTTAGCAGAATTTGGCTAGTCGAGCAGAGAATTTTTGGTATAAGCTTAAAAGTCACTTGCGCTGCTCTTGTCTGTACTTCATGAAGCCCTCTTTCTGCTAAAATGCATTTCGTCTTAGTTGTGGGAAAGGCGCCAATGCTACGCTGTACTTCTGTGTGGTATGCGGGGGAGAACAATCTGATATTGGATGGCGCGCACCATCAATAGATTGCCAGCCCATAGTCGATTTCGGCCAGTATTAGGGCTCTTGTGGCATGAATTGGTGATGTTAGATGGACAAGAGAACGCTTGGACCCAAGAAACTTAGTAACATTAAGGCGCTTGTTAAGGCTATCTCTAAGATTAACACAGTGGTTTACTTAAACGTAAGCCTAGTGTCGAGCATAAGGCCGAGAACTTTAAGACTAGATGTATATTCTAATGTTATGTTATTTACAATTAGAATTGGATATGTACAACGTTGTTTTTTTTACAAATATGGAATAGTTTACATTTGTTTAAGGCAAGAGTGGCCCCTTAAGAAATTCCCCATTCAGCGATATCCTTGAGTATTTGTTGAAAAGTAAGAAATAGTAAATTTGTATCTTTGCAGTTGCTGAAGATAATAGAATCATCCGCTTAAACTGAGATTTGTATTATTTTTTTTTTTTCGTTAGTATTATCCTCGTGGAATCCTTTGTGGAATCCGTTGTGTAATTTATAGAAATTAGTTAAGGTTTTATTAACTCTAACACGGATGGATCGCTTGCTCATGTAAGCCTTCACGAGGTAGAAGATCTTAGGACCTATCCCCATCGGGAAAGTTGCTCCAGTACGGTGTGCACACCAACGGGATCAAAAGCTCTTTTAAAATCAGTAGCCAGGATGGGTACATGATTTTTGGTAGAAAGGGCATCTGACGCGTAATGATGGATATGCAATAGTGAGTCCATGGAACTGTGTTGTATTTTGAGCGCCGTTTGGCTGGGGCTGATAAGTTTATGTTTGGTAATAAACCACATGATCCTTTTGGCAAGAATTTTTTCCAGTAGGAAAGTAGGGATATGGAACGGAAGGATAATAATTCGTGGGAAGGTTTGTTTGGTTTAAGAATTGGGATTATTATAGCCGTTCTCCAAGTAAGCGGATAGCTACCTGCATCTAATATTTTGTTGTAAATTTCTAGCAATCTTTGTTTTCCGTCTATTGGCAAGTTTCGAAGCATAGGGTATGAGGTGCGATCGTAACCAGGAGATTTTCCCTTAGAGTGCTGCAAGGCTAACTATAGTTCAATCAATGTAATCTGAGCATCAAGATATCTATATATATATGCTAGAGAAAGAAAGTTTTCTTTATTGACTTTATACACGTTAGAGAAGTTTTCATTGCTGGAATAATTTGACCACATAGCTCCGAAAAAGGCCCTGCGAAGATCCCGACTAATTTGTTGACATTCGCCAATAATTTTGTGGTTGTGGAAAGTGGGTTTATGTTAGAGGTAAAATTGCTAAAAGAGTCTCGTTTTTGTTCTAATCGCTTTTCTTTTATACCAGGTTCTTGCTTTTTTTTTTGTAGGGTTTTGGGAGGTTTTATAGTTATGCCAAAGAACCTGCTTTTGTTTTCTTATATCATGGAGTCTTGTGCTGAACCAAACAGGGCTTCTTTTCTTTTTTTTGGGATTACTTTGATTACTTTACTTTAAAGTCCCCGACAAAAACTATAGGCTTATGAATTCACTCTACAATATATATTAAATCTTAAGCTATTAATCTTTGGTTGGGGGTATATAAGAATTAAATATTATTATATTTGGGTGGGATAAGAGACCAATGCCTATGGAGCAAGTGGAAGAGATTAAGTTGATAGTTTTGTGTGGGATGTTTTGGCGTATAAGTATACCAACGCCATGCTTTGCATGAAGATTGGTAAAATGATTGAATTTATTGAAAAAAAAAACAATAAATGGTTTGGGAGTTGCAACATGAGTAGTATTAAATTTGACATTAGTCTTTTGTAGGCATATAGTATCCGGTTTTGTTTGCAGAATTGTAAAGGTCATTATTTGGAAGGCAAAAAGTGCATGTAATGGGAAAAGTTTATTTCTGTTTACATATCAGAGTCATCCATGAACTCATCTGATATGGTGCAGTATTCTTTTTGATTTAAATGGGTAGAGGTAATAGGTAGGTTTGTGTTGAAAATTTGTTTAATTTTGTTGGTTTGGAGTTGATTTAAAAATTCAGTGGTTTTAGGCGAGCAGCATAGTCGAAATCGGCTTTTACGTTTTTGTTATTTTCGTGTTGTTCTTGCTGATAAGACAGCGACGTGGAGGTATTTGGTAATGTTATTGTTATTGTTTCTTTATTTGTGATATGGCTTATCTTTGCTTAGTTTGTTTTGATTTTGGCTTGCGTTGTAGTTTTTGTTGTTTTTATACTCTCTGCAAGAGTATATTGGGTTTGTGCAAAAGTATGTAACAGGCAGAAGGAGGCGTGGCAGACCCCATAAAGTATATATATTCTTGATCAGCATCAAAGCCGAGTCGATATAGCCATGTCCTTCTGTCCGTCTGTCTGTCTGTCCGTCTGTCTGTCCGTCTGTCTGTCCGTATGAACAAACAGATTTCAGAGATGGTAAGAGCTACAAGTTCGAGCTTGGTGTCAAACGATCACATATTTAGTCAGTCAATACAAGAATCTTTTTTTTTTTCGATGCCGCGCCCCATTCGCCCACAATAAGCACAATAACTAACTATATTAAACTATACTGAAAGGCGCATTAAAATCGGACTATAAACAAGAAAACTAGAAGCGTTACAATATTGATAATTGAACGCAATATCAACCCATAGGTGCAAGCGAGATAGAAACACACAAGCACATGTTCGAACGTTTTCGCTGCACGTGTGTCGGCAGCGCTGCCCGCGGTCGCTGGCTGCGCCGAATACACACATACATACATATATACACACGTACAATGTCAAACGTATGTGTATTCGCATACAAACAAACAAACAGATGTATTTTTGATTATGCTTAGATTGCTTTTGTTTCAACGTGTTTTAATGCAAGTAAAACACATAGTAATATGTGGATACCGATTTTAATAATTTAATCGGGACAAATGCAGAGAGTATTATACGGTCGGGCTCGCTCGACTGTACTTTTCTTTCTTGTTATACTTGTTGGATCATGAATATAAGTAGTTAGCATAAAAACAAGAAAATGAAGTATTAGCCTAAGTTACGAATTGTACCTAATGTAGTAGCCTATAATGTAAGCATAAAATCTCGTATACTTAAGTTAGCCTGTGAGTTGATTTGTATTCGACAGTGCAGCGGTCATGAGCGGGCAGTTAGTTTGTATTTTCGTCTCGAATTAGGCATACACACGGTGTCAAGCCTTTCCGCGATTGCTAAGTCTAACAATAAATTGTAACGTTTAAGAACTTGCAATTTGTTTTAATTAAATAGCTTCAATAGCTTTCGATTTTTCACTGGCACCCGAGCAGGGATTTTTCAATCGCGTTCGTTGGTCTATTAGACATTTCAAGGCTTTGGTTTGATATGTGTGTCGGTTTCGATTATTGTTGTTGGACTTCCTTGGAGCTGTTGACCGTATTGAAATTCTGGAGCCAGGAGTTGAAGACACCCATCTTGGAGATAGTACCCAAAATTGAACCCAAAAGCGACTCCTCTGTTGATCAGGTAACAGTGCCCAAACAAGTCAGTGCAGGAGAATATAGAGAGTGCAAGCATAGAAGCGGCACATTACACATTTGAAAGTATATAGAATAGTACTGCTCCATTTATTGCACATTAAAGACATTGATATTGGCTATTTGACGCAAAATACACAAATAGAATTCAATTATACACATAAATAAAACAAACAATTAATAAATGGTGCAAATAAACATATTTATATATGCACATCAACATTCGTCGATCCTCTTTAATTTCGCTATTCGCCAATAGTGGTGCGTTTTTTGACCTTTGTTCTTTGCACATAATTAAACTCTCTGCAAGAGTATATTGGGTTTGTGCAAAGTAACAAACAGGCAGAAGGAGGCGTGGCACATCCCATAAAGTATATATATTCTTGATCAGCATCACAAGCCGAGTCGATATAGCCATGTCCTTCTGTCTGTCTGTCCGTATGAACAAACAGATTTCAGAGATGGTAAGAGCTACAAGTTCGAGTTTGATGTCAAACGATCACATATTTAGTCAGTCAATACAAGAATCTTCCTTTTTTGATGCCATGCCCCATTTTCCCACAATAAGCAAAAAACTGGATACACCTCGGGAAAAATTGGTGTTTTCGGCAAATATCTCAGTAACTATGGCACCTAGGATCACCAATTTGGGTACAGAGGTTCCTAGCGATGCATAGCTGCATTGCCATTTAAATTTTTGGACTGCCACGTCTCTTTTTCCCACAATTAATAAACTAATAATCCAACTTCGATGCCATTTTTAAGGTATTTGTTCTTATCGTACAGTATTGTAATTTATTATTCGTGTGGAGACTAACTATGCTTAACTATCCTGAAAGGTGCATAAAAAATGGGACTATAAACGAGAAAACTAGAAGCGTTACAATATTGATAATTGAACGCAATATCAACCAATTGGTGCAAGCGAGATAGAAACACACAAGCACATGTTCGAACAATTTTGCTGCCTGTGCGCTGGCAGCGCTGCCCGCGGTCGCTGGCTGAATACACACATTAATACATATATGCAGACATATAATGTCAAACGTATGTGTATTCGCGTACAAAGAAAAAGATGTATGTTTGATTATGCTTAGATTGTTTTTGTTTTGCAAGTAATACACATTGTAATATCTGGATACCGACTTTAATTATTTAATCGGGAACAAATGCAGAAAGTGTTATACGGTTGGGCGTGCTCTACTGTACTTTTCTTTCTTGTTTTCACATAAGTAAAGCGCAATCCGCGTTTACATACATACAGCTGTGGATTTTGGTTTGCGGTAGTCAGCTTGTACTGTGTTAGTGCTTTATTTCAATTCTGCTTTGCTTAGATTTTGTTTGTGTCAACGCTGATTAGACATACAAACGTGCGCACTAGCAAACATACAAACGTACGCTGATAAACGCAAGCTTTTTATACTCTCTGCAAGAGTATATTGGGTTTGTGCAAAAGTATGTAACAGGCAGAAGGAGGCGTGGCAGACCCCATAAAGTATATATATTCTTGATCAGCATCACAAGCCGAGTCGATATAGCCATGTCCGTCTGTCCGTCTGTCTGTCTGTCTGTCTGTCTGTCTGTCTGTCCGTATGAACAAACAGATTTCAGAGATGGTAAGAGCTACAAGTTCGAGCTTGGTGTCAAACGATCAGATATTTAGTCAGTCAATACAGGAATCTTTTTTTTTTTCGATGCCACGCCCCATTCGCCCACAATAAGCAAAAAACTGGACACACCTCGTGAAAAATTGGTGTTTTCGGCAAATATCCAGTAACTATGGCACCTAGGATCACCAATTCTGGTACGGATGTTCCTAGCGAGAGCATAGTTACATTGCCATTTAAAATTTTTGACTGCCACGCCCACTTTTCCCACAATTTATAAAATAGTTTTCAAGCTTCAATGCCGTTTTTTCCGTATCGTACAGTATTGTACCTTATAACTGGTGTGGAGACTAACTATATTAAACTATCCTGAAAGGCGCATTAAAATCGGACTATAAACAAGAAAACTAAGCGTTACAATATTGATAATTGAACGCAATATCAACCCATAGGTGCAAGCGAGATAGAAACACACAAGCACATGTTCGAACGTTTTCGCTGCTTGTGTGTCGGCAGCGCTGCTCGCTGAAGCTGGCTGCGCCGAATACACACATACATACATATTTGCATCATATACATATTGTCAAACGTATGTGTATTCGAATACAAACAAACAGATGTGTGTTTGATTATGCTTAGATTGTTTTTGTTTCAACGTGTTTTAATGCAAGTAATTCACATTGTAATATCTCGATACCGATTTTAATAATTTAATCGGGATAAATGCAGAGAGTATTATACGGTCTGGCGCGCTCGACTGTACTTTTCTTTCTTGTTAGTAGTTGTGGTAGATCGCATGCAGTCGAATAATTCCAATATCGCTAATCAGCTGATTATTGTTGCGCTGGTGCGTTTGCGTATATTTTTATTTTGTTGTTGTTGACAACTGTCTTGCGTGTTGTTAGTTGCTGTTATTTCTTTTACAGGCGAGAATTTTAGTCAGCCAGCTGATTATCTTTAATCTTCTGATTTTCTTAAATTATATTGATCGCCAACTGTTGTTAATCAACTGATTATCTTCAATCATTTGATTATCCTCCTCCAAGTTTGTTGATCGGCTGAGTACTGTTTGGTATAGTACACTTACGTGCATTCGAATAGAGTCAAATTTTAATATGTCAATATGGCACACAAAACAGACCCTAACGAAACCGTTATGGTTGACGCGGAAACTTGTCTTAGTGCTCGTTTAAGTCAATTATTTGTTAAATTGGAAAAAGTAAAGAGCGACATAGAGCGCCAAAGGAGTTCACTCATTAATAAAGTAAATTTGAGATTCAGTGACGGCTAGATATACTAAATTCGTACATTTCCAAAGCTATGGATCTGCAGTCAGAGATCGATGCAATAGATCCTGACAATACTAGCCGTGCAATGCTTGAGGAAACATGTATTTTGGCACGGTCTTCATACATGTCAGCCCTAAGTGCGCATCAGGCATCAGAAATCGTACCTCAGCCTTTACATCATGCTCACTTGCCCAAACTAAAGTTGCCCAAATTCAGCGGTAAACACTCGGAATACAGACAATTTATCGGTCTGTTTAATAGCTTGGTAGACTCTGATCGCTCGCTGTCAAATATTGAGAAATTAAACCATTTTATATCGTGCTTATCAGATGAGGCGTTAGGTACCATCAGAGCTTTTCAGGTATTTGATGCGAATTACCCGAAGGCATTAGAAAGTCTAAGTCGAGTATACGACAACGGGTGTCTTATTTTTTTTGACACTCTTGCCCAGTTGTTTAATATTGAACCGATGTCCAAGCCATCGGCAGTTGGAATTCGAACAACAGTTGACTCGGTATCGGCAATTTTTGGTTCGCTAATGTCGGTTGGAGATGAGCGAGATTTCGCAAATGCAATCTTGATTCATATAGTTTTGTCGAAGGTAGATGGTAAATGGGCAGACTGTGCTACAGCTTTGAACAGGCAATATCATCATTTGTCTGCTGAAGAAAGTTCAAAGTCTAGGAGGAAACAAAAATTTGAAATGAAACACGCTATAAAATCGTCGTTTGCGTGTACAAATGTTGAAAAAGAAGTTGAAGCCACCTGCCAGTTTTGCAGTGCCAACCATATGATTGAAAATTGTCAAGGGTTTGCAGCACTGCCAGTTGACGATAGATTTAATTTCGTAAAATCTAGTCAACTCTGCATAAACTGCTTGCATTCAGAGCACAGAGTGTCCAACTGCACTGCGTCGAAGTGTAGAGTTTGTTCTCGTCCTCACAACACTCTCCTTCACAAATTCACACCGGTAGAAACATCACAAGCTTCTGCTCATCCGGCCCATGATGACCTTGTTACTAGCGACGTCGATCAAGTAATTTTTGAAACGGCAGCTGTCAAAGTTCGAGACAGTTTCGGTCAGAATCGAACTGCTAGAGTCCTTTTGGATTCTGGATCACAAGTAAACTTTATGACCGAAAGTCTGGCTCAAGCCTTGCGGCTTCAACGTAAGAGCAAGAGCTTAACCGTAAAGTCGGTTAGACAGTCGAGTTTGACTGCAAAATGCAAATTAGCGACTATAGTTTCGTCTCGTGTATCCAGACATCAGTTCAACGCCGAGTTTTGGGTGCTGAAATCAATTTGTAGCAGGCAGCCAGATGGTGATCTTCCCATCAATAGGTGGAACATCCCACGAAATGCCGAACTGTCTGAACCCAAGTTCCACAAACCCCAGCAAATAGATATGCTTCTGGGAGCCGACTCCTTCTTCGACATGCTTTGCACTGGGAAGATTAGATTGGAGAAGAGTGGTCCGTTGTTACAAAGGATGTTGTTTGGTTGGGTGGCATCAGGGCGGTGCAAGAAAATGTTTGCCAATAGCCCATTATGTTGCTCAGTGATGCAACATAGGCAAGATGTCAGTTTAGAAGATAGTGTAGATCGACACTGTGAGGTTGAAGCTGTCCCGGAGAAAAGTGTTTTGGCACATCATTCTGCGGAGCACATCGTTTGCAAACAAAACTCTCAGGACAGTGTTCGTAAATTTCCGACTGGACACTTTTTTGTCGATTTGACTGTCATGACTGGTCCCAAAGTGCTGGTGTTGCCAAGAGACATGTACTCTCCATGAAGTTGGAAGTTCGTAGGATATATTCGAGTTTCATGAACAGGTATATTGAATTTGGTCGAATGTTTTCCATAGATACAGAAGTTCCACCAGGACCACTTTACACCCTTTCACACCAGTGCGTCCTGAGACCAGATAGCAGTTTCACCAAACTTCGAATAGTAGTGAACGCGTCGTGTCAGAAAACGTCGTCACACTCTCTCAGGGAATTATTGGAGGGACCTACTATTCAGAGGGATATAATTCATTCTCTTTGTAGGTTCCGTCTGAACCGACCTGCCCTCACGGCAGATTACAAAACGGGCGAATTGGAATTGGCAGAATGTATTTCAACTCATTCTAAAGTATTCAAAGAAGGCGGAAATGAGAAATTTTGTTTTTTCAATGATGCAGATTCGACAAGATCGCTTGGCATGAGGTGGACATCAAGGTTGGATACTGTTCGGTATCACTTGGTTGGTAGTTTCGCCAAAATAAGTCCCACCAAGCGAAAAACATTGTTAGAATCTTTCGCGAATTTGTTAGCCCAGATGTACGCATTGGACCGATGTCGAATCGAGAGTGCGAGTTTCTCGAATGATTCAAAAACCGCACCACATTGCCAGCAAAATTTGTAGCCAATCGAGTTGCAGGCCTCCAAGAGATGACCAATAATGTATCTTGGAGACATGGACCAACATCATCAAATCCAGCCGATTTGTCGTCAAGAGGGTGTGAAGTTCAGAAACTCGTTCAGTTCGTTTGGTTTTGTTGCAGTTCTCTCATGAACGCAATATCAACCCATTGGTGCAAGAGAGATAGAAGCACACAAGCACATGTTCGAACGTTTTCGCTGCGTGTGTGTCGGCAGCGTTGCCCGCAGTCGTTGGCCGCACTGAATACACACATACAAGTTAACGAGTGCCCCTCGGACATTATTGTGTAACATAAATAAATGCAAAAATGTTAGCCAGCAGTTACGCTGGAGTTGCTGTATCAGCGAAAGTTCAGTTCAGCGTCCTAGATGCGACGGTCAACCGACGGTAAACTGATATCTTGCACATGCTGCAAGATCAGTGTTATCACTTATGCCCAGTAGGCTCGCCGGCTGTAGTTTTGTAGCTTTAAGTACGTATATTTTGTATCTTTGTATTCATTAGCAACTAAGTACTTTTGGTTTAGTTTACACCCCAGCTTGCTGGTGGTTCCTAATTCAGTTTTAATCTTACAACGAAAGCGAAAAGCTCGTTTAATAAACTCTGCTCCGGCAACTAGCAGTAAGACACTTTGAAATAATTATTTCTGCATTGCTATTTAATTGGCGCCCAACTTTTAAGAACCCAATACCCAGGGTAGAAGAAAAGAAATAAATTCAGAAAACATGTAAGTGGAATGTTTAATCAATACAGATTTAACAAGTAAGAAAGGCTACAGTCGACCGAGCGGACTATAAAAGACCCCGTACTCTCATAGTAGTGAATTTGTATTCAATTTGAATTGAAATTAAAAAAAAATAATTTAACAATTCGCATTGCCAGCATTCGAACCTACAACCTCAGACAAACTCTATCAGTTGCACCACGCGCCACTTTCAAGAATTCTCCGAATATCAGCATTTACATATTATTCATACAAACACACATTCGTTTGAAATTATATGTATGCATGTATGTATGTATGTGTGTATTCGGCGCCGCCAGCGTCTGCCGGCAGCGCTTTCACCACACAAGCATCGAAAACGTTCGAACATGTGTTTGTATGTTTCTGTCTCGCTCTCGCGCGTAAGTGATATTGCAGTTAAATAACAAACTTTGTAACGCAGTAGCTCTTTTGTTAAAGGTAGTATTTTGATGCCACTTTCAGATTAGTTTGATTTTATATGTGTCTATACTTATGTTGAATTACAACACCCTACTATATGAATAAATGCCTTAAACATGGCATTAAAGCGTAAACGTTTGGTTAACTCTAATGAGAAAAGGGGGCGTGGCAGCTCAAAATTTTTAATGGCATTGCATTAAGGCTGTCTCTAGCAACCTGCTTACCAGAAATGGTTCCTATGTGCCATAGTTACTGAGTTATTGGCCTAAAACTACATTTGTATTTCGAAGTGTGTCTGGTTTTTTGCTCATTGCGGGGGCGGTAAGGGGCGTGCCAAAAATTTGAAATAAACTTAACCTGCCTGACTTAATAACGGACTTTCATTATAAATTTGGTGCTTCTTGCTTTTGTAGTTTAAAAGATCCAGGTGTTCATACGGACGGACAGAGAGACGGACAGACGGACATTGCTATATCGTCTCGGCTGTTGATGCTGATCAACATGGTGTAGTAGGCTAATGGCATACCAATACTATGTTAACCACTAACAGTGCCATCACTAGAATTAGCAGAAAGATAATGTAGTAGGCTGATGGCATACCAATACTATGTTAACCACTAACAGTGCCATCACTAGAATTAGCAGAACCATAATGAGTTAACATTAAGAGAACAGATCGAGCTTCAGAAAAGCAAGAAGAAGAAGAAGAATAGACGCGGAAAAAGTAAGATATAAGAAAAAGCGCTGGTGAAATAAAAAGAGTTTGAATAAAAGAAAAGATTTGCGTCTACAAACTCAGAAGTGGGATAGTGTTCACACCATGGACATCAATACAAATGACGTATCTGTTGTTCAGTTAAAAAGGTGGCTCGATGCTTTAGGCTTGCCAACCAAAGGATGCAAGGCCGAACTAGTGGCGCGCATCAACGCATTACCAGCAAGCGACCGAGGCAACATTCCTGAAGTAGAGCAGACTGGTGAGGAGGAGATGGCAGAAAATGACATGGCATCCCAGGAGGAGGAACTGCCAAGGCAATTGATGGAGATTAGCACAGTATCAATGCAGCAGTCAGCAATTGATCGACAAGAAGAAATTTTGCAACAGCTAACTGCACAATTAGAGACGGCAAAAAATTTGCTGCAAAATTTACGCACACCGACTGTCGGCGCCATACAACAGCAGCAGTTAGAGCAGGACGACAACAGTTTTCGCAACGAAACAAGCGTCGGTGGCGCCAACGCCGAACTTGTCGAGCGCACTAGCGTTGCGCGCATTGGCGACGCCGAGACTGATGTTGAAATAGGGGCAGACGTTTCGAACACAGCTGCAGGCCCGCCGATCTTGCAAAATTGTGAGCTGACGTCATCGCTATTTAGTCTTGCAAAAGAAGTACTGGATGAATTTTCTGGAGAGAAATCAATCAACAATTGGATTGCTCAATTAGACAACATATCGAAGCTGTACCGCTTATCCGACGTTCAGAAAGAGTTGCTCTGCATTGTCAAATTGAAAGGCAAGGCAAGAGAATGGTTGCATGCAGACCCATCACGTATCGTTATGTCTTTGGGCGAGCTGTTGGAACAGTTAAGGATCATCTTTGGAGGCAAGCTTTCCAAGACTGACATGCGGCGTAATTTGAATTTGGAAAGTTTCGGAGAAGTTTGCGTTATACTACGAAAGCAAATGTCAACTTGCACGTGACGTAAGGCTAGACGAGGATGAGTTGCTAGATGGTTTGATAGAGGGGATACCGGATTTGCAGTTACGCACACAGGCCAAAATTCAATGTTTCGAGAATCCGAGCAAGCTAATGCGAGCATTTGCAGGAGTGTGCTTACCCGAGCAGGGCCTACCCAACGGGAAGAATGGATCGTCAGCAGGAGCAACACCCAGCAGCTTGATGAAGGAAACACGGTGTTTCAATTGCAATTATAAGGGACATTGGGCGAAGGATTGCTTGAAGCCAAAGAGAGAGCCAGGCTCATGCTACGCATGTGGCGCCACTGACCACCTTGTGGCAAAATGCCCAATGAGGAAAAGTATGGCCGATAACAATTACGTAAGATTGATTAACATATATTTTAACAATAAAGCTAAGCAGTCCATCATTGCAGAATGCCTCATAGATTCAGGAAGTCCCATATCGTTCATAAAAAATCAGGTGTTCCTATTGGAGTAGAAGTCCAAACCCATACGGGAGTTTATTTTGGGCTAAATGAAAGCCAATTAAATGTTGTTGGAAAAACGAAAGTTTATATTTTGAAGAATTCAATAAAAGTATATTTTTGGTTAGTAGTAGTGTCTAATGAATCTATGAGGTGCGAAGTAGTGCTGGGTAGAGATTTCATGAAAAGCTGTGATTTAAATGTGGATCCAAACGTCCTGAGGATGATTTCGGTTAGTAAAGATGAGAACCCCTTATGGAAATCGGAAAATTTAATTGAATTAGAGAACAAATTGTTAGAAAAGGATTGTATAACATTAGCGGATAAATCGTTAGGCAACCAAGAAAAAGATAGTAGATTGTTGGTGCAATTAGAACATTTAGACAGCCCATTAGTTAAGAAAGACGTTTTAGCAGATGATTTCGAGTACCGTATGCTTCAGATTAGTATTTTGGACGAAGATAAGCAAGAACTGTTATGTAACATTGGAGAATCCATTAGTTATGAGATAAGAGAAAAATTCATTAAATTACTGAAAGAAAGATATGCTGATGCAATTAGGCCAGTGGAACCAAAAACAATTTGCGAAATGAACATAATGATTGAGAAATCAAAACCTTTTAGTTGTGCTCCAAGAAGATTGTCGTATACTGAAAAAGAAAAATTACAGACTATGTTGGACGAATACCTTAGAGACGGCATAATACGACCAAGTTGTTCGGAGTATGCATCACCAATCGTTTTAGTTAAGAAAAAAACAGGAGATTTGAGAATGTGTATTGATTTCCGGAAGCTCAACAAAATCATGATTAGAGATAATTACCCTTTACCTTTAATTGACGATTTACTGGATCGACTAGTTGGCAAATCTATTTTCACCAAACTTGACCTTAAGAATGGTTACTTTCATGTGTTTGTGGAAAAGGATTCCATAAAATACATCGTCACCTTTAGGACAGTTTGAATTTTTAAGAATGCCGATGGGACTCAAGACGGCATCACAAGTGTTCCAGAGATTTGTGAACAGCATATTTGCAGATTTAATTAGGGAAAATAAAGTTATCATATATATGGACGATGTAATGATTGCTAGTAAAAGTATTTATGAACATCTAGAAATTTTAAAAGAAGTTTTTAAGCGGTTAGTAGAAAACAAGCTGGAGTTGAGACTCGATAAGTGTGAATTCTTGCAGGACAGAATTAAATATTTAGGATTTTTAATCTCGGAGGAAGGTATCAAAGCAGACGACAAAGGTCTGGAGGCGGTTAAGAATTTTCCATTACCTGATAAGACTCAGGCTGTGCAGAGTTTCCTTGGTCTCTGCTCATATTTTAGAAGATTTATTAAGGACTTTTCAACGATGGCAAAACCACTATACGACCTTTTAAGAAAAGACAGAAAATTTCAGTTCGGAGAAAAAGAAATGAATAGTTTCGCAAGTTTAAAAGACAAATTGTTAGAAGCGCCAGTATTGTCGTTGTACAATCACAAGGAGGACACAGAGTTGCATTGCGATGCAAGTGCGATTGGATTTGGGGCAGTACTACTACAGAAAACAAGAAAGAAAAGTACAGTCGAGCGCGCCCGACCGTATAATACTCTCTGCATTTGTCCCGATTAAATTATTAAAATCGGTATCCACATATTACTATGTGTTTTACTTGCATTAAAACACGTTGAAACAAAAGCAATCTAAGCATAATCAAACATACATCAGTTTGTTTGTTTGTATGCGAATACACATACGTTTGACATTATACGTGTGTATATATGTATGTATGTGTGTATTCGGCGCAGCCAGCGACCGCGGGCAGCGCTGCCGACACACAGGCAGCGAAAACGTTCGAACATGTGCTTGTGTGTTTCTATCTCGCTTGCACTTATGGGTTGATATTGCGTTCAATTATCAATATTGTAACGCTTCTAGTTTTCTTGTTTATAGTCCGATTTTAATGCGCCTTTCAGTATAGTTTAATATAGTTAGTCTCCACACCAGTTATAAACTACAATACTGTACGATACAAGAATTTTGGTAGCACAGCTGGAGTTTCGAGGAAGTTAATACCTAAATCTGAGGGACCTTACGTTATCGACAAAGTATTGAGGAATGATAGATACTTAGTTAAAGACATCGACGGTTTTCAGTTATCAAGAAATCCTTATCAGGGCGTTTGGAGTGCCAACAATATAAGGCATTGGATAAAAGATTAAATTAAGAAAAACATTTTGTAAAACTAGAAATAAGTTAAATCACATTTTGCAAATATTACATAAAGCAATCTAAATGTATCAATAGTATTAAGAAACACATGTATATACAATTGTAACAAATTACCAGAGATAGAGGTCTATCTCATTGTCAGGATGGCCGAATTGTAGTAGGGTGCTGGCATACCAATACTATGTTAACCACTAACAGTGCCATCACTAGAATTAGCAGAACCATAATGAGTTAACATTAAGAGAACAGATCGAGCTTCAGAAAAGCAAGAAGAAGAAGAAGAATAGACGCGGAAAAAGTAAGATATAAGAAAAAGCGCTGGTGAAATAAAAATAGTTTGAATAAAAGAAAAGATTTGCGTCCACAATGGGGTCGGCCACGCCTCCTTCTGCCTGTTACGCACATTTCGCTTCTGACAAACCTAATAGACCCCTCTACTCTTTTTTAGAGTACGGGGTCTAAAAATTGAATTAAATAAATTGATTGAAATAAAAACAAGAAAGAAAAGTACAGTCGAGCGCGCCCGACCGTATAATACTCTCTGCATTTGTCCCGATTAAATTATTAAAATCGGTATCTACATATTACAATGTGAATTACTTGAATTAAAACACGTTGACACAAAAACAATCTAAGCATAATCAAACATACATTTGTTTGTTTGTATGCGAATACACATACGTTTGACAATATGTATATGATGCAAATATGTATTTATGTATTCGGCGCAGCCAGCGACCGCGGGCAGCGCTGCAGACACACAGGCAGCGAAAACGTCCGAACATATGCTTGTGTGTTTCTATCTCGCTTGCACCTATGGGTTTATATTGCGTTCAATTATCAATATTGTAACGCTTCTAGTTTTCTTGTTTATAGTCCGATTTTAATGCGCCTTTCAGGATTGTTTAATATAGTTAGTCTCCACACGAATTATATAATTACAATACTGTACGATACGAACAAGTTTGCCAAAAACGGCATTGAAGGTTCCAGACTTTTTTATCAAATGTGGGAAAAGTGGGCGTGGCAGTCCAAAATTTTAGATGTCAATGCAACTATGCTGTCGCTAGGAACTCCTGTACCAGAATTGGTGAACCTAGGTGCCATAGTAACTGAGATATTTGCCGAAAACACCATTTTTTTCCGAGGTGTGTCCAGTTTTTTGCTTATTGTGGGCGAATGGGGCGTGGCATCGAAAAAAAAAAAAAAAATTCTTGTATTGACTGACTAAATATGTGATCGTTTGACACCAAGCTCGAACTTGTAGCTCTTACCATCTCTGAAATCTGTTTGTTCATACGGACAGACAGACAGACGGACAGACGGACATGGCTATATCGACTCGGCTTGTGATGCTGATCAAGAATATATATACTTTATGGGGTCTGCCACGCCTCCTTCTGCCTGTTACATACTTTTGCACAAACCCAATATACTCTTGCAGAGAGTGTAACAAATAAGTTATCGTGAATCAAGCCGAATATAATATTCGTTTTCTATAATTTAAATATATTAAATTTCTGTTCAAGTAATGCCATTGCCGAATATACTAACTCGGCCGTGATTTAATGTGAAGTGTCCCTAAAGAGATCGGTTACGAAAAAGCTAATGACTAGTTTTGGCCCGTATAAAGAAGTAAAGAAAGAAATAATCAGTGATAGTGAAGGTGAAAACGAGTGGGAATGCGATCAGGTAGGCTTTCAACCGACAGTTAACATGGACATGAACCAAGTGCAAGCGTTAGTAGCAAATGCTGTCAGTCAGGCATTAGCGGCGCGAGAAATCAGATTTAATGCGCAGTTTAATTTACTAAAACAAGATATTCAAAAATTAAACATAGAAGCACCTCAGGTCGAAGCATATCAGAGGACATCCAGTGCGATATAAAATTAGACATTATAAAATCAGTACCCGAGTTCAATGAAACTCAGGATGATTATGTGGCATGGAGACAATCCGCCACAGATGCCTATGAACTTTTCCAGCCATTCGTGGGTAGTAGCGCGCATTACCAAGCGGTAACTATTATTCCGAACAAAATCAGAGGTACAGCGAGATCGCTATTGGTGTCACATAACACAGTATTAAATTTTGACGCCATAATAGCAAGGTTGGACTGCACATACGCAGACAAGACGTCACTTAGGCTCTTGCACCAGAACCTTGATATGGTCAGATAGGGTTATTCCAGCCTCATGGAATACTACGATGAGGTTGAACGCAGATTGACGTTGGTTGCGAATAGGATCGTGATGACGCATCAAGCGGATACAGCTAAACTCCTCAACGAAGAAGTCAGAGCTGATGCTTTGCATGCCTTTGTTTCAGGCCTTAAAAAATCACTGAAAGCAGTGGTATTCCCGGTCCAGCCCAGAGATTTCCCATCTTTATCTGCTTTATCTGCATTAGAGCGTAGCATTTTTTCAGCCCCGTATGCAAAAGCTATGGACGACAGAGCTCAGTCAGGTGAAAATAGCAAATAGCAAATAGCAAATACCAATAAACAGGGGAAAAACAATGGAGCCGAATATGGCCAAGATAGAAACCCACGTTTTTTTTTAAAAACCAAATAGGCAACAGCAAAGCAACAGTAATCAGAATCCTAAACAGGACAGAGCTAGAGTATTCACGACCTCTAACGAGGCGTTGCCGTTCAATACATCTGTTGTGGCTACGATCCGTACAGAGGACGATAAGCCAGTATATTCGAAACTATATCCGCATCCCATGGGGGTCTTTGTAAAAAAGAAATTAAAGATTTGCTGCAGAATGGCATCATTAGGCCTTCAAGGTCAGCCTACAATAACCCAACATGGGTCGTTGACAAAAAGGGTATAGACGAAAGTGGGAGCAGGAATAAGCGACTGGTAATTGACTTTAGGAAACTTAATGAAAAGACCATCGCAGATAAGTATCCAATATCCAACATATCCATGATATTGTCGAACTTGGGTAAAGCCAAAACATTTACGACATTAGATCTAATGTCCGGCTATCATCAAATTTACGTGGCAGAGCAAATTCGCGAGAAAACAGCTTTCTGCGTAAACGGCGGAAAGTATGAATTCTGCAGACTACCGTTCGGATTGAAGAATGCCGGAAGCATCTTCCAAAGAGCGATAGACAACGTGTTGCGTGAACAAACTGGAAAATCTTGTTATCTTTACGTAGACGACGGGATAATTTTTTCTGAAAATGAAAAGAATCATGTAAAGCACATAGATTGGGTTCTAAAGAGCCTATGCGATGCCAAAATGAAAGTTTCAAAAGAAATAACCCATTTTTTCAAAACGAGCGTAGAATACTTTGGGTTTATCGTGACTCTGGGTGGCGCTAAAACAGACCCGGAAAAGGTAAGGGGTAAGAATATCCGGAACCGAAATCCCTGTATGAGCATAGCACTGAACGGCGGCACAGCGTCCGTCATGCTGCCAGAGATAGCCATAACTCCGTACACGCACAACGAAGACAATGCAGAAGCGGCAACACAGCCATCCGCAGCCGAACAGGAGACGACAGCACACAATACAGTCCAGGGCACGGCTCCAGACCAAACGTGAGTAAGCACAAATTCTCATGCACATGCGTGATGCCACTGCAGCCACAATCGTCCAGACAAGCAGAGTGCTACTTGTAAAAGTGCAACACAAGGCGCATTAGATGTCATTTGAGGAGTTTCCGTCGGCTGCTGTAAGTGTCAATCCAAGGGCAATATAGCTGTAACGAGAAAGAAAAATGTTTCTTTTCACAAAACAATTTGACTAGGTACATAAATAGTTACTCTCCTGAGAAGCTAATGTAGATGCTGTTTCCAATTTTGCCCCTGTGTATGCAATCCAGTCCACAAAATGTGCCATACACATACTTGCAAATGGCGAGTATCTAAAAAAGTAAATGACATTATGTGTAATTTAAAAATTATTTTCAAATTGCAAATACTTATGCAATTACACTCGCTGCTACTTACCTGTCGCTGGTGCGCAAGCGCACATTATTTTTCTGCCTGACAGTGGTCAGCTGTATACACTTTGAGACAGGTGGCCACTTTCAACTAATTCACACTCACTGTCCAGTTAAATTGTTCCTAAAACATGTAAACAACATTAATTAACATTGTAATAATTTTAATAATTTCATTTAGTACTTACCTTTAAATTATTCTGCAATATTGGCTAACGCTGCAAATTTTTCACACACGTGCTGAAAATGTAAACAAAACATATAAGCTTGCAATGTTAAGCTTTAACTTGTGGGAAACGAAAGTTTTCGTCGAGTTACAGATAACAGCTGCCTTTTGTTTACACTGTTAATAAGCTGTACACTACACCCTCAAAGCTGCGCTTTGTGTAAGCTTTGGCCAGCTTCACAATGACTGCAATAAGTCAGCATACAACATTAGAAATAAATATTATGCTTCTATAAATAAAATAATCATAAATAAATAAAATAAAAATAAATAAAATTAAAATAAATAAAATTAAAATAAATAAAATTAAAATAAATAAAATAATAATAAATAAAATAAAAATAAATAAATATCAACTATCAACAAAACAAATTAATTAAAAGTGAAATAAATAAATACAAATTATTAATTGCTTAATTTGTTGATCTATATGAATAATTGATTTAAATATATTATAATTAATGAATATTATAAATAAATAACGTAAATGAAAAATATATAAATAATTAATAAAAATAATTAATAAATAATATAAATAATTTACACAAATAAACAATATAAATAAACAAATAATAAAAACAATATAATTAATTAAGTACATTAAGTGAAAAAGTAAACAAAACATATAAGCTAGCACTGTTAAGCTTTAACTTGTCGGGAATGAAAGTTCTCGTCGAGTTGCAGCTAACAGCTACCTTTTGTTTACGCTGTTAATAAGCTGCATACTACACCCTCAAAGTATGCAACATAAATATTCAATGTTTAGCTTTCGTTAAGCAGGCACGCTTTCGTTGGAGGGGAAGCCAAAGCTCTCGTCAAGCTACAGCAGATAGCTGCGCTTTGTGTAAGCTTTGGCCAGCTTCACAATGACGGCAATAAGTCAGCATACAGCATAGAAAATAAATATTCTGCTTCTATAAATAAAATAATCATAAATAAATAAAATAAAAATAAATAAATAAAATAAAAAAAAATAAAAAAAATAAAACAAATAACAACTAATAACAAAACAAATTAATTAAAAATGAAATAAATAAATACAAATTACTAATTGTTTAATTTGTTGATTTATACGAATAATTGATTTAAATATATTATAATTAATGAATAATATAAATAATAAATAATATAAATAAAGAATATAAATAATTATTTAATAAATAATAAAAATAATATAAACAAATAATAAAAATAATCTAATTAATTAAGTACAATTTACTAATTAATTTGTGAATCACATTTATGTTAAATTAATTCTCAAAGCACAGTACGTGCACAAATATACTGTTTATTGCAACATGAAGCCACTAAAATAAATTAAATAAAATCAATTAAATCATAAGAAAATCAAAAATTAGTTAAGTTGAGCTGATCTATTAATTAGCTAATAAGTAAATGAAACAAACTGAAAACAAAACAAATAATAATAATTAAATTTAAAATATTTTCACTCAAGTATGTGAATCTTGCGTTTGACATGTTCTGAGGCTCAAGATGTAAATCAACTTTGCTTTGACAAACTTGTTAATACTTCTTGAGCAGCACAACAATCATAGGGTAAAACATACTCACGCTAAATACAAAATTCAAATACAAACAAGAAAGAAAAGTACAGTCGAGCGCGCCCGACCGTATAATACTCTCTGCATTTGTCCCGATTAAATTATTAAAATCGGTATCGAGATATTACAATGTGAATTACTTGCATTAAAACACGTTGAAACAAAAACAATCTAAGCATAATCAAACACACATCTGTTTGTTTGTATTCGAATACACATACGTTTGACAATATGTATATGATGCAAATATGTATGTATGTGTGTGTGTATTCGGCGCAGCCAGCGACCGCAGGCAGCGCTGCCTACACACAGGAAGCGAAAACGTTCGAACATGTGCTTGTGTGTTTCTATCTCGCTTGCACCTATGGGTTGATATTGCGTTCAATTATCAATATTGTAACGCTTCTAGTTTTCTTGTTTATAGTCCGATTTTAATGGGTCTTTCAGGATAGTTTAATATAGTTAGTCTCCACACCAGTTATAAACTACAATACTGTACGATACGGAAAAAACGGCATTGAAGCTTGAAAACTATTTTATAAATTGTGGGAAAAGTGGGCGTGGCAGTCAAAAATTTTAAATGGCAATGTAACTATGCTCTCGCAAGGAACATCCGTACCAGAATTGGTGATCCTAGGTGCCATAGTTACTGAGATATTTGCCGAAAACACAAATTTTTTCACGAGGTGTGTCCAGTTTTTTGCTTATTGTGGGCGAATGGGGCGTGGCATCGAAAAAAAAAAATTCTTGTATTGACTGACTAAATATCTGATCGTTTGACACCAAGCTCGAACTTGTAGCTCTTACCATCTCTGAAATCTGTTTGTTCATACGGACAGACAGACAGACAGACAGACAGACGGACAGACGGACATGGCCATATCGACTCGGCTTGTGATGCTGATCAAGAATATATATACTTTATGGGGTCTGTCACGCCTCCTTCTGCCTGTTACATACTTTTGCACAAACCCAATATACTCTTGCAGAGAGTATAACAAGAAAGAAAAGTACAGTCGAGCGCGCCCGACCGTATAATACTCTCTGCAAATTTTCCGATTAAATTATTAAAATCGGTATCCAGATATTACAATGTGTAGTACTTGCATTAAAATACGCTGAAACAAAAACAATCTAAGCATAATCAAACATACATCTGTTTGTTTGTATGCGAATACACATAGGTTTGACAATATATGATGCATACATGTATGTATGTGTGTATTCGGCGCGGCCAGCGTCCGAAGGCAGCGCTGCCGGCACACAGGCAGCGAAAACGTTCGAACATGTGCTTGTGTGTTTCTATCTCGTTTGCACCAACGGGTGGATATTGCGTTCAATTATCAATATTGTAACGCTTCTAGTTTTCTTGTTTATAGTCTGATTTGTATGCGCCTTTCAGGATAGTTTAATATAGTTAGTCTCCATACAAATTATAATACTATACGATACGAACAAGTTCGCTAAAAACGGCATTGAAGTTTGAAAACTATTTTATCAATTGTGGGAAAAGTGGGCGTGCCAGTCCAAATTTTTAAATGGCACTGCAATTATGCTGTCGCTAGGAACTTCTGTACCCAAATTGGTGTTCCTAAGTGCCATAGTTAATAGATATTTGCGAAAACACCAATTTTTACGGAGGTGTGTCCAGTTTTTTGCTTATTGTGGGCGAATGGGGTGTGGCACCGAAAAAAAAGATTCTCGTATTGACTGACTATATATGTGATCGTTTGACACCAAGCTCGAACTTGTAGCTCTTACCATCTCTAAAATCTGTTTGTTCATACGGACAGACAGACAGACGGACATGGCTATATCGACTCGGCTTGTGATGCTGATCAAGAATATATTTACTTTATGGGGTCTGCCATGCCTCTTTCTGCCTGTTACATACTTTGCACAAACCCAATATACTCTTGCAGAGAGAGAAAAAAATGTCTTAAAAATGACATTGAAGTTTAAAAATTATTTTATGTCTTGTGGGAAAAGGGGGCGTAGCAGCTCAAAACTATTAATGCCATTGAATTTATGCTGTCGCTAGGAACTTGAAATTGGTGTTCCTAAGTGCCACAGTTATTGAGATATTAGCCGAAATGATCGATTTTTCCGAGGTTTGTCTAGTTTTTTGCTCTTTGTGGGCGAAAGGGTCGTGTCATCGAATAAAAAAAGATTTTTGTATAGACACCAAGATGGAACTTGTAGCTCTTACCATCTCTGAAATCTGTTTGTTCATACGGACAGACAGACAGACGGACATGGCTATATCGACTCGGCTTGTGATGCTGATCAAGAATATATTTACTTTTTGGGGTCTGCCACGGCTCCTTCTGCCTGTTACATACTTTGCCCAAACCCAATATACTCTTGCAGAGAGTATAAATAACAACAACAGCGCATGCGCAGGTAGACAACGATGCGATATACCAACAACAATAGCGCATGTGTAGGCAATGATGCGATCTACCAACAACAACTAAAAGGTTTGCCGTTTATCAGCGTACGTTTGTATGTTTGCTAGCGCGCACGTTTGTATGTTTAAGCAGCGTTGACACAAACAAAATCTAAGCAAAGCAGAATTGAAATAAAGCATTAACAAAGTACAAGCTGACTACCGCAAACCAAAATCCAACAACTATATGTTTGTAAACGCGGATTGCGCTTTATTATGTGAAAATTATGTGCAAAGAACAAAGGTCAAAAAACCATTGGCGATTACCGAAATTAAAGAGGGACTGCAAATGTTGACATGCATATAAGTTAACGAGTGCCCCTCGCACATTGTTGTGTAACATAAATAAATGCAACAAGAAAGACAAGAAAGAAAAGTACAGTCGAGCGCGCCCGACCGTATTATACTCTCTGCATTTGTCCCGATTAAATTATTAAAATCGGTATCGAGATATTACAATGTGAATTACTTGCATTAAAACACGTTGAAACAAAAACAATCTAAGCATAATCAAACACACATCTGTTTGTTTGTATTCGAATACACATACGTTTGGCAATATGTATATGATGCAAATATGTATGCATGTATGTGTGTATTCGGCGCAGCCAGCGACCGCGGGCAACGCTGCCGACACACAGGCAGCAAAAACGTTCGAACATGTGCTTGTGTGTTTCTATCTCGCTTGCACCTATGGGTTGATATTGCGTTCAATTATCAATATTGTAACGCTTCTAGTTTTCTTGTTTATAGTCCGATTTTAATGCGCCTTTCAGTATAGTTTAATATAGTTAGTCTCCACACGAATTATATAATTACAATACTGTACGATACGAACAAGTTCGCCAAAACCGGCATTGAAGGTTCCAGACTTTTTTATCAAATGTGGGAAAAGTGGGCGTGGCAGTCAAAAAATTTTAAATGGCAACATAGTTGCGTTGCTGTCGCTAGCAACTCCGGTACCAGAATTGGTGATCCTAGGTGCCATAGTTACTGAGATATTTGCCGAAAACACCAATTTTTCACATGGTGTGTCCAGTTTTTTGCTTATTGTGGGCGAATGGGGCGTGGCATCGAAAAAAAAAGATTCTTGTATTGACTGACTAAATATGTGATCGTTTGACACCAAGCTCGAACTTGTAGCTCTTACCATCTCTGAAATCTGTTTGTTCATACGGACAGACAGACAGACGGACAGACGGTCAGACGGACAGACGGACATGGCTATATCGACTCGGCTTGTGATGCTGATCAAGAATATATATACTTTATGGGGTCTGCCACGCCTCCTTCTGCCTGTTACATACTTTTGCACAAACCCAATATACTCTTGCAGAGAGTATAAAAAAAAAAAAAAAAGCATAGATCATTCCTAGGATTGGCCAGCTACTACAGATGTTTTGTTAAAGACTTTGCAGCAATTGCAAGGCCATTGACAAATTTGTTAAAAGGAGAGAATGGGTTCGTCAGTAAACACATGTCAAAGAAAACAACCATAGATTTTGGCACTCCAAAGCGAGATGCGTTCGAAAAATTAAAGAATGTTCTAGCCTCAGAGGACGTTACTCTCAGATACCCAGATTTCAGGAAACCATTCGATTTGACGACAGATGCCTCTGCCGTTGTTTTGGCAGTACTGGCTCAGGACAACAGACCCTTAACAATGATTTCGAGATCATTAAAAGGCAGTGAGTCACATTATGCCACCAACGAGAGGGAACTATTAGCTATAGTTTGGCCCTGGGAAAATTACAACAATACCTATATGGTACAAGAGACATTAACATATACACAAACCACCAGCCATTAACGTTTGCGGTGTCTGATAGAAACCCCAATGCAAAGATAAAAACATGGAAAGCGTATATCGACGAGCATAACGCAAAGATCTACTACAAACCGGGTAAAGAAAACCACGTAGCAGACGCTACGCGCCACCATTACATAGTACTTCTAATGGCCAAGTGGAACGATTCCACAGCACGTTGTCGGAAATTGCTAGATGCATTAAATTGAAAAGAAAGATCGACGATACGATCGAAGTTATCCTACTTGCAACTCTAGAGTACAACCGTTCACTGCATTCAGTGACAGGCAAGAAACCGATAAAAGTGATACATTCATCGACTGATGAATTTAGGGAAGCCATAAGAGCAAAGATTGAGAAAACTCAACAGATTCAACTGGACAGAAACAATCCACACAGGCAAAACAGGATATTTGAGGTAGGAGAAAAAGTCTTCGTCAAATCCAACAAGAGACTTGGAAACAAGCTTACTCCCTTGTGCTCAGAAGCGGTAATACAAGCAGACCTAGGAACGTCTGTACTCATTAAGGGGAGGGTGGTCCACAAGGACAATATAAAATAGGAATAAGATTAGCGATTATAAATTAGTACTAGCACTAAGAAACACAGTAGGGTTAATCCAATTTTATTTTTTTTCTTGCAGGCTTATTTGGTCGATTTTATCCCTAATAAGTATAATAAACGCTCGGATCACCGACTATTCTCATTCAAATTACATACCCATAGTAGATGGCAATGTAATGATTTGGGAACAACATGACTATGCACGACACTTAAGTAATTTGACCGAATTTTTATACTCTCTGCAAGAGTATATATGGGGTTTGTGCAAAGTATGTAACAGGCAGAAGGAGGCGTGGAAGACCCCATAAAGTATATATATTCTTGATCAGCATCACAAGCCGAGTCGATATAGCCATGTCCGTCTGTCCGTCTGTCCGTCTGTCTGTCTGTCTGTCTGTCCGTATGAACAAACAGATTTCAGAGATGGTAAGAGCTACAAGTTCGAGCTTGGTGTCAAACGATCAGATATTTAGTCAGTCAATACAAGAATCTTTTTTTTTCTTTCGATGCCACGCCCCATTCGCCCACAATAAGCAAAAAACTGGACACACCTCGGAACAAATTGGTGTTTTCGGCAAATATCTCAGTAACTATGGCACCTAGGATCACCAATTCTGGTACGGGTGTTCCTAGCGAGAGCATAGTTACATTGCCATTTAAAATTTTTGACTGCCACGCCCACTTTTCCCAAATTTATAAAATAGTTTTCAAGCTTCTATGCCGTTTTTTTCCGTATCGTACAGTATTGTAGTTTATAACTCGTGTGGAGACTAACTATATTAAACTATACTGAAAGGCGCATTAAAATCGGACTATAAACAAAAGAAAACTAGAAGCGTTACAATATTGATAATTGAACGCAATATCAACCCATAGGTGCAAGCGAGATAGAAACACACAAGCACATGTTCGAACGTTTTCGATGCTTGTGTGTCGGCAGCGCTGCCTGCGGTCGCTGGCTGCGCCGAATACACACATACATACATACATATTTGCATCATATACATATTGCCAAACGTATGTGTGTTCGAATACAAACAAACAGATGAGTGTTTGATTATGCTTAGATTGTTTTTGTTTCAACGTGTTTTAATGCAAGTAAAACACATAGTAATATGTGGATACCGATTTTAATAATTAAATCGGGACAAATGCAGAGAGTATTATACGGTCGGGCGCGCTCGACTGTACTTTCTTTCTTGTTAATGATAAATTAAGTGTTATTCATCATATATTTATAATGAAGCTAGAGACAGTTTTGGAGTTATTAAACACTGGGCTAAGAAATTCAATGATTCACCTTTGGCACTAAATTAATTGACGAATCCCTAGTCCGGTAATATTGTTCATGTGTCTGGAGTCCTTAAAGTGCTTTTAGTCAAGCTTTGATTGAGTCAGTGTTGAAGCAGTTTTTATTCTTCGCCATAAAAGCCATATAATTATTATTATTGTCAGGGCCACCAGGTACTACATCCCTTAATTTCTTCCTACAGGCACCGCTGGTTTCGCTATGCATAATTGTTTTCGGGCGCTATGCGGTAATTAAAACAATCAAAATTTATTGAGAAATTATTAATTAAAACTTCTAAACCTCTCCTTTATTTTAAAGCTTATCTTTTCAGCCAATTCCGTTATATCACTGATTTTCATGGTCAGAAACCGTGGTGTCTCTGCCGGATTTTAAAATAAAATTTTATTTCCCTTTCGTAATAGGTTAGATGAAGTTAAGCCGGACGCGCTCTCACGGGCAGTTCATAGGCCAATGATCGTCCTTAGTAATCCGGACCAGAGGATTCTATGGCTTGAAGTCAGTTATTATGCGGGAGCGCTTAGCAAGGCTAGCAGTTCCCCTCCTGCCCTTTTTGAGTCATCATCCATCGACGAGAGTTGTGGTGCCCCTAGGAAACTTAATCTCGTGCTTTGTAGGATTGGGCAGCAACATTGAAGGTGCTCCAGGGTTTCGGCAGTGCCAGAGTTAATGCATTTCCTGCAGCTAGAGTCGTTATGCCGAGCTTCATCGCATGTACTGCCATCATACAATGGCCAGCGAGTATTCCCACCAATATCCTGCATTACTTCCGTGGATACTGCTGAAGGAAACGAGTGCGTATGGCATTGAACTCAAGGCACATCATTCTTTTTGTTTTACATGTGTTGGTGTTCCGCAACCTCTTGCTGAAGAGCGTAATGGTACTCTCCTCCAGTTCGCAGTAGAGCGATCTGTCTGTCAGCCTACTCATTTCCAGGTATGCCCTGGTGGCTTGGGAACCAGTAGATGTGTACTGACTTGCTCGTACCTAGTTCATTTAGTGCGTCCTTGCTCACCTGGACAGTTTTGGACATTCAGCTACTTTTCCGATTGCGAAAACGTCAGTCCGGAAAATACTGCAGTTGTTTGGTAGCCTAGATGACAGCTTCGTGAATGGTTTATCGTAATACACGGCGACTCCTACTCCTCCTGACATTTTTGAGCCGGCTGTATATATATTGAGGTGGCCATGCCTATTTTGACACAGTTTCCAGTCGTCATACGCGAAATGGATCTCGATTCAGGAATAGGGTGTTTTGTGCTGGAGTGTTGGGCGTTGGGCTGAGTTGGCGGCCACTAGCTTTGTTTTCAGATCCAGTGCGTATTCTTTATGATGTAGGGCATTCTTGATCGAGATTACTTGTGAAATTAGAGCAGTCTGGACGGATCTGCCCTTGGTGTATGCGGGTTGGTTAGTTGCCAACCGTTCTTCCACCTTATTTCTGGTATGTGGGCTTAGCAACTTCTCCATAAATTTAAGAAGGAAGGACGTAAGACTGATAGGTCGATAGTCCTTTAGGCTATTATGACCACTTTCCACAGCTTTCGGTAGGAATGCTACACTGTTATCCAGAGTGTTAGAATATGAAGATATGGAGATTTCAGGCAAGCCTTGAAGATTCTGAGGAGCCATAGAGTTACCACATCCTTAGTTGTGTGCAGGGCTTTTTATGGTCGTGAAGGATTTAATGACACAGATTAATAAGTTTAGCGTGGCTATGTCTATAGGAATTTGATAGTCATTGTCCGAGGTAGATTGAAGCTCCGTTTCATTTTAACAGCTTTTTGCAGTCCGGGAAGTGCATGAACATTAGCACTTGAAGTGTTTCTTCACTGTTTGCCGTCCAAGTCCCATTGAGAAGTCTTAGTTGTCGTTGTATCGTGGGTTGTTTGGAGAGTAGCTTCCTCAGCCTGGCCGTTTCCGGTACCGATTCGAGGTTGCTGTAGAACTTCCTCCAAGAGTTCCTTTCGGCCTTTCTGATAGAGGCTTTGTAGCTCCTTAGAGCGATCCTGTACTCATCATGTACTGGTTCCACATTGGTCTGTCTTGCAAGCCTAAACAGATCCTTGATGTTGCTTCGTTGAATGGCGAGTACGGTATTCCACCATGGCGGTCTTGACCTCCATTTCGGAATTGATGGTGGACATGTTTTCTGGTACACATCCTGTAGAGTCTTGGTCAGAACTAAAAGTGCCTGCTCTATGTTTTTCACCGACTCTATCTCACCTGATTGCTCCAATGTGGGGGACACTAGTTGCCTGAACTTTGAGTAGTCGGTCTTTATGGGATTCCTATGCCGCGCTTGTTAAGGTGTGTGCTCGAAGTTGGGTTCATACTGAATGTACTTATGGTCAAGGAAGGAGGGTCTTTCAAGGACTTTCCAATGAGAGATAGTTATACCGACCGTGTGAGATCAAGGACGTTGGACGAGGTTGGTCCTACTTACGTTTGATGTTAAAATGAAATATAAGAGAGACAGGATGTTTCAATAAGCCTCCTCTTTCTGCTTTCAGCATGACCACGGTTAGATCATCAGTACTGTTATTGAATATTAGATAAGCATGTAGGCCTTTCCGTACAAGTACGGCGGTTCTGGTTTTGCTTACCTTCGTTGGATAATACGTACTGCTGTTGCTCGACCTTAGCCCATCTTGCCCAAACCAATCCAGGGTTCCTCCACTAAGCCCTCTCGGCAGCAACACCAAGCAACGTGTTTCTTAGCGCGTGGAATCCTGCAAATAATGCAGCCACCTCCATGCTCAACCGACCTGCTAACGATCAACGCCAAACGAATTTATTAATTATAACATAAAATAACTAAAAGCGAAATACAATAATTATTAAATTATTAGACTAAGTTAATTAAGTTCTAGACAGACATGTGGGGCAATAGCGTCACCTGCTGAGGACGGGTTGACTATGATTGTCACCGTCCTAATCGTCTGCGTTCTTACCATAGACTATCTCCAGCGACTGGGTGGCTTCGAGGACCGTTTCGCTGCCCAGGTCCCTATCCACCTCCCCGCTTGTAGCATATGCTATCCGTGTCCTTGCATAGAAGGTACGGTGAAGAAAGCCTCCTCTCCCCTTTTCACAGGCAGGAAGACAATTGATTTAAAAAGGGGGCCTTTCCCCACCCTATTTAAAGTGGTTTTCCCCTTGAGGGAGGACTGGAAAAATGGCGCCCCTCACCCAAACTCCTCTATCCATTTTTAAACCGACGACTCAAGAGCGGAGGGTAGTACTTGTGGAGCCATCTACTTCTCTGAGCTCGGCATTGCCAGTTCTTTTAGGCTACCAAAGCACTGCAGCGTATTCAAGGCGGAAGTGTTTGCCGTCAAAGAAGCGCTCGAAACCGTAAAACAAACCATACCGAATGGGTGCAGGATCTGCATCCTATCAGACAGTCAGACACCACTTCAATCACTTAGGTCTGTCTCCTCAAACTCCAAAATCACTAACGAATGTCGCAAATCTCTGATGGAGATGGCGGAACAATTCGGAATCTACCTCACTTGGGTCCCTGGCCATAGTATCATAGAGGGTAATTGCGCTGCAGACGAGCTCGTTGAGATGGCCACAGTCTCCCCTCTTGGTAATGAGACAGGGCAAGCATCCATACCTTTGGCGACTTGTAGAGTCAACATTGATAAACACTTTAAGCACCTAGCCGACTTGAGATGGGAAGCCACCTCCAGGTGTAGAATATCTTGCCTCATATGGCCCACCCGATCAAAAGCCCGATCTTCTAGACTCTGCAGGCTGACTCGGGCAAACTGCTCCGCTGTCTTCTGCGCAATCACTGGACACTGGTTGGTGGTCATAAATGAGGATGAAGAAACTGTGGCTCACTTCTTCTGCCAATACCCAGCTCTCAGTAATCATAGGCACCGCTATCTCGGTGTTTACCTCTTCAGTGATCTGTCGGAACTATTCGAAATTCATCCAAATCTATTCTCGCTTCATCCTTGCCTCTGGATGGAACTCAACAGATATCAGTTCTTAACGGTTGGCTAGCTTCTTTTAACCCTCCACGAAGATACTCCCAGGTATCACAAAGGCCCGACTCTTGGCTCATGTGCGCTTGTGTTCTCGACACCAGCAACCACATAACTTAACCTTGGCTGCAGGATGACGTTTTTTTTGCCTTAGGTATACACTACCTCGAACTCAAGACATTTTCGCGTAGAGGGGTTACAATAAGTTGCTACCTTATTGATTCGAAGGATCACATGTTGGCCCATCTGATGAGGAAAACATAGCAGCATGTAACACCTTCCAATCCTAATCCGTTCCGTTACTCAGTTTTAATATGTTATTAATACTGGGGTATGATATTAATGTAGTATTAATGTTTATTTAACACTGATTATTATATAGAAATTATAAAGTTTTATGTAAACTAAAATGTGAATTAAAATTGAAAACTGTTTCTGCTGCTGCTGTTGCTTCTTTTTCGACGACGTTGTTCCACTTGTGTCTGCCTGCTTTTCTTTTATGAACGGGTGAGGGTGCCTGCTTATGGACTGCTTAATAAACTGCTGAGATGAACTGTTGAAAATGAACTGCTGAAAGTGATCTGCTGAGCGTGAACTGCTTGCTATCAGCTGTAAGGACTGCTTTACCCAGCTGACGCAATTCCCCGCAGCGACGCAACGTTGTCTTACATTAATATTAGTGTAATAGATTAGTTAATATATAAGACAGTTTGGCAAACACAGAAAATTAACATACAAATTCAAGTTTAGAGCATATTTTTGTCGATCGTTCCTATGGGAGCTATACGATATAGTTGTCCGATTTGAATCAAACTTGGTCAGTACATGTACTTTATAGACATGTACTTTCCGTGTTCAGATAGCATAGTTTACAAAATAGTTTTCTATATTAAAACATTCTACTTTTACCTGCACATTTACCTTTATATAAAAATAAAACGCCCTAAAGTGGGCGTGTCAAAAAACAAATAACAAACTTTGTACTCCTTGGGTATTGTACCTTTCATTTGCGACCCCTTTCATCTTTCTAGCTCTTATAGTCTATGAGATGCTTTTGTTCATACAGACGGACGGATGGACAGACGGACATGGCTATATCGACTCGGCTATTGATGCGGATCAAGAATATATATACTTTATGGGGTCTGCCACGCCTCCTTCTGCCTGTTACATACTTTGCACAAACCCAAAAAACTCTTGCAGAGAGTATTAAAATTAATATACGAGGTTTATTAATAATAGTCTATCATTATACACAGTTTCATTTCTTGTATCCTTTGTAGAAGTTTACGTCTAATCGAAATATTGAATATTTACAACATTTGTTATTTGGACGTTGGTGTACTAAATGGACAATACATTCAAGTGATCCAGCAACACCAAGCAACGTGCTAGTTAGGGCGCGGAACTCTGCAAATAATGCAGCCACCTTCCGCCCAAAGGACCGAAGGGCCGCATAACGTACGGCTAACGATAAACGCGAAACGAATTTTTTTGTTAGAACATAAAATACCCAAAAACGAAATACAATACATATTTAATTATTAAACTAAGTTAGTTAAGATCTAGACAGGTGACAGAGAAGACAAATACAAGATCCATATTCAAGAATAGGCCGTACCAAGGCAGTAAAAAGTGTTTTTGTTAAATAGGGATTAAATTCTTTCGACCAGCGCTTTATGGAGCCCAGGACACTAAAAGCACGATTAGTAATTGACAATACATGCTTATCGAACTTGAGCTTAGGATCCATAAGGATACCCAAATCACTGACCCACTCAATTCTATTAAGAGAGTTGCCATTCAGAATGTAAATGTTTAGAAAGGGGAGGCGCCCACTAAAGGACATTACATTACACTTGCTAGAGTTAAGATATAATAAATTAGCTTGACACCAGGTTTGAAAACTACACAGATCAGATTGTAACCTGGTCACAAGAAGTGACTCAGCAGCCGAAACACAGAGTTTTGCGTCGTCTGCATACATGAGTAAACGAGGGTAACTGATCGCAAATGGCAGATCATTTATGAACAATATAAATAACAAGGGACTGAGATGACTTCCTTGTGGAACACCCGAAGTAACTTGAACAGATTTAGACAAAATGTCTTTAATAGAAACAAATGCAGAGAGTATTATACGGTCGGGCGCGCTCGACTGTACTTTTCTTTCTTGTTTGTGAAGAGGAATGATGTAAGATGATTTCCAAACCTCAGGGAAAGATAATGATTTAAACAGATTTAGTAGCCTTTAAATAATATTTATACTCGTGAATACTATAAGACGTTTGAAAAAAATCTGTAAATAAGTCGCCGATAGCGTTATCCGATTTAGCAGATTCTCTTTCAAAGACCACACTAGATGGAAGCATTGATGATTTACGCTTAACATTAACGAAGTTATAAAACCGTTTCGGATTCCTTCGGAACTGTTGTTCACAGTCAGTAAGGTATTTATTATAACAACGGTCATTCAAAACATAGAAATCAGATCGAGCAATCAGGTATCGCGAGAGATACAGGGAAGAGCTAGTTTCCCTGAATCTCTTATAGAATTTCGACTTTCTATTTTTAAGCAATGTTAACTCACGGGTAAACCAAACAGGCTTGATAGACCTGGTGGGAACACAAAGTTGATCACAGACATCAAGTAAGGAATTTTTACACTTTTGGTGTGCCCGAGGTTATTCTCACCGACAACGGCTCTCAATTAAAATCCGGCACATTCGAATCATTTCTAACTCGTTTTGGCACCTCAATTTATTCACCTCAGGCCAATGCTAGTGAAGGTTTGAACAAATCAGTATTAACTGCAATTCGTGCGTATATTGGAAAATATCATGCTAACTGGGATCAAAATTTAGCGGAGATTAGTGGCTTTTTAAGAGCAAGTGTTCATCGGAGTACAGGTTTTACACCATATTTTTTGATATTCGGTCAAAATATGATGCAAAATTGACAAGCCTACGAGATTCTCCGGAAACTACAGTCGTTTACTGATGATACAACTTGGAAGCAGGCAGATATTTTGGAGATTGCGCGTAGGCAAGCGAAAGATAATATACCTGTGACTCATGAAAATAATGCTCGAGTCTATAATTTACGAAGTAGAGTACTGCACCTTAGTGTTGGAGATACAGTTTATGCTCGCAACTTTACGCAAAGCAATGCAGCCAAGATGTTTAACGCCAAATTATCACCAGTGTTCGTTCAAGCCAGAGTTGTTCGTAAATTGAGTCCCTCGTATTATAAAATAGCAGATGACAAGAAAACCTAATTTATAATTTAAAAGATTTTTATACTCTCTGCAAGAGTATATTGTGTTTGTGCAAAAGTATGTAATAGGCAGAAGGAGGCGTGGCAGACCCCATAAAGTATATGTATATTTTTGATCAGCGTTTCAAGCCGAGTCGATATAGCCATGTCCGTCTGTCCGTCTGACCGTCGGTCCGTCCGTCCGTCTGTCTGTCTGTCTGTCCGTATGAACAAACAGATTTCAGAGATGGTAAGAGCTACAAGTTCGAGCTTGGTGTCAAACGATCACATATTTAGTCAGTCAATACAAGAATCTTTTTTTTTCGATGCCACGCCCCATTCGCCCACAATGAGCAAATAACTGGACACACCTCGGAAAAAATCGGTGTTTTCGGCAAATATCTCAATAACCATGGCACCTAGGATCACCAATTTGGGTACGGAGGTTCCTAGCGACAGCATAGTTGCATTGCCATTTAAAATTTTGGACTGCCACGCCCACTTTTCCCACATTTGATAAAAAAGTCTGGAATCTTCAATGCCGTTTTTGGCGAACTTGTTCGTATCGTACAGTATTGTAATTATATAATTCGTGTGGAGACTTACTATATTAAACTATACAGAAAGGCGCATTAAAATCGGACTATAAACTAGAAAACTAGAAGCGTTACAATATTGATAATTGAACGCAATATCAACCCATAGGTGCAAGCGAGATAGAAACACACAAGCACATGTTCGAACGTTTTTGCTGCCTGTGTGTCGGCAGCGCTGCCCGCGGTCGCTGGCTGCGCCGAATACACACATACATACATACATACATATTTGCATCATATACATATTGCCAAACGTATGTGTATTCGAATACAAGCAAACAGATGTGTGTTTGATTATGCTTAGATTGTTTTTGTTTCAACGTGTTTTAATGCAAGTAATTCACATTGTAATATCTCGATACCGATTTTAATAATTTAATCGGGACAAATGCAGAGAGTATTATACGGTCGGGCGCGCTCGACTGTACTTTTCTTTCTTGTTAAGTACAACTTAAGTTCTGCACTTTTTTTCAGTTCAAGATGTATCGTTATAGGAATATATCTTGCTGCATGAACTGTGAGGTAGTGTGCAGTCGAATTTTGAAAAATCTTTAAACTTGATTTGAGTCTTAACTTAGGTACAGCTTGAGATTTGGTTTGATACTCAACTAAGTAAGAACTGTTTAAGCTTTTACACGCTGAGCAAAAGCTCTAATTGATCCAGCTTAAGTAACCCCTCTTAAGAGAATATAACAGGCAAGATAACATTACAGCTAAGCCTAGATAATAGATGAACTGCGTTGACATCTCGTTCACGCACATATAGATACCTCATTCTGATGCGCCAAATCATACGACAATGCAGTTAGGCTTATAGATAATTAGTGTCGTGCGCATAAAGCTCATCAATAAATAAAACAGCGGCTTAAAGTTTAGTTCTTTTTGGGTACAGTGCATTGGCAAGCGCGACTGGCATAAGTGTTCACAAATACAGTGAGATAAATAAAGTCCATACTGGACAAGTAAAACGAAAAGTCCACAAGTAAAACGTAAGCGGAAAAAGTGGAAATATATCGTTTAAAACGAATTAATAATTCGTTAAATAATTTATTTTTATAGGTGATATTTGTTGTTAATATAATTATGTGAACTAATTTGGTTGTTTTAAACAGAACCCGATTCACAGAGTCCCGATTCTAATTTGCGTAGCGGCCAGCTGTTAAAGGTTAAATCCTTACTGGATTGCATGCGGCTGCATGATGTCTGTTCTAGGAAAAGTTATATCTGGAGTGACGCCCAAAGTTGTACAAGTCACACAAAGTTGCACATAACATTGCTTTGAAACCTACACTGGGATATTCCGCCCAGAAGACAACAAAAATACATTCCTCAATTCTGCTTGATTGGTTAACAACGCCGAGCTATTTTTTTTTTGACTGGGAAAAAATCATTGAGTAAGTCAACTTTACGGTTCGTCGTCGCTGCGCATCTATAATTTTTTAAATTAATCTGCTGTTGTAATATCATCGAACGATTTAATTGATGCATTAATATGCTAAATTTAATTCCGCAGGTGGGTTTGTAGTATGTCTAGCGCACAAATAAAAACAAATGAAAGAAGAAAGAAAGAAAGTCGCCTCGCAACTCTAGGATACCCGTTACTCAGTTTCAATATGTTATTAGCAATGGTTATGGATAAGATAGCTTGGCAAACAGAATATTTTCATACAAATTTATGTTTAGAGCATATTTTCGACCGATCGTTCCTATGGGAGCTGTACGATATAGTAGTCCGATTTGGATCAAACTTGGTCAGTATATATATATTATTAGCAGATATATTCTGTGTGAGTTTGACTAATATAGCTTAGTTAACGCAAAAGTTTTTCATACTTATTCATATTTGGAGCGTATTTTTGACCGATCGACCCTATGGGAGCTTTACGATATAGTTGTCCGATTTGGATCAAACTTGGTCAGTACATGTACTTAATAGACATGTACTTTCAGTGTAAATTTGGTTCAGATAGCATAGCAAAAAAGTTTTCTATACTAAAACATTCTACTTTTACCTGTACATTTACCTTTATATGCAAATAAAACACCCAAAAGTGGGCGTGCCAAGAAACAAAAACAAACTTGTACTGCTTGTGTATTGTACCTTTCATTTGGGAACCCTAACATCTTTTTAGCTCTTATAATCTCTGAGATCGTTTTGTTCATACAGACGGACGGACGGACGGACATGGCTATATCGGCTCGGCTATTGATGCTGATCAAGAATATATATACTGCCACGCCTCCTTCTGCCTATTACATTCCAATTCCTATTCCAATGATTACAATATACCCTTTTACTCTACGAGTAACGGGTATAAAAACAAAAAATCTAAATAATTTAAAAAGTTTAAGCAGACAGGTTCCAGCTTAGACTTTTTAAATTATTCTAAATTAAAAGCTGCCCTACCCTTCTTAATTCTCAATGCTATGAAAGTTATCTCGTTCGCTGCAAGAATCAATTTGCGCGTGATCCTTAACAATTCTATAAATTTGTACATTATAAACGTAAATCTAGTACCTTACCCTATTCTTTCTTTTTCAATTCCTGTAAAGTAATCGATGACTCGGCTGCTTCCGATCTCATGCTAACTTTTTTCAATCAACTTACGCCTCTAGTTTGCCTACTTACTTCTCTTACCCCTATAAACTCCCATCCTCTAATTCTATTTTCTTGCCTCATATTACAGATAGTTGCATGCTTTCCTCAATTAACACCTTAAAGTCTTCCTTATCTCCTGGGCCTGACAACATTCCAAGTTGTATGTTCAAGGAGTGCTGTTTTTCCATAACAAAACGTCTCCTAAATCTTTTTAAACTTTCTTTAGAATCCTTTGCTTTTCCTAATTTATGGAAAGAATCTTACATTATTCCACTGCATAAAAAATTGTGTAAGTCGGATATATCCAACTACAGGGGAATTGCGTAGCTGTCCGCAATCCACAAGCTCTTCGAAAAGATAATTACTTCGCTTTGCAAGATCTCTGCAAGTCATTTATCTCCCCTGCCTAACATGGATTCGTTAAGAGTCGGTCGACTTCGACCACTCTATTGGAATTTACCTCTTTTATAAATGAGTCATTCCTTAATAGAATGCAAACTGATGTCATCTATACTGACTTTTGCAAAGCATTTCACTCTGTGAACCATAACCTTCTTTTACACAAACTTAGTATTTTAGGCTTCCCACCTTCCATTCTTCTTTGGATGACTTCATATCTAACACGTAGGACCCGAAGGGTTATGCTTAGATCAGCCATCGTTAAATCTATTTTTGTTACTTCTGGAGTTCCCCAGGGTAGTCACCTAGGTCTTTTACTCTTTAATCTTTTTATAAATGACCTTCCCTGTTCGCTATCCCATTGAAGCATACTTATGTATGCAGATGATGTGAAATTATTATTATCTTATAAGGACCCTTCGGATCATGCGTTATTACAAGATGATTTAAACACAATGCACAACTTGTGCATAACTAATCACTTGTACCGAAATTATTGTAAATTCCTGTTTATGACTTTTAACAGGGATACTCCTTACTTAGCCAATTACTATATTGACAATGTACCCTTAAAACGCATACTGTTAGTTGAAGATCTTGGTGTTCTCTTTGATAATAAATTAAGTTTCGCACATCATATCTCCACAATTGTTAATAAGAAATTTAATGAGCCCATCGTCACTAAACTTCTTTAAACATCCTTGTCCGGCCCATTCTTGAATATTGTTCATGTGTCTGGTCTCCCCAACATGCTCATACTCAAGATTTAATTGATTCGGTGCAGAAGCAGTTTTTACTCTTCGCACTTCGTAGACTTAATTGGGATCCTAACCTTCGTCTTCCATCCTACACCAACAGGCTCTTACTCCTCGATCTTCCGTCCCTTATTAATCGTAGAAGAGTTCTTGGACTTATTTTTCTTCATAAACTTATAATTGGCGATATCTGCTTCCCATCCCTCTTAGAACTTCTTAATTTTAATATTCCAACCAGGGCAACCGGGTACTACATCCCTTTATTGCTTCCTACATAGACTACTGACTACGCTTTGCACAATCGCTCTCGGGTATTATGCGCTAATTATAATCAATACTATAGAATAATTAATACATCTCTCTCTCTCTTTCCTATCTTAAAGCTTCACTTTTCAGCCAACTCCGTTAAATCTCTGATATCCATGGTCAGTATGTTTGTAATCTCTGGCATTCATGCGTCCCTTTAAATGAGAAGTTTGTTTGTTGAAAGGAAATGTATAGGTAAAACTAGAATGATTTGGTATAGACAACTTTTTTTTTAGCTATGCTATCTGACCAAATTTACATGTCTAGATAGTACATGTACTGATCAAATTTGATCCAAATCGGACAACTATATCGTATAGCTCCCATAGGAACGATCGGTCGAAAATATGCTCTAAACATGAATTAGTGTGAAAACGTTCTGTGTTTGCCAAGCTATCTTATACATCACCATTGTTAATAACATATTGAAACTGAGTAACGGGTATCCTAAAGTCGCGAGGCGACTATAGCATTCTTTCTTGTTCAAAAAAAGATGATGTACTAGTCAAAGAATGATTTTAATAATGTTAGTAAATGGTAAATGGTAAATGGGGCGCGGCATAGAAAAAACAAGAAAGAAAGTACAGTCGAGCGCGCCCGACCGTATAATACTCTCTGCATTTGTCCCGATTAAATTATTAAAATCGGTATCCACATATTACTATGTGTTTTACTTGCATTAAAACACGTTGAAACAAAAACAATCTAAGCATAATCAAACACTCATCTGTTTGTTTGTATTCGAACACACATACGTTTGGCAATATGTATATGATGCAAATATGTATGTATGTATGTGTGTATTCGGCGCAGCCAGCGACCGCAGGCAGCGCTGCCGACACACAAGCATCGAAAACGTTCGAACATGTGCTTGTGTGTTTCTATCTCGCTTGCACCTATGGGTTGATATTGCGTTCAATTATCAATATTGTAACGCTTCTAGTTTTCTTGTTTATAGTCCGATTTTAATGCGCCTTTCAGTATAGTTTAATATAGTTAGTCTCCACACCAGTTATAAACTACAATACTGTACGATACGGAAAAAACGGCATAGAAGCTTGAAAACTATTTTATAAATTGTGGGAAAAGTGGGCGTGGCAGTCAAAAATTTTAAATGGCAATGTAACTATGCTTTCGCTAGGAACACCCGTACCAGAATTGGTGATCCTAGGTGCCATAGTTACTGAGATATTTGCCGAAAACACCAATTTTTCACGAGGTGTGTCCAGTTTTTTGCTTATTGTGGGCGAATGGGGCGTGGCATCGAAAAAAAAAAAGATTCTTGTATTGACTGACTAAATATCTGATCGTTTGACACCAAGCTCGAACTTGTAACTCTTACCATCTCTGAAATCTGTTTGTTCATACGGACAGACAGACAGACAGACGGACAGACGGACAGACGGACATGGCTATATCGACTCGGCTTGTGATGCTGATCAAGAATATATATACTTTATGGGGTCTGCCACGCCTCCTTCTGCCTGTTACATACTTTTGCACAAACCCAATATACTCTTGCAGAGAGTATAAAAAGATTCTTGTATTGACTGACTAAATATGTGATCGTTTGACACCAAGCTCGAACTTGTAGCTCTTACCATCTCTGAAATCTGTTTGTTCATACGGACAGACAGACGGACAGACGGACAGACGGACATGGCTATATCGACTCGGCTTGTGATGCTGATCAAGAATATATATACTTTATGGGGTCTGCCACGCCTCCTTCTGCCTGTTACATACTTTTGCACAAACCCAATATACTCTTGCAGAGAGTATAACAAGAAAGAAAAGTACAGTCGAGCGCGCCCGACCGTATAATACTCTCTGCATTTGTCCCGATTAAATTATTAAAATCGGTATCGAGATATTACAATGTGAATTACTTGCATTAAAACACGTTGAAACAAAAACAATCTAAGCATAATCAAACACACATCTGTTTGTTTGTATTCGAATACACATACGTTTGGCAATATGTATATGATGCAAATATGTTTGTATGTATGTATGTATTCGGCGCAGCCAGCGACCGCGGCAGCGCTGCCGACACACAGGCAGCGAAAACGTTCGAACATGTGCTTGTGTGTTTCTATCTCGCTTGCACCTATGGGTTGATATTGCGTTCAATTATCAATATTGTAACGCTTCTAGTTTTCTTGTTTATAGTCCGATTTTAATGCGCCTTTCAGTATAGTTTAATATAGTTGGTCTCCACACGAATTATATAATTACAATACGATACGAACAAGTTCGCCAAACCCGGCATTGAAAGTTCCAGACTTTTTTATCAAATGTGGGAAAAGTGGGCGTGGCAGTCCAAAATTTTAAATAGCAATGCAACTATGCCGTCGCTACGAACCTCCCGTTCCAGAATTGGTGATCCTAATTGCCATAGTTACTGAGATATTTGCCGAAAACACCAATTTGTTCCGAGGTGTGTCCAGTTTTTTGCTTATTGTGGGCGAATGGGGCGTGGCATCGAAAAAAAAAAGATTCTTGTATTGACTGACTAAATATCTGATCGTTTGACACCAAGCTCGAACTTGTAGCTCTTACCATCTCTGAAATCTGGTTGTTCATACGGACAGACGGACAGATAGACAGACGGACAGACGGACAGACGGACAGATAGACAGACGGACAGACGGACATGGCTATATCGACTCGGCTTGTGATGCTGATCAAGAATATATATACTTTATGGGGTCTGCCACGCCTCCTTCTGCCTGTTACATACTTTTGCACAAACACAATATACTCTTGCAGAGAGTATAAACAAGAAAGAAAAGTACAGTCGAGCGCGCCCGACCGTATAATACTCTCTGCATTTTTCCCGATTAAATTATTAAAATCGGTATCGAGATATTACAATGTGAATTACTTGCATTAAAACACGTTGAAACAAAAACAATCTAAGCATAATCAAACACACATCTGTTTGTTTGTATTCGAATACACATACGTTTGGAAATATGTATATGATACAAATATGTATGTATGTATGTGTGTATTCGGCGCAGCCAGCGACCGCGGGCAGCGCTGCCGCCACACAGGCAGCGAAAACGTTCGAACATGTGCTTGTGTGTTTCTATCTCGCTTGCACCTATGGGTTGATATTGCGTTCAATTATCAATATTGTAACGCTTCTAGTTTTCTTGTTTATAACCCGATTTTAATGCGCCTTTCAGGATAGTTTAATATAGTTAGTCTCCACACGAATTATAAATAATAATACGAACAATATCGCTAAAAACGGCATTGCAGTTGGAAAACTATTTTATCAAATGTGCGAAAAGGGGGCGTGGCAGTCCAAAATTTTAAATGGCAATGTAACTATGCTGTCGCTAGGAACTCCCGTACCAGAATTGGTGATCCTAGGTGCCATAGTTACTGAGATATTTGCCGAAAACACCAATTTTTCACGAGGTGTGTCCAGTTTTTTGCTTATTGTGGGCGAATGGGGCGTGGCATCGAAAAAAAAAAAAAGATCTTGTATTGACTGACTAAATATCTGATCGTTTGACACCAAGCTCGAACTTGTAGCTCTTACCATCTCTGAAATCTGTTTGTTCATACGGACAGACAGACGGACAGACGGACAGACGGACATGGCTATATCGACTCGGCTTGTGATGCTGATCAAGAATATATATACTTTATGGGGTCTGCCACGCCTCCTTCTGCCTGTTACATACTTTTGCACAAACCCAATATACTCTTGCAGAGAGTATAAAAATGTAACAAATTTAAAATTTGTATAGAGTGTTAAAAAGTATGACAGATATGCACAAGGGGTTAAGTAAACAGAATGCTAAGCTAAAGCAGAAATACAGCGTACTTACAAAAACAAAATTATTTGCGCGGTAAACGAAAATTTTACCAACGAAGATTAGGTAGCCAGCACCAACAACACTTAGATCGGAGGATAGCAGAGGGGTGAGTCAAAGCGCGGCTTACAAAGAGCTGAGAGAGAGAGAGATGACGGGAGAGAGTAAAAATCTATTTATAGATTGCGCTCGCGACTGAAACGTTTTAGGCAGAGAGTAGCAAACAAGCAAAAACTGCAAGTTACAAAAACAAAGCTTGTTGGGAGAAAACAAAGCAAGTGCACAAACAAACAAACAACTTGCTTTGGTTAAACTTTGTTTTGGTAAATATTGCAAAGAAATTATTAAATTTATTAGTTAGTATATTTAAACCTTGCGTTTACACAGCCTGTGTATGACACAAAGTATAGATAATGATAAAGTCGACTTGAATTGATTTATAAAGAGAAAAAAAGCGACGAAAAGTGACTTTTAAACGAGGAAGAAAAAAAAAACGTCTGTTTGCAAAGCAAGTGCGAAGCGAATTGCTAGATCAACTCGGCTGTTGATGCTGATCAAGAAATTATATATACTTTATGGGGTCGGCCACGCCTCCTTCTGCCTGTTACGCACATTTCGCTTCTGACAAACCTAATAGACCCCTATACTCTTTTTTAGAGTACAGGGTCTAACAAGTAAGAAAGCCGACTGTAAAAGACCCCGTACTCCCATAGTAGTGCGCATTTGTATTCAATTTGAATTCAAATTTTCAAATGAAATTTAAAAATTTTAATTTTATATGTGCATTTTGAATTGAAATTTAAAAAAATTAAATTAAAAATTCGCATTGCCAGCATTCGAACCTACAACGTCAGACCAACGCGCTGCAACTCTATCAGTTGCACCACGCGCCACTTTCAAGAATTCTCCGATTATCAGCTTTTACATAGTTTTATTGTTTATAATGGGCCTTTCAGGATAGTTTAATTCAGGATAGTTAATATAACAATACTGTACGATTCGAACAACTTCGCTAAAAACGGCATTAAAGTTTGAAAACTATTTTATCAATTGTGGGAAAAGTGGGCGTGGCAGTCAAACATTTTAAATGGCAATGCAACTATGTTGCCGCTAGGAACCTCCGTAAAAATATCCGAAATTGGTGATCCTAGGTGCCATAGTTACTGAGATATTTGCCGAAAACTCAAATTTTTCTCAAGGTGTGTCTAGTTTTTTCTTATTGTGGGCGAATGGGGCGTGGCATCGAAAAAAAAGATTCTTGTATTGACTGACTAAATATGTGATCGTTTGACACCTCGAACTTGTAGCTCTTACCATCTCTGAAATCTGTTTGTTCATACGGACAGACAGACGGACGGACGGACAGACGGACATGGCTATATCGACTCGGCTTGTGATGCTAATCAAGAATATATATACTTTATGGGGCCTTATCCTGCCTGTTACATACTTTTGCACAAACCCAATATACTCTTGCAGAGAGTATAAACAAGAAAGAATGCTATGGTCGCCTCGCGACTTTAGGATACCTGTTACTCAGGTTCAGTTTGTTATTAACAATGATGATGGATATAATAGCTTGACAAGCACAGAACATTTCCATACAAATTCATGTTTAGAGCATATTATCGACCGATCGTTCCTATGGGAGCTATACGATATAGTAGTCCGATTTGGATCAAACTTGGCAGATGTATTTTGTGTGAGTTTGATTAATATAGCTTATTTAACGCAAAACTTTTTCATACTAATTCATATTTGGAGCGTATTTTTGACCGATCGGCCCTATGGGAGCATTACGATATAGTAGTACGATTTGGATCAAACTTGGTCAGTATATAATTAGATATTTGGTGTGTTAATTAGTCCAATAAATACCGCGACACACTCTAACGGTAACGTTGATACAAAAGACGAAGCGAGATTTTTAAATTCACGACAACTTGCTTTATTGATGATCAACTTAAGACTAACATATATCTGCTTAATAGATAATAATGAAAGTTCTGTCGACTGAGGATTTAATGTTTACAATATTGAGGGTGACCGCTGGTAGCTGAGAACCAAGCGTTGCGCGTTATCTCAGCTCAAACCTGGGAACCAAAATATGCTGATTATGCGATTTACAATCGATGCTTATCGATTGGGGGATATGCACCGGCTAGACGGCTCTTTGTTTACAATTGCCGAATTTGTTTACAAGTGAAACTTGGGAATGTTTATAGTTTGGGAATAGCTATTGATGTGGAATTCGACGTTTAGGCTGCTATGTACTATTGTTATGTATAATGTAGACGTATTCAGTATGAATATGTCACTTCCCTCTCTTTAAGAGGCGAGCCTGTGAGTCATGGTGAAACTGATGGGTAGAGTTTTGGTTTGACTTTAATAATTTCTATTGGTGGATACAGTGGTGTTAGATCAACATCTGGTTGTATGTAATTGTCGCTTAAAATTATATTATTTATTTGTAGTTTACATTGATTGATGTTAATTATTTTATTACCCTGAATATTAAGATTGACATTACTTTTCTGACAATTTTGCTGTTGTATTAGAAATGTTCCATGTTACAATAGTGTTAGGCTCAATATATTTTATCATTTCTTTTACATTTATGCGTTCAAAATTACATATTGGTTTTGTGTGTAGTAGGATTTTCGTAATGTATTCATCAATAATTGGTTCATTTTCTCTATTATTAATTTTATTATCTTTTTCAAAATAAGATGTAGTACTAGTGTAGTCAAGTTGGTAGTCATCGTGGTCGGGATATGGAATGATTTTAATGGTATTAGTAGATTGAAAGTCGATTGGGATATGGGATACAATTAGTATGATATTATCTTGATAATTAATCCAAGTGGATGTTTTATTTAAATGAACGTTTCGGTTATTAACACTGTCAAGTCTGTCATAGGTAAGTAATTTGGGATTGAAAAGTCCTAATCTTGACAATTGCATGCCCATTTCAATGTCTTCTACATATTCTATAAATTGTAATAATTGGTAAGTAAATGTGCCTTGCAGTGTTTGTTTGTTTTGGTGATCTTTAAATTTTTGCATATCGCCATTTATTATGTTTATTATGTCATTTATGTCTTTAGTTTGAACAATATTTAAAGATAAGTTTTCAATGTTTTTCTCGAGTTCAACTCTGTCATTATCGTCAAGTGCGCCAAAAAGAAATTTGTATAATGAGCCTACAATGTTGAACAGTCCGCGTTTATTACGATTCTCATTATGAAATATTATACCATTTAGTTCCTGATGCAATTTAGTGTATAAATAATTTATTTGTGATTAATTTTTAAAGTTAAGAATAGTTCAGTTTCAGTTACTAGTTGGTAATTCTAATGGTTTAGCTGAGAACAGTAAATATTCGTGGTCCGTATCTAATTTATTGATTTAAATTTGTTGTTGTGGAGTTTCAATTTGGTTAATTTTCTTTCGATTTTTTAAATTGTGTTTTATAATAATGTGTTGTTCTATTTTTGCTAGTATTTTGGCAATGATCGGGATCTGATTGAATGGGTTTTCTAATTTTCCTTTGTGTAATGGGTTCTTTCGATATCTAGTATCGACTTCGTATTCATGTCGGTCACTGTTTATTTTGTTTATTGTCTTTTCTTCTTATGTAGAATTGATTGTCCGGCTTATAAAAATATGTGTGCGGGAATTTAGTGGTGTCATGTTTGGTTTTGTTGATAATTCATTTGAGATTATCAGTTTCAGAGGATTGAGTTTATAACACGAGCTGAATTCAATATAAAGTTTATTTAACCCTTCATGCGTCTGCACTGTTCGAGTATTAACAAAGGAAGAAAGAAGAACATAAGAATAATGCAAAACTTACAAACTAAGTGTGACCAAACTTTGATATATAATTGTTGCCACAAAACATATTTTCAACAGGTTTTATGGTTGTAAATATAAAGGATAGTTTTTATTTTGCTGATCTTGTTCTCTTCATCATTAAATGTATTTGTGTTTCAGATTTTTTCGTTAATAGTTTTATGAAGTCGTCCAATGTCTGCGTTACCTGTTTTTGATGTGTTTATTTTTATTTTCACTCCTTCACTGTCAAGCCATATTTTTAGTGCTAAGATTAAATATGCTGGCCGATTAAATATGCGCATTAATGCGTTTTTGCATTTAATCCAATCTTATGTTTTGATTTGTTCGAAAGAAGAACATTTTGAATAAATATCAATACAACTGTAACAACTTAATCTTAGACTTAGTTAATCGGTCGAAGCTACAATGGCGATTGGTAGGTCGGTCGATCCTGGAGACAGGCACAGTAACGATTTGCACCGCGGTCGCTTTCGGTGTATTCCGTCTCAGCAGCCAGCAGACGCTACGACCACAGATACGAAATACACACGATATCGCTAGATCCACGCGCCAACTAATCGGTCGAAGCCACTAATTCCTACACAAGTGTTGACACATGATAATATGTTTGTTTTCAATGTCAAATTAATTATTTGCAATGGCTTTCGTTCAGAGTCTACAGTTTTTAGACAAAGTTAAATTCTTTCGCGCTGTTATTGGCGCGCCGTCCCTAACCACACATAAAACCCTTTTAAGGGACTTTCGTGGCTCACCTCGTCATCAATATATCCGTGTGTCGTCACTCGCTTGGTCGTTCCTGATCGGCGGGGGGTCTTTCGAAATCCTTAGTAACAGCGGGGTGGTTCCTAGTCATTGTTGTCGGCTCCGTGTCCAATGTCGTTCCTGTGGTTGTCTTTGTTGGTATATTGTTGCTCCCTCGTTTTCTTTTGTTCTTACACTTGTTAAATGTACCGCCGCGTGGCATCGCACTTGTTGTCGATTTTCGCGCTTCTAAATACTTTGCTTGCTCCAGATCAACTGACGCGTGCCAAAATTTTGCCAGTGTCGTCTAATTATTTTCATTGCGTCGACGTCGGCGTTGTCAGCATCGGCAGCGTATATCCAGCCATTGATCTTAATGTAGGTCAGGTCGGCAGCGCTGCTTCTCTCTTCTCTGCTTCTGCTGCGCGTCGTATTTTCGGTGCCGTTGGCAATGCTTAGGCACGCTTTCAGAATATTCTATGGTTTGTAGCTAGCTTTGTTGCTATGCATTTGACGACGTCTATGCGTGTGTGCGTATATTACGACCAATGCTGTGGCTACTCTCTCGCTCCACGTCTCCACGATCTCCTGCGCATGTGTCGTCTCTCTTTGCTTTGATCCAGCGTCGTTGTTCCGTGCCCTGCGCATGTGTCGTCTTTCTCGTTTGTGATCGCGCTGCTGCTAGCGTAAGCCAACACACAGTCTTGTGTTGCTTACTTTGCTCTCCTCCTCTCGCCGTACACTGCCGGCTGGCAGTAATGGAACTGTGCCCGCAAATTTTTCCAATGTAGGTACTGGCAGTTTTTGGCCAGTACCATGCAGGTTGTGAGCCTTATTTATGGGGCGTTACACAACTTAGATAATGCTTTCCTTCTGAAGAGTAAATGTCTATTACAAATTTATCGCGACAATGCTCTGGTTTGGGAGTAATTTTCATTGTAATGTCAGTATTTCTGTGCTCGGTTTTTGCTAAATTGCAGATGTGATATTCGTTTATAATGTTTTGTGTTAACAACTGGCTGTTGGGGAAATAATAAGTTTCACCGAAAAGTTTCTTTGTCTTCTGAATTCTTGGATGTAGAAGTTTTTCATGAGTTTTAAGAATGAGTTCTTTAAACTCGGCGTATCAGTTTATATTTATTAGCTGGGATTGGTTCGAAGAATTTTAGTATGACTAGCGTTGATAATTTCTTTGTGTACGTTTTGAACAATTTCAAAATCGGAATCAGTATATATAAACAACGCACTAGGTTTGGTGCAAAAAGTGATCAATTAAGTATTGTTTGGCTTTCTCTATTGTTATATTATCATATGTGATGTGAATAATTCATTTTTTGAAGCAATTTTCTTTTTTAATGTTTGGAAGCCCTTTGGAAAATATTTTTTGTCTTTTAAATGTGTTTATTGGTTTCTCGGTAGTAAATATTAAGTTGCTATTGTCTTCATCAGTACTATGCTGTGTCTCTTCTTTATTTAGATAATCTAAACGATAAATATTTTATTTTTCGGGTAATTGTGTATTTAAACCGTGTGGGGATTCAGGACTATTGCAATATTTTTTTAGATATAGAGTTTGAAAAGCTAAAAATGATTTTGATTTATTATTGGCGAATCATTTATTAATTTGTATTTTATTAAATAGTGTTACTGACTGGGATTTGTAATCTATTACTGGTTGTGCTTGTGATAACAATTTTCTGCCAATTAACAAGCCATAATCCGAAGAGAATTTATGTAAAAAGTAATTCACTATTACTCATGAATATGTTATTAGAAGGAACATTGATCTTTTTAGACCCCGTACTCTAAAAGACAGTAGAGGGGTCGATTAAGTTTGTCCGAAGCGAAGTGTGCGTAACAAGCAGAAAGAGGCGTGGCCGACCCCATAAAGTATATATATTCTTGATCAGCATCACAAGCCGAGTCGATATAGCCATGTCCGTCTGTCTGTCTGTCCGTCTGTCCGTATGAACAAACAGATTTCAGAGATGGTAAGAGCTACAAGTTTGAGCTTTGTGTCAAACGATCATTTAGTCAGTCAATACAAGAATTTTTTTTTTCGATGCCACGCCCCATTCGCCCACAATAAGCGGAAAAAATTGGTGTTTTCAGCAAATATCTCAGTAACTATGGCACCTAGGATCAATTCTGGAACGGGAGGTTCCTAGCGACAGCATAGTTGCACTGCCATTTAAAATTTTGGAGTGCCACGCCCACTTTTCCCACATTTGATAAAAAAATCCTCAATCTTTACAATTCGTGTGGAGACTAACTATATTAAACTATCCTGAAAGGCGCATTAAAATCGAACCATAAACAAGAAAACTAGAAGCGTTACAATATTGATATTTGAACGCAATATCAACCCATTGGTGCAAGCGAGATAGAAACACACAAGCACATGTTCGAACGTTTTCGCTGCTTGTGTGTCGGCAGAATTGGAACGAACCTACAACCTCAGACCAACGCGCCGCAACTCTACCAGTTGCACCATTCGCCAGTTTCAAGAATTATCCGATTATCAGCATTTACATGTTATTCATACAAATACACATTCGTTTGAAATTATATGAGTGCATATATGTATGTATGTGTGTATTCGGCGCGGCCATCGTCTGCCGGCAGAGCTGTCGCCACACAAGCATCGAGAACGTTCGAACACGTGTTTGTATGTTTCTGTCTCGCTTTCGAGTGTACTGTGATAATGCAGTTAAATTACATAAACTTTGTAACGTGATAGCTCTTTTGTTAAAAGTAGGATTTTGATGCCACTTTTTAGGATACTTTGATTTGATATGTCTCTAAACGAGTGTTGAATTACAACACCGTACTATATAAATGAACGCCTCAAAAACGGCATTGAATTTTAAAAGTTTTTTAGCTCTTATGAGAAAAGGGTGCGTAGCAGCTCAAAATGGCATTGCATTAAGGCTGTCTCTAGGAACCTGCATACCAGAAATGGTGTTCCTAAGTGCCATAGTTACTGAGTTATTGGCCTAAAACTAAATTTTTTTTCGAGGTGTGTCTGGTGTTTTGCTCATTGCGGGGGCGGTAAGGGCGTGGCAAAAATTTTAAATAAACTTGAACTGCCTGACATAATAACGGACTTTCATTCTGAATTTGGTGGTTCTAACTTTTGTAGTTTAAAAGATCCAGGTGTTCATACGGACAGACGGACATGGCTATATCGATTCGTCTTTCGATGCTGATCAGTAATATATTTACTTTTTGGGGTCTGCGAAGCCTCCTTCTGCCTGTAACGCACATTTCGCGTCAGACAAACTTAATAGACCCCTCTACTCTTTTTTAGAGTACAAAAAATATGGATATTTTTAAAAGTTTAAGCAAAAACTGGACACACCTCGGCAAAAAATTGTTGTTTTCGACAAATATCTCAGTAACTATAGCACTTAGGAACACCAATTTGGGTTCGGAACTTCCTAGCGACAGTATAGTTAGATTGCCACGCCCCCTTTTCCCCACATTTGAAAAAATAGTTTTCAAACTTCAATGCCGTTTTTAGCGATTTTGTTCTTATCGTACAGTATTGTTATTTATGGTTCGTATGGAGACAAACTATATTAAACTATCCTGAAAGGCGCATTAAAATCGGGTTATAAACAAGAAAACTAGAGGCGTTACAATATTGATAATTGAACGGAATATCAACCCATTGGTGCAAGCGAGACACAAACACACAAGCACATGTTCGAACGTTTTCGCTGCCTATGTGGCGGCAGCGCTGCCTTCGGACATGTATGCATCATGTATTGTCAAGCGTATGTGTATTCGCATACAAACAAACAGATGTACGAATGATTATGCTTAGATGCTTTTTTGTTTCAACGTGTTTTAATGCAAGTACTATTCATTGTAATATCTGGATAACGATTTTAATGATTTAATCGAGAAAATTCAGAGAGTATTATACGGTCGGGCGCGCTCGATTGTACTTTTCTTTTTCTTGTTGTTGCAAGAGTATATTGGGTTCTCAGGCAGAAGGAGGCGTGGCAGACCCCATAAAGTATATATATCTTGATCAGCATCACAAGCCGAGTCGATATAGCCATGTCTGTCTGTCTGTCCGTCTGTCCGTTTGAACAAACAGATTTCAGAGATGGTAAGAGCTACAAGTTCGAGCTTGGTGTCAAACGATCACATATTTAGTCAGTCAATACAAGAATCTTTTTTTTTCGATGCCACGCCCCATTCGCCCACAATAAGCAAAAAAAAAACTGGACACACCTCGGAAAAATTGGTGTTTTCGGCAAATATCTCAGTAACTATGGCACCTAGATCACCAATTCTGGAACGGGAGGTTCCTATCGACGGCATAGTTGCATTTCCATTTAAAATTTTGGACTGCCACGCCCACTTTTCCCACATTTGATAAAAAGTCTGGCACTTTCAATGCCGTTTTTGGCGAAGTTGTTCGTATCGTACAGTATTGTAATTATATAATAACTATATTAAACTATACTGAAAGGCGCATTAAAATCGGACTATAAACAACGAAACTGGAAGCGTTACAATATTGATAATTGAACGCAAATCAACCCATAGGTGCAAGCGAGATAGAAACACACAAGCATGTTCGAACGTTTTCGCTGCCTGTGTGTCGGCAGCGCTGCCTGCGGTCGCTGGCTGCGCCGAATACACATACATACATACATATTTGCATCATATACATATTGCCAAACGTATGTATATTTTGAATACAAACAAACAGATGTGTGTTTGATTATGCTTAGATTGTTTTGTTTCAACGTGTTTTAATGCAAAGTAATTCACATTGTAATATCTCGATACCGATTTTAATAATTTAATCGGGACAAATGCAGAGAGTATTATACGGTCGGGCGCGCTCGATTGTACTTTTTCTTTCTTGTTCTTTTTTGGCGTACGCTACCATCACAAAAATAATTTTTGCCACGTTTTCGCCCCATTGTGCCTCGGTGCTCTTGAGTGAGTTTTAATTGTTGATTCACTTTGAGAGACAACTAACACATTTTGGCTCAGCGACAGGTTTTCTTTGATTACTTCTCGTTTCCCCTTTTCCTTCTGAACCTAACCTAAACCTGCTCCCAAACGGCAACCAATAATATTTTCAATCAATAAATTTGTTGGATTTTTTGTATAAATTAATTGATTTCCTTTCTCTAAGGATTGATGATTAGGTTGAGAGGCGACTGAGCCTCCTATTGCAGGCCTCGGGCGCAGAAAATAAAACAAATTATTTAACGGCTAAGTGCCGGAGTGAATATTTATTTAAGCGACTTTACTGGAAGAGCACTGTATTCAAAACTGATTTCTTAATACAAATTATGTTTCATTTAACTTAAGCCAAAACTCGCATCACGTCACATTGTCATGATCGGCAAGCCGACTCAGCAATCTTAGGCAATAACGGAAACTCTTGCAGCAAAACAAAAAAGTGTCCGGTTACCGCCGCTGACCATTGCAATTATAGTGCGCTGATACAAGGTATGCAGTGTCGCTATTGCGAGGGCTGTTTCTTAACTTACGAAGCCCTCTATAGCGAGGTTTGCTTAATATTCTATATTACGTGCTATGTTAACTACTCCCCTCAAGTATGAGGGCGTCCTCGGCCGACCCAATTCCGGCGACAACTTCTCGTAACTGCTTCGCAGACTTCTTTGCGTCAATGATCCGCCAAAGAGTGAGGCCAATGCAGATTAAAGCACAGAATATGGCTCCAATGATGAATGCCACACGATAGGCTTGATCAGTTCCGGCGTCCTTCTTGAATTGCTGTATCACCTCCAAATTACGTTCATTCAAACGATGAAGGTAAGGGAGGCTGAGGACATCTTGGCTGGCAGTGATGTTCAGTAAGGGAGAATTGGCAATTCCCGGGACTCTATTGCGTGCGTTGTTGTGATTGTAAAACAGAGTCCCGTTAATTGCGAATCGGTCTCCGAACGTGATGAGATGCGTGCCTTGTACCTGATCTCAGTGCCGTTGTCCACTTGAATCCGTGCCGGACCCGTCGTTATGATGATGATCCCATCATCTACATGGGGTGATTATTTCCAGGTTGCTCGGTTGGATCTCGCAGTGTGCCGGGGCACCTGCATGGAACTCATTGCCACGTGAACTCTTTAATGCCAGACGACAAAATGTGGCTCCAGATGAAGCGGCGCAACTCTGCAGTGTGTCGGTTTCTCCATCGCATTCGGCTATGACATTGTCAAACAATCGCAATTTGAAGTTCTTGTGGACGACAGGATAAATCGTAATTTTTTTTTGGTGCTTTTTTAATCATTGGGAATTTGATTATAAAATGTATAGTTTTAATGGATTGAAGAACTTGACATAAGATCTCCTATGGGAGTGTTGGTGGGTTCCTCTAGCCAAATTGATTTCAAATCTGAGTGGTCTAAAAATGTTTGAAAATGTTAGCCTTCTGGCGAGTAATAGCAAGCATTAAATTTTGCAACTCCATCAGCATTCTGTTTCTAGACAGTAGTGTTTCAAATAAATAGTTTTTTCTTGTGAGTTTTTGACTATCTTGAGAATTTTTTTGACAGTTTCTGTTAACTTGTTGTTTGTCTTGAACTCTAGAGTTGTTTGTCGATTTGCCTAACATAGGCGTATTCGCCATCCCATATCAATGATTGGCTAACGCGAGTAGACGATGGGAATTGATAAAGAAAGGAGTAATATGGATCCAAACTGTAAAATGAAGTTGTTTTCTTTTAGCAGCTTTTGTTTTCCTTTTTAAGGAGGTCTGTCCACCATCAAAAAACTATGCCAAGTGGCTAAAAGTAAATTGAAAACTATATCT
>JACVCZ010000031.1:0-206059 GCA_020829145.1 Drosophila nigrodunni | reverse complement strand
TATAAAGGACTGGAACCTTCAATGCGGGGTTTGGCGAGGCTTGTTCGTATCGTACAGTATTAGCAATTATATGATTCGTGTGGAGACCTAACTATATTAAACTATACTGAAAGGCGCATTAAAATCGGACTAAAAACAAGAAAACTAGAAGCGTTACAATATTGATAATTGAACGCAATACCAACCATAGGTGCAAGCGAGATAAAGAAACACACAAGCACATGTTCGAACGTTTTCGCTGCCTGTGTGTCGGCAGCGCTGCCCGGTCGCGCTGGCTGCGCCGAATACACACATACATGCATACATATTGCATCATATACATATTGTCAAACGTATGTGTATTCGAATACAAACAAACAGATGTGTGTGTTTGATTATGCTTAGATTGTTTTTGTTTCAACGTGTTTTAATGCAAGTAATTCACATTGTAATCTCGATACCGATTTTAATAATTTAATCGGGACAAATGCAGAAGTATTATACGGTCGGGCGCGCTCGACTGTACCGCTTTCTTGTTTTCTTATGTAACAAAAATTTATAACATATAAATGCAGATAATCGAACAGTTCTTAAAAGCGGCGCGTGGTGAAAATGTTAGAGTTGCAGCACATTCTGGAAGCTTCGTCTGAGGTCGCAGGTTCGGATACAGACAGTGAATATCTTTAATATTATTTTTTATACTCTGCAAGAGTATATTGGGCTTGTGCAGTCGTATGTAACAGGCAGAAGGAGGCGTGGCCGACCCCATAAAGTATATATATTCTTGATCAGCGTCACAAGCCGAGTCGGTATAGCCATGTCCGTCTTTCCGTCTGTCTGACCGTCTGTTCGTATGAACAAACAGATTTCAGAGATGGTAAGAGCTACAAGTTCGAGCTTGGTGTCAAATGATCACATATTTAGTCAGTCAATACAAGAATCTTTTTTTTCGATGCCACGCCCCATTCGCCCACAATAAGCAAAAAACTAGACACACCTCGGAAAAAATTGGTGTTTTCGGCAAATATCTCAGTAACTATGGCACCTAGGATCACCAATTCTGGTACGGGAGTTCCTAGCGATAGCATAGTTGCGTTGCCATTTAAAATTTTGGACTGCCACGCCCACTTTTCCCACAATTTCTAAAATACTTTTCAAGCTTCAATACCGTTTTTTCCGTATCGTACAGTATTGTAGTTTTTAACTGGTGTGGAAACTAACTATATTAAACTATCCTGAAAGGCGCATTAAAATCGGACTATAAACAAGAAAACTAAGCGTTACAATATTGATAATTGAACGCAATATCAACCCATAGGTGCAAGCGAGATAGAAACACACAAGCACATGTTCGAACGTTTTCGCTGCCTGTGTGTCGGCAGCGCTGCCCGCGGTCGCTGGCTGTGCCGAATACACACATACATACATACATATTTGCATCATAAACATATTGCCAAACGTATGTATTCGAATACAAACAAACAGATGTGTGTTTGATTATGCTTAGATTGTTTTTGTTTCAATGTGCTTTAATGCAAGTAATTCACATTGTAATATCTCGATACCGATTTTAATAATTTAATCGGGACAAATGCAGAGAGTATTATACGGTCGGGCGCGCTCGACTGTACTTTTCTTCCTTGTTAAATTTTTTTAAAGTAAAAGCTGCCTTTACCCTTCTCAATTCTCAATGCTATGAAAGTTATCTCGTTCGCTTCAAGAATCAGTTTGGGCGTGATCCTAAGCTATAACTTCTATAACTTTTGTTAATTCGAAACGTAAATCTAGTACTTTAACTTTCTATTCTTTCCTCTTTCTCTATTCCAGTAAAAAGTCTTCCAAGTGATGACACTTCCAGTTATTGTTGCTTCCGATCTCTTTTTTAACATTTTTCAATCTACTTGCACCTTTTAGTTTGCCCACTAACTTTTCTTACCCCTATAAACCCCATCCTAAAATTGTTTTTTGCCACATATTACAGATAAAGCATGGTTTCTTCAATTAACACCTTAAAGTCTTCCTTATTTATCTTTTGGGCCTGACAGCATTCCAAGTTGTGTGCTTAAGGAGGTTGTTTTTCAAAACGAAACCTGTCTTAATTTTTTTTAACCTTTCTTTAGAATTATCTGTCTTTTCCTACCTTATGGAAAGAATTTTACATTATCCCACTATATTAAAAAGGGTGCAAGTCGGATGTATTCAATTTCAGGGGAATTGCAATGATGTCCCATGCATTTAGGAGTCCCTACTTCGACCAATCTTCGAAACCAAATTTGTCATTGAATCATAACACATAAAATTATTATTTTTAGGCTTACCACCTTCCCTTCTTCTAGGGATAGTTGTTAAAATAGGCACCCAGGATATCTTATTTGTAAGCTTTGGTGTAACCGGCTTCATTGAAGAGAGAAACCAACAGTTGACGTGACACTTGAAATACTCAGTAACCGAACACTAAAAGAGTGTTAAAAAAGGGACCGGATACTCTCCCCAGTAAAGGACTCAATTGAAAACGATCGGTACTGGCACACTTTTTTGTCCTCTGTTATTCAATTTGAATCATAATACAGGTGGGCTGCAGGTATACAGTACTTATATACAGAGCCCAATAACAATTGAAAAAAGAGCCTAGTAAAATTTGATTCATTTTCGTAGAGTTAATTCTGATCGTCTTGGTAAAAAAATTTTCGCGAGAAGGGCAAAAAGAGAGAGAAAACAAGTAAGAAAGGCTACTTTACTATAAAAGACCCCGTATATGAAACATTTGTATTCAATTTGAATCATAGCTCGCAAATAACAATTGAGTGTTTTGCGACGTCTTCAACAAGTCGAGCAGAGTATCGATAATCTCTTCGTTTATCTCACACGCGCTCGGACAACAATCGTTTTTTAGACCCCGTACTCTAAAAAAGAGTAATTGGGTCTATTAGGTTTGTCAGAAGCGAAATGTGCGTAACAGGCAGAAGGAGGCGTGGCCGACCCCAAAAAGTATATATATTCTAGATCAGCATCAACAGCCGAGTCGATATAGCAATGTCCGTCTGTCCGTCTGTGTGTCTGTCCGTCTGTCTGTCCGTCCGTCCGTCCGTATGAACACCTGGATCTTTTAAACTACAAGAGCTAGAGCCACCAGATTTGGAATGAAAGTCCGTCTATATTGCAGGCAGGTTAAGTTTATTTCAAATTTTTGCCACGCTCCCTACCGCCCCCCGCTATGAGTAAAAACCAGACACACCTCGAAAAAAAATGTAGTTATAGGCCAATAACTCAGTAACTATGACACTTAGGAACACCATTTCTGGTAAACAGGTTGCTAGAGACAGCCTTAATGCAATGCCATTAAAAATTTTGAGCTGACACGCCCCCTTTTCTCATGAGAGTTAACCAAACGTTTACGCTTCAATGCCATGTTTAAGGCATTTATTCATATATTAGAGTGTTGTAATTCAACATAAGCATAGAGACATATAAAATCAAACTATTCTGAAAGTGGCATCAATATACTACCTTTAACAAAAGAGCTACTGCGTTAGAAAGTTTGTTATTTAACTGCAATATCACTTACGCGCGAGAGCGAGACAAAAACATACAAACACATGTTCGAACGTTTTCGATGCTTGTGTGGCGACAGCGCTGCCGGCAGACGCTGGCCGCGCCGAATACACACATACATACATGTATGCATCATATATTGTCAAACCTATGTGTATTCGCATACAAACAAACAGATGTATGTTTGATTATGCTTAGATTGTTTTTGTTTCAGCGTATTTTAATGCAAGTACTACACATTGTAATATCTGGATACCGATTTTAATAATTTAATCGGAAAATTTGCAGAGAGTATTATACGGTCGGGCGCGCTCGACTGTACTTTTTTTTTTCTTGTTATACTCTCTGCAAGAGTATATTGGAGTTTGTGCAAAAGAATGTAACAGGCAGAAGGAGGCGTGGCAGACCCCATAAAGTATATATATTATTGATCAGCATCACAAGCCGAGTCGATATAGCCATGTCCGTCTGTCCGTCTGTCTGTCTGTCCGTATGAACAAACAGATTTCAGAGATGGTAAGAGCTACAAGTTCGAGCTTGGTGTCAAACGATCATATATTTAGTCAGTCAATACAAGAATCTTTTTTTTTTTCGATGCCACGCCCCATTCGCCCACAATAAGCAAAAAACTGGACACACCTCTTGAAAAATTGGTGTTTTCGGCAAATATCTCAGTAACTATGGCACCTAGGATCACCAATTTGGGTACGAAGGCTCCTAGCGACAGCATAGTTGCATTGCCATTTAAAAGTTTGAACTGCCACGCCCCCTTTTCCCACACTTGAAAAACTTAAAATGCCGTTTTTGCGAACTTGTTCGTATCATACAGTATTGTTTAATTATAATTCGTGCGGAGATTAACTATATTAAACTATCCTGAAAGGCGCATTTAAATCGGACTATAAACAAGAAAACTAGAAGCGTTACAATATTGATAATTGAACGCATTATCAACCCATAGGTACAAGCGAGATAGAAACACACAAGCACATGTTCGAACGTTTTCGCTGCCTGTGTGTCGGCAGCGCTGCCCGCGGTCGCTGGCTGCGCCGAATACACACATACATACATATATGCAGCATATATTGTCAAATTGTCAGCATATATTGGCACTGGTTATTAACCGGTCGCAATTACTAACAAGAAAGAAAAGTACAGTCGAGCGCGCCCGACCGTATAATACTCTCTGCATTTGTCCCGATTAAAATGTTAAAATCGGTATCGAGATATTACAATGTGAATTACTTGCATTAAAACACGTTGAAACAAAAACAATCTAAGCATAATCAAACACACATCTGTTTGTTTGTATTCGAATACACATACGTTTGGCAATATGTATATGATGCAAATATGTATGCATGTATGTGTGTGCCGACACACAGGCAGCGAAAACGTTCGAACATGTGCTTGTGTGTTTCTATCTCGCTTGCACCTATGGGTTGATATTGCGTTCAATTATCAATATTGTAACGCTTCTAGTTTTCTTGTTTATAGTCCGATTTTAATGCGCTTTTCAGGATAGTTTAATATAGTTAGTCTCCACACCAGTTATAAGGTACAATACTGTACGATACGGAAAAAACGGCATTGAAGCTTGAAAACTATTTTATAAATTGTGGGAAAAAGTGGGCGTGGCAGTCAAAAATTTTAAATGGCAATGTAACTATGCTCTCGCTAGGAACATCCGTACCAGAATTGGTGATCCTAGGTGCCATAGTTACTGAGATATTTGCCGAAAACACCAATTTTTCACGAGGTGTGTCCAGTTTTTTTGCTTATTGTGGGCGAATGGGGCGTGGCATCGAAAAAAAAAAAAGATTCTTGTATTGACTGACTAAATATCTGATGGTTTGACACCAAGCTCGAACTTGTAGCTCTTACCATCTCTGAAATCTGTTTGTTCATACGGACAGACAGACTGACAGACAGACGGACAGACGGACAGACGGACATGGCTATATCGACTCGGCTTGTGATGCTGATCAAGAATATATATACTTTATGGGGTCTGCCACGCCTCCTTCTGCCTGTTACATACTTTTGCACAAACCCAATATACTCTTGCAGAGAGTATAAAAAAATTAAATTAACAATTCTCAGGAATTAAATTAAAGTAATTAAGTATAAGAAAATAATTAAAAGTAACATTTACATTAAATTTAAAAACAAAGGAGAAAAAAAAGGTTTGAAATTGCCATTATAATTAAATTTAAGTTTAATTAATGAACTTAACTTACTGGGGAAGTATTAAAAAATTAAAAACAATTAAGAAACGTTGGTCCAATATTCGTTGCAAGGGTTAGGAAAACCCCAGAAAAACACTAACCAGACCAACCAAATAAAATTAAATAAAATTGAAGTCAAATGTTAGTAACGCGTTGATCAACGGTAAGGCACGCGATTAGATATGTATGAGAGAAGTGATATTCTAAGTGTTGATAAAGAAGTGGCTCCACACACTACATGAGAAAAAACTATTATAGTTAGTACATAGTATACGAAACGTATTATGTAAAGCATAATTCGTGGTACAATGTTGAAGGGACAAAGGAAGAAAGTTTCTAGTATTTCGGATCGGAACAGCAAATCTAATTTGGCTAATTAGATACGGGGAATCTATCTGACCATTACACCAAGCATTTTTCAACGATCCGAAAGGAAAGGAAAGGAAGGTTAATCAATAAAAGTCTACTACGATACGAAGGTAGTCTAATAGTAGTATTCCAGCTAAGGCCATTAAGGGCAAACAGAAGAAATTGTTTTTGTACAGATTCTAATCTGTCCTGATAAATCATGTATTGGGGGAGACCATACACATGATCCATATTCAAGAATAGGTCGTACAAGTGAAGTATAAAAGAGTTTTTGTTAGGTAGGGATCGTCGAATTCCTTAGACCACCGCTTTATGAAACCCAAGACACCGAATGCTCGATTAGCAACAGAAGAGATGTACTTATCAAACTTTAGTTTTGAATCGAAAAGGATACCCAAATCATTAACCGACTCTATTCTCTGAAGAGGATTGCCGTCAAGAAAGTAGTTATTATAGGTTGGTATTCGCCTACTATAGGGCATTACGTTACATTTACTAAAATTGAGATGTAGTAAGTTAACTATACACCAGGCTTGAAGTGTGCCGAGATCGCTTTGTAGACCGTGACTCAGGCAAGATTCAGTTCGTGACAAACAAAGATTTACATCATCGGCATACATCAGAACCCGGGAACTAGAAATCGCAGAAGGCAAATCATTAATGAATAGTGAAAAAAGTAAAGGCCCAAGATGGCTTCCTTGAGGAACCCCGAGGTAATACGCACGGGCTTGGATAACGTGCCATTAAAATTAACTTTTGAGTTCTAGAACATAAATAGTTGGCAATCAAAAGAATTAATGTATCTGGAAATCCAAGCAAATTAAGTTTATGTATTAAAAGACAATGATTAACGGTATCAAAAAGCGCGCTAAAATCAGTGTAAATGACATCTGTTTGCAATTTATTTTGAAACCCCTGTATAACAATGGAAGTAAATTCTAATAAGTTAGTGGTAGTAGATCTATATTTCATAAACCCGTGCTGACAAGGTGAAACAATAGATCTACAAAGATGTTGCAATTGAGAAGTTATTAATTTCTCAAAAGTTTTAGGAATTGCAGACAACTTTGAGATACCCCTATAGTTACAAGTGTCAGATTTAGTACCCTTTTTATGAAGGGGAATAATAAAAAGATGCTTTCAGATGTCAGGAAAGCAGCACGACTCAACAGACAAATTAAATAATGTATACAAAGGTTTGAAGAGTTGGTCGGCACAGTTTCTAAGCACGCAACCAGGAACTCCATCCGGGCCCGGGAAAAGAACAGGTTTAACAGCCTTTAGATCACTCAAAAGCGATTCTGCAGTAATCCATGGCCTAAAATTACAATTAGAAGCATTTACACGGTAAGGATAAGGCAAGTTTAGATTATTTTGATGAATGCAATAAGTTGATTGGAAAAAATCAGCAAATAAATCGGCTATAGCCTGATCAGAGTAAGCAGTTATAAAAAAGTTTAGGATTACTTCGAAACTGCTGACCACAGCTTCTAAGGTAATTCCGATAGCACAGGCTGTTCAATGCAGAGAAATCAGATCGAGCAATTACATAACGAGAGGATCAGGGAAGAGCCAGATTCCCTGAATTTCTTATAAAATTTAGATTTAATGTTTTTTTAAACGTGTCAATTCACGTGTAAACCAAATCGGGTTTTTAGAGATACTAGGAACACAAGATGGAACACAAAGTTCAAATAAATTATTTAGAGTAAGGTAAAAAAAATGCAACTGCTTCATCCATATCCCTGCACTTGAACAGCCATGACCAGTTAATCTGGGATAAAAGCTGATTTAACTTATTAAAATCAGCCTTCCGAAACTGGCGAATACGCTTGCTGGGTCTCGAGCTGGACTTACCCATTTGGGTAGGCAAATCCATCAACAATTCCAAAGTCGGGTGATATGGATCTTCAGGAATAGAAAGGGGGAGCAATACGGGAAACAGATGGAAATGATGGGTCTAATACAAAAATAAGATCAAGCATCTTATTTAAAGAATTAGGAATGCCATTTATTTGAGATAGAGAAATCCCAAATAAATGATCAAGGAAATCACTCTGCGTCGTGGGAGTCAATACAGCAGAGCCTGGAGTGGATAACCAAGTAGTTCCTGCAATGTTAAAATCACCCAGAACCACGAGGATATCCCGATCGGAAATTAGGGAAGAAACAGATTTGATGGCTAGGAAATGTTCAAAATAAGCAATCAAAACACCACCACCACGACGAGAAGTGCGATCCTTTCTAAAAAGGGAAAAAGTTATCGCAGTATATCTCTGTATTAAGAATGTCAGGCCTTAACCAAGTTTCAGTAAAGGCAATGACACACTAGATAAGTAAAGGTTGCTAAGCTTGCTACAAAGACCTCTTACATTCTGATAGGCAAGCGAGAGGGAGGAGTTTAGTTTTTTTTTGTTAGAAGAGTTTAGTTGGTTAGACGAAGATAATGCAGATAGATCAATCGGAGTCCGATTTCTTTTTTTGGTAGTATAATCTTTCACTACTAAGTGGTCCAGCCAGAACTCTTTGCAGCATATTTTGTTAAATTGTTCGGCCGGAACACTTATTTTAAATGAGGAAATCTCCCGAGTATACGTAAATTTGAATTTTTCAACCGTAATGTTGGCTATAGATTTGGCTTGTATAAAAGCCTTCACATCATCAGATGTAGTATCAGGGGCTAGCCTTGAAACAAAGATTTGTTTCTTCAGTGGAATACCTATGAGAGTCAAGTTATTATCTACCACTGTCATAACGTCTTTTGAACTAACAACACTGGTAGATTGACTAATAGACCCAGTCGGAATGTCATCACTGGTATGCTGGTCAACAACAACTGTATTGACAGCAACTGAATCAGGGACTGGTTCGGTGTCCGTAGTAGTAACTTCTGTGGGGGAAGTAAAATTATCATTCCTACTGACAATACTAGTTGGAGATGGGGAAGAAAGATTTATTAGAGACGGATCTGAATTAATGGAGATATGAGGAGGAACTAAAAGTTCATTTGGACCAATTGACAACCTAAAATTGGCCTTTTTCGGCTTTTGGAGAATCATTCAAAAGATTCATACTTTTTGAAATCTTTATCCAACGAGGTGAAACTATCAAACAGGTTCTTAAATCTGCCCAATAGTTCACCAAAGCCTCTTTTTGTTTGCCTCATGAAGCCCATCATGTCCTTTTCAACATCCCTGCAGCACTCACATGTGCATTTTATACCCGAATTAGAGCTTATCAGGTCGATAATACGGCCGTTAAGGCCAGCATTTTCGTGTGATACATTATCATACAGCCAGCAACAAACAAGAAACCCACTTTAACATTTTTCGCACCTGGCAATTTTTACTATAGTATGTAGTAGTCGCTTAGTTTTCCTTTTTGGTTTCTTTTCCAAACCGGTACTCAGCTAATGTGAGTGGGCGTGGTCCATCGTTGGGATTTGCTTGCAAGGCCTCTTGCAATTTCGGCAAATCCCTTTGCTTAATAGGAGCAGTATCTCAAAACTGGGTGTTGTCCGTGATCATTTACTTTTAATTTGTTTACTGAAAATTTCGTTTCAATTTAATGTCTATAATACGCACAATTTGATGTTTTCGGTTTTATTTTTTTTTTGTTTTGTTGCTCTGTGTGTTTTACGTTGTTTTAAGGTTGCATTTTATTTCACTTATTGTTGGATTAAGTTATGAGCGACGACTTTCATTATTATTTTCGTGAATTTGTATTTGTATTTGGAAACGTTGTGAAATTTTCACTTTCTCTGGATGCGCCCACACTTTAGAGTTCTCTTTATGTAATATGTTCCTTTTAATGTCTTAGGGCGAATTTATGTTGTGTGAGTTTGAAAGATATAGTTTAATTAACGCAAAAAATTGTTCATATATAGTTAGTACATTCATATTTGGAGCTAACTTTTAACCAGTCGGGAGTTATACGATATAGATGTCAGATTTAGATTAAGCTTGGTCAGCATATTTAAACATGCTATTTGTACCTATACATACACCTTTTATTGAAAATAGAATGCCCTGAAGTGAACGTGTCAAAAACAAAAACAAACTTTTTACTGCCTGCCTCTTTAATATATTATTTTTTCTTCCTAGCTCTGAAGTCTCTTTTGTTCATACAGATAGGCTGACGGACGGACGGACATGATTATATCGGCACGGCTATTGATGCTGATCAAAAATATATGCACTTAATGGGGTCTGCCATGTCATTCCAACGAAATACGTCAAAAAATTAAAATTTACATTGCATAGCTTGACAAAAGAAAGAGACAAACAATATTTAATTTATCAGTTTTGCACCAAGCCCAATGTGTTGTTTATAGAGAGTAATGCCGATTTTGAAATTATTCATAAAACACACAGAGTCAAAGTATCAACACCAACCATACAAAAAATTGGGGGGATGGGGGACAGTGTGATCATTGTCGTTCACTCTTCAAGTCGACACACTACCTCCACGTGGTTCGTCCTGGATTGTAACTTAGCACCCGCTGCGTTATAAAACAAAGTAAGCGTCGGAAGCCTAATCCTTAAATTTGGTTTTGGCCTAGGACTTGATATCCACCCATGGAAAAACCACTCAGTGAAGGATGCAAGAGGAGCCTCGGATAGGAACCCAACCAACGTTGACGACCATGGCAAATATAACAAGAAAAAAAAAAGTACAGTCGGGCACGCCCGACCGTATAATACTCTCTGCATTTGTTCCCGATTAAATTATTAAAATCGGTATTCAGATATTACAATGTTAATTATTTGCATTAAAACACGTTGAAACAAAAAAAATAAGCATAATCAAACACACATCTGTCTGTTTGCATGCGAATACACATATGTACGTTTGACAATATATGCTGCATATATGTATGTATGTGTGTATTCGGCGCAGCCAGCTTCCGCGGGCAGCGCTGCCGACAGGCAGCGAAAACGTTCGAACATGTGCTTGTGTATTTCTATCTCGCTTGCACCTATGGGTTGATATTGCGTTCAATTATCAATATTGTAACGCTTCTAGTTTTCTTGTTTATAGTCAAATTTTAATGCGCCTTTCAGGATAGTTTAATATAGTTAATCTCCACACTAATTATAATTGAACAATACTGTATGATATGAACAAGTTCGCAAAAACGGCATTTTAAGTTTTTTTCAAGTGTGGGGGAAAAGGGGGCGTGGCAGTCCAAACTTTTAAATGGCAATGCAACTATGCTGTCGCTAGGAACCTCCGTACCCAAATTGGTGATCGTAGGTGCCATAGTTACTGAGATATTTTGCCGAAAACACCAATTTTTCACGAGGTGTCCACTTTTTTGCTTTTTGTGGGCGAATGGGGCGTGGCATCGAAAAAAAAAAAAGATTCTTGTATTGACTGACTAAATATCTGATCGTTTGACACCAAGCTCGAACTTGTAGCTCTTACCATCTCTGAAATCTGTTTGTTCATACGGACAGACGGACAGACAGACAGACAGACAGACAGAGACAGCAGACAGACGGACAGACGGACAGACGGACATGGCTATATCGACTCGGCTTGTGATGCTGATCAATAATATATATACTTTATGGGGTCTGCCACGCCTCCTTCTGCCTGTTACATACTTTTGCACAAACCCAATATACTCTTGCAGAGAGTATAAAAGGACAACGATTTGAGAGTATGCTCTTGAATGTAATGACATTGTACAGACCCGGTGCTGCTCAACAACTAGCAGATACCCTTAATAAGTTGAAGGCTGATATCACAGCTCTTCATGAAATGCGATGGACTGGACAAGGTTGCATGAGGAAAGAAAGTCTGTGACATATACTAGAGCTGTCATGATAGTAGGTAGATAGATAGATAGATAGTAGTAGTTTGATTGCGGTTTCGTCATGGGAGCCAAGCTGCGGCACCGTGTCTCGCAGTTTACACCATATATATATCATATATATATGGACGTTGATGTAACAGGACAGTACATTCAAGTGGCCCAGCAACACCAAGCAACGTGCTTGTTAGCGCGCGGAACCCTGCAAATAATGCAGCCACCTCCCGCCCAACCGACCGAGGGCACACCGCATAACGTACGGCTGACGATAAACGCGAATCAATTTGTAAGTTAGAACATAAAATAACTAAAAACGAAATACAATACATTTTAAAATTATTAAGCTAAGATAATTAAGATCTGGAAAGGTGACAGAGAAGAGAAGTTCTAATTAAGGGGGTCAAGTAGAACTACCTACAACTCGAGAAAAGTTTGTTGTAGTTACTACATAGGACTCGGAAAGGATTATGGATAGCAAAGTTGGTAGAACAAAGGTTGAAGAGAGAGCGGAAGAAAGTTTCTAGTTGGTCTAATCGGAACAGCAAAACTAATCTGGCTGAGTAATTCTGAAGAATCAATTTCACCATTGATTAGTTTGTGTAGACAAATTACACCGAGCACTGTTCTACGATCAGACAAAGAAGGAAGATCAATTAGTAAAAGTCTACTACGATAGGAAGGTAAGCGTATGTTAGTGTTCCAGTTGAGAGAACTTAGTGCAAAAAAGAAGAAATTGTTTTTGGTACAGATTCTATTCTATCCTGATGAATCCTGTATTGGGGTGACCAAATACATGATCCATATTCAAGAATAGGCCGTACCAAGGCAGTAAAAAGTGTTTTCGTTAAATAGGGATCGTTAAATTCTTTCGACCAGCGCTTTATGAAGCCCAGGACACTAAAAGCACGATTAGTAAATGACAATACATGCCTATCGAACTTGAGCTTAGGATCCATAAGGATACCCAAATCAGTGACCGACTCAATTCTTTTAAGAGTTGCCATTCAGAATGTAAACGTTTTGGAAAGGGAGGCGCCTACTGAAGGACATTACGTTACACTTACTAAAGTTAAGGTTTAATAAATTAGCTTGACACCAGATTTGAAAACTACATAGATCAGATTGTAACCTGGTCCCAAGAACAGACTCAGCAGCCGAAACACAGAGTTTAACGTCGTCGGCATACATAAGCACACGAGAGTAACTGATCGCTGATGAAAGATCATTTATGAACAATATAAATAACAAGGGACCGAGGCTTCCTTGTGGAACACCCGAAGTTACTTGAACAGATTTGGACAAAGTGTCTTTAAAATAAACATGTTGTGTTCTAGAACTCAAGTAATTAAAAATCCAAATAGTAAAGTTATAGGAAAGACCCAAAAGATTGAGCTTATGTATTAATAGGCTGTGATTAACGGAGTCGAAAGCCTTTTTTGGAAATCTGTGTAAATGACGTCAGTTTGCAATTTTCTATCAAAGCCCTTCAATGCAAATGATGTAAATTCTAGCTGGTTAGTGGTAGTGGATCTATATTTCACAAACCCATGCTGGCAGGGTGAAATCATGGATCTACAGAATTGTTGCAGTTGAGAAGTTATTAATTTCTCAAAAGCCTTGGGAATAACAGACAACTTGGAAATACCCCTATAGTTGCAAACATCGGATTTATTTCCTTTTTTGTGAAGAGAGAATAATGTAAGATGATTTCCAAACATCAGGGAAACAGCATGTTTCAACAGACAATGTAAATAGTTTATACAAAGGGCTTTAAAGGCCGTCTGCACAGTTTTAAGCACACAGCCAGGGACTCCGTCTGGACCAGGCGAAAAAACAGATTTAGTAGCCTTTAAATTACATAAGAGAGAGAGCTTTCGGTGATGACTGGTGTAAAATTACTATTGAAGGAATTTAAATGATAAGGATAGGGTGAGTCACAGTTATACCCGTGCTCACTGTAAGTAGTTTGAAAAAATCGGCAAATAAGTCGGCGATAGCCTTATCCGAATTAGCAGATTCTCTTTCAAAGAACACACTAGATGGAAGCGTTGATGATTTACGCTTCGAATTAACGAATTATAAAACCGTCTCAGGATTCCTTCTGAACTGTTGACCACAGTCAGTAAGGTATTCCTTATAACGACGGTCATTCAAAACATAGAAATCAGATCGAGCAATTAGATATCGCGAGAGAAATGCAAAGGAAGAGCCAGTTTCCCTGAATCTCTTATAACATTTCGACTTTCTATTCTTGAGCAATGTTAACTCACAGGTAAACCAAATAGGCTTATTAGACCTGGTTGGAACACACGGCAGAGTCGGGACACGAAATCCATGTAGTACCAGCAATATTAAAATCGCCAAGAACTACAAGAAAGTCACGATCAGATAATATAGATGAAACTGATTTAATAGCAGAAAAAGTGTAATAAATAAAGAGAAGAGTCAGAAGAAGAAGGAATATAGGAGCAGGTAATGAAAACTCTAACGTTATTTAGGCATAACATAATAGCAACAAATTCGATATCCACAGAGCCATCGATTGTTACTTCTTCCGAGAATAAGTTAACATCGACGGCAATAAGCACACCACCACCTCGGCAGGATGCACGATCTTTTCTATAGATAGCGAATTTATTGAAAAAGGATTTCTGAATCTAAAACATCGGGCCTTAACCATGTCTCAGAAAAAAAGGCCACGACATGAAATGAAAAAAGACATACTATTTAAATACATATTACTAAGTTTACTAAGAAGACCTCTTACATTTTGATAGGCAAACGAGAGGGAGGAAGTTAGTTTTTTCCGGAATCAGAGGCCGGCACAGGGTTAGACGGCAGTGCAATCGGAGTCCGATTTCTTTTTTCTTAGCTGTATATTCCTTTATTATTAAATGGTCCGGCCAAAATTCTTTACAACAAATTGTACTAAAATATTTGGCAGGAACACTTACTTTAAATGAAGAAATTTCCCGATGATATGAGAACTTAAATTTCTCCACCGTAATATTAGCTTCAGATTTAGCCTGAATAAAGGCCTTGACATCATCCGATGTGGTATCAGGGGCAAGCCTAGAAACAAATAATTGTTTCTTTGGTGGAACACCTACAAGAGTCTTTTATCGGACACTGTAATAGCTTCCGCAACAGCTCTGATAGACTCATTGCTTGATTCACCAACTGCAACAGTATTGACTACAAACGAATCAGGAACAACTAAATTGCTTGATTCGCCAACAGCAACAGTATTGACAACTAATGAATCAGGAACAATTACTTCGGGAGTGGGGACAACTTCTGTGGGTAAGATAAAGTTGTCATCACTACTAACAATTATATTTGGAGAAGGGGATGAAAAATTTATTAGAGAAGGTGCGGACGTTGTGGGTATGTGATGAGGGACTGAAAGTTCGTTAGGGCCAATCGACAATCTAAAATTGGCCTTTTTACGCTTTGGAGAATCATTTAAGACTTTTAGGCCTTTAAACTCCTTATCCAAAGCTGCAAAACTATCAGACAGACTTTTAAATCTGTCAAATAGATCCCCAAAGCCTCGTTTAGTGTGTCGCATGAAGCTCATAATGTCTCTTTCGACATCCCTACAAGCTTCGCAAGCTTCACATATAGCGAAATTGCGACGATCCGAATTGCTGCCAATTCTTTAACATCAGCCTCATTTGTGCGCACGCCCCAACTAAGGACAAAGACGATGCTACCAAGGATGCTTTCTATACAGAGCTCGACCGAGCGTATAGCCGATGCCCGTCACATGATGTTAAAATTCTTTTGGGAGATTTTAATACCAAAATCGGGCTTAGACTAATAGGATTTGCTGCTGCACTGAACATGATATTTCGTAGTACTAGATTTCGTCATCTCGACATCCATAAGGCATCCTGGCTCTCCCTGATCGTCTGACTAGTAATCAGATTGATCATGTTGTGATCGATGCAAGACACGCGTCTAGCATCCTTGATGTGAGATCGTGTCGGGGTCTCAACATCGACTCCGACCACTACTTAGTTGCGCCTAAGGTTCACGCACGGCTGTGGGTCATGAAAGTCTCACATCGAAGTAGGTTAAGGTGGGATCACTTTGAAAGTCTTTTTGACTGAATACAGTGAAAATGAATCTGACGAAGTTGATCCACTAACCCCAATCAGAGATGATGGTGTTAATGTTCCCATTCCTAGCCATACGGTGGTCGAAGTCGCAATGCGCCGACTTAAAAACAATAAAGCTGCTGGAGCTGATAAGGCCGGAGGTAGGTTGGTAGGGTGCATGCACCAGCTCATCAGCAGCGTATGTAACGGAAAGCATGCCCGTTGATTGGAACCTCAGTATGATCTGCCCCATCCTGAAGAAGGGTGATGCTATACAGCGCACCAATTACCGTGGCATTAGCGTTCTTCCGTCGCATACAAGGTTCTCACGAGTGTAATGTGTGAGAGACTTAAGCTATATGCTGAAGCATTGATCGGACCGTGTCAATGCGGCTTTCGTCCTGGGAGGCCCACAGTCGAGCAGATCTTCACACTACGCCAGATCTTGGAGAAAGCGCACGAGAACCAAATCGACACCTACCACCTGTTTGTCGATTTTAAAGCTGACTTCGGTAGCCAACAGCGAGATCGCCTGCACGCTACTATGCCTGAGCTTGGTATACCTGCAAAGCTAATACGGCTTTACAGAATGACATTGAGCAACACTATCAGCTCTGTAAAGGTAGGAAATGACCATTCCTAAACCTTCGTTACCAAGCCGGGTCTCGACTGGGCGACTCGCTGTCATTTTTGCTCTTCAATCTACTGATGGAGAGTATAATAAGGAAAGCTGGAGTGCATCGGACGGGCACAATACTGGGGAAAAAATGTATCCAGCTCCTTGGTTACGCCGATGATATTGATATTATTGGTCGTGCCAAGCAAGATGTTACTGCGGCTTTTGGAGCTATCGATTCTCACCTTACTGCTGGCGACTATAACTTCGAGTCTGTCAAGGAATTTGTCTACTTGGGAACTGCAATGAACAATAACAATGATGTCAGCCTGGAGATCATGCGGAGGATCACACTTGCCAACAGGTGCTACTTTGGGCTCAGTAGGCATTTTAATAATAGAGCCCTCTCTCGGAAGGCAAAGGTTGCACTATACAAAACGCTCATCACTCCAGTGTTGCTGTATGATGCGGAAGCCAGAACAATGACGCAGTCAGATGCGCCTGCTCTTGGTGTCTTCTAAAGAAAAAATTCTGCGCAAGATCTTCGAACCAATTTGCGTTGGCGGTATCTATCGCATCAGATAGAATGACGAGTTGTACGATTTATACGGGGATGTGGAAATGGTCAAGCGAGTTAACATTCAGCGCCTTCGATGGACACATTGCCCGTATGGAGGAAACAACTCCAGCTCGCTCTGTTTTTGATGCGGTAGTTTGCGGACAAAGTAGGAGAGAAAGGCCACGGGCACTTTGAAAGGACAAGATGGATGCTATTCAAACAACACTTGGTGTTACCAACTGGCGAACAGAGGAGCGTGGAGGCGAATTATTATTAATGTCTTAGGAAAGTAAATTTTTGCTTAATGTACAGCATTTAATATGCACCATACTCGTGACACTTGTCACGGGCGCCATGTACTAATTTTGCATCCTAAAGCTAATAATGCCAAATGTCATATTACATATTTTCCTGACTAATTGCAGTAAAAATGTAATGCCGAATGACGTTGTTTGGTGTTTTGAATAACACAAAATTAGGCTAATAACTTCCGAATACTTATTAAAATTTAGATCATGTCAAACTATAATAATCTAAGTACACGGTTTGGTATAGCTGTCACTAGTCTCTGAAAAATTTTGAGTGGTCCACTCCAGCGGTCCACTCTTGTCTACAACAATCTATTGATAAATATGTTGAATGTTATGCTGCAATGCACACTAAAATCGATTTTACACCATACAGATTTACGGTATCACTTAGCTATTACTGAAATTTTCAAAAACAAAATAATAAAAAGTTGCAAATTTGAAAAAGAAGTAAACGGATCTTTGAAAAACTACGACAGGCACAGCTGACAATCTGCTTTAGAGTATAACTTTAGCTGTCTGAATGAGAAAATAAAAAAGGTTTTTGTTTATTATTTCTGACACAGTGAATCTACTGCACAGCAAATATGGTTATATATTATTTTTTAAAAACTCTACAGTACAGAACCATGATGTTTAAAATGAATATCGTGATGTTCAAAATGAATATGTGTAAGTATTTATGCATATACATATATACTGCAAATCCATTCGAGGTAGCGCTTACAATGCGTTTTCTTCAATTGTTCTTGTTGGATCATAAGCATAAGTAGTAAGCATAAGAATTGAGCTCATGAGCAAAATTTATGATAATCAGTTGGCAATGCCCAAAACGAGTCAGTGCCGCAATGATAAAAAAACCAGACACACCTCACAAAAAATGTTAGTTTTACGCGAATAACTCAGTAACTATGGCACTTAGGAACACAATTTCTGGTATGCTGGTTCCTAGAGACAGCCTTAATGCAATGCCATTAAAAAATTTTGAGCTGCCACGCCCACTTTTTTTTTTCATAAGAGGTAAAAATTTTAAACTTCAATGCCGTTTTTGAGGCGTTTATTCATATAGTACAGTGTTGTCATTCAACATTCGTTTAGAGACATGAAATCAAACTATCCTGAAAGTACTTTTAACAAAAGGGCTACTACGTTAGAAAGTTTGTTATTTAACTGCAATATCACTTACGCGCGAGAGCGAGTCAGAAACATACAAACACATGTTGCTTGTGTAGCGACAGCGCTGCCGGCAGACGCTGGCCGCGCCGAATACACACATACATACAAATGTAAACATATAATTTCAAACGAATGTGTGTTTGTATGAATAACATGTAAATGCTGATAATCGGAGTATTCTTCAAAGTTGCGCGTGGTGCAACTGGCAGAGTTGCCCCGCGTTCGTCTGATTTTCTAAGTTCGAATGCTGACAAGGAGAATAGTTCATTTAATTTTTTTTATCAATTTAAAATGTACATATAAGTTTAAAATTTTTAAATTTCATTTGAAAATTTGAATTCAATTACAATTCAAATACAAATGCGTACTACTATTGGAGTACGGGGTCATTTGCAGTCGGTTCGATCGACTGTAGCCTTTCTTACTTGTTTTTTTTAGCCACCTCCCATTCACCCACAATGTAATTTAACATTTGTTTGGAGTCTTTGCCGGGCTTATAAATGATGTAAGCGTTATGCTCATCAATAAAAAGCCTTTCAACGTTTTATTTTAGCGCTCGAATTTTTTATCCGATACGGCAAACGTTAGTGGCTGGTGATCTGTATAAATGTTTTTTACACCATACAAATAGTTTCTGAGAATTTTTAACGCCCACACAATGGCGAGGAGTTCTTGTTCGTTTGTGGCAAAATGAATCTTGTTGTCTCGCAGTGTGCGCGAGATCATTGTTATAGGGCGTTCGCCCTGAGACAGTACGGCTCCGAGCTCTTGACCTGATGCTTCTCTCGTCAGATCAAATGGTTTTTTGAAGTCGGGATATGAGAGCATCACGTCCTCTGAGGCCAGCAGCTCGTTTAGCCTGTTAAAGGCATCTAACTGGCTTGTGGTCAATTCGAATTTCTTACATCGTCTACATAGACGTAACAAGTTTTCCCGATATGGTCCCTGAGGACGTCATCTATTACCCTCTGAAAAAAGCTAGGGGCGTTTTTTAATCCAAAAGGAAGCCTGCAAAACTCATACTTCCCGTTGTTCCCCATGTTTGCTGATATTGTTGAAATAGTTGGTATGGGGTACTTGTCGTCAATTGTCTTTTGATTTAATTTTTGAAATTCAAAAACAAGACGCTTTTTCTTATGTACCAACTCGTTTTTTGTCGACGACCCATATCGGGTTGTTATAGGGCGAATTTGAAGGTCCTATAATGCCGTTCGCCAAAAAGCTGTTTAACTTCTGCGTTGACAAAATTCTGAAATTTGTTTTGAGTCTTTCTCACCCTTTTTGATATTGGGGGTTTTTTTTTCGCGGGGCTACTTTCATTCTCTTGCTGGCCGTTTTGACACCAATTTTGGGTCTTTTGGCCGCTTGGTTTTTGAGGTTTTTCCTCAAGGTATTTTGCAAAGTTGGCTGCAAAGATGCCTCAGCTTCTTGAGCTATTCTTGAAGCTAACGAGATAACTTTCGTAGCATTGAGAATTGAGAAGGGTAAAGGCAGCTTTTACTTTAGAAAAATGTAACAAGAAAGAAAAGTACAGTCGAGCGCGCCCGACCGTATAATACTCTCTGCATTTTCCCGATTAAATTATTAAAATCGGTATCGAGATATTACAATGTGAATTACTTGCATTAAAACACGTTGAAACAATAGCAATCTAAGCATAATCAAACATACATCTGTTTGTTTGTATTCGAATACACATACGTTTGGCAATATGTATATGATGCAAATATATATGTATGTATGTGTGTATTCGGCGCAGCCAGCGACCGCTGCCGGCACACAGACAGAGAAAACGTTCGAACATATGCTTGTGTGTTTCTATCTCGCTTGCACCAATGGGTTGATATTGCGTTCAAATATCAATATTGTAACGATTCTAGTTTTCTTGTTTATATTCCGATTTTAATGCACCTTTCAGGATAGTTTAATATAGTTAGTCTCAACACGAATTATAAACTACAATACTACAGTATAAGAACAAGATCGCTAAAAACGACATTGAAATTTGTATATTATTTTATCAAATGTGGGAAAAGTGGGCGTGGCAGTGGCAATGGGCCGAAAACACAAATTTTTTCCGAGGTGTGTCCAGTTTTTTGCTTATTGTGGGCGAATGGGGCGTGGCATCGAAAAACAAAAAAGAAAAGTACAGTCGAGCGCGCCCGACCGTATAATACTCTCTGCATTTGTCCCGATTAAATTATTAAAATCGGTATCGAGATATTACAATGTGAATTTCTTGCATTAAAACACGTTGAAACAAAAACAATCTAAGCATAATCAAACATACATCTGTTTCTTTGTATTCGAATACACATACGTTTGGCAATATGTATATGATGCAAATATGTATGCATGGATGTGTGTATTCGGCGCAGCCAGCGACCGCGGGCAGCGCTGCCGACACACAGGCAGCGAAAACGTTCGAACATGTGCTTGTGTGTTTCTATCTCGCTTGCACCTATGGGTTGGTATTGCGTTCAATTATCAATATTGTAACGCTTCTAGTTTTCTTGTTTATAGTCCGATTTTAATGCGCCTTTCAGTATAGTTTAATATAGTTAGTCTCCACACGATTTATATAATTACAATACTGTACGATACGAACAAGTTCGCCAAACCCGGCATTGAAGGTTCCAGACTTTTTTATCAAATGTGGGAAAAGTGGGCGTGGCAGTCCAAAATTTTAAATGGCAATGCAACTATGCTGTCGCTAGGAACCTCCCGTTCCAGAATTGGTGATCCTAGGTGGGTAGCCCAACATTTTTAGTGACATTGTATCATTAGTGTCTTTGAACCTGCATACAAAACTTGGTATTCCTAAGATTACTTAGATATCCTAAGTTACTTAGATATTCGCAATCGACATATTAGGTATCGGTATTACATTGGTAAGTACTTGTATTAGTACACGTTGAAACAAACATAAAATCTAAGCATAATCGAACACACATATTTTTCTCTGTATACACATAAAACATTTGATATTACATGTATCCACTTCCACATACACATGTATACCATTGGTCGGCACGGCCAGCGTCTGCGTTACTATAAGAAACAAGAAAGAAAAGTATAGTCGAGCCCGGCCGACCGTATATTACTCTCTGCATTTTTCGCAATTGAATTATTAAAATCGATATCCAGGTATTACAACGGATAATAGTTGCACGTTCAATCAAAAAAAAAAAAAAAAAACAAGTATAAACTTACATTTGTTTGTTTGTTTGCAAATACACATACGTTTGACATTATATGTATGTATGTGTGTATTCGGCGCAGCCAGCGCTCCAGCGTGGCATCAAAAAAAATATAATTTTTTTTGAAAAAATATAATTTTTTTTGACTGACTAAATATGCAGTCGATTGAGACCAAGATCGAACTTGTAGCTCCTACTATCACTGAAATCAGTTTGTTCATATGGACACACATATGGACATGGATATATCGACTCGGCTTGCGATGCTGAACAAGAATATATATACTTTATGGAGTCTGCCGGGCCTTCTTCTGCTGTTTACATACTTTTGCACGAACTAAATATACTCTTGCAAAGAGTATAGTAATAATAACGTTGAGGCAAGCGATATGAAATCACCACACCACATGTGAAAAAAAAATAAATTATAACATGAAAGAACGCTATAGTCGACACGCGATATTTGGACACCACGCAGCCAGTGGACTAAAGAGCAATTTTAAGACCCAATAATCAACAGGAGTAAAGGAGCTCTAAGTATTATGTTATTGCCATAAAACGTTTTTCAATGAGACAGTCCACAAATATTGAAGTGTACAAATTTGACTCATAATTAGTAGTAATTGCGTTCGATCGCAAAAAACACATGACCCTTCTGGACACGTATCCATCGTTTTAGGCCGCAATTCGGCAAGTGACTTTAAGGCGATCGGATAAAATAATTGTTTTACAAATAATGCTTTTTTATTGATTTTAAAAAGTAACATGTGCTTGTTTTACATAAAATATAACAATAGTTTTGCCTTAAAAAAGAAAAGTTACAATTATTAACTACTTGAAATCTAAAAATTTTATTTTTAATATCGGTTAAAATATTTAACAGGAAAACGGAAATCTCCGACTATATTACGTGTTTGCTAAATACTGTCTGTCTGTTAATTTGAACAAAAAGCAGCTCGAAGCTCTAAGCAGGAAAAGGTCATAAATTAAGTTCAAGTTAAAGTAAAATGAACATTTAGTCCCCCACAATAAACATTTGCCAACAACAAACACATCATCATATCGTATAGTCGCCATAGGATCAATTGGTGGAAAGTATGTTCTTAAAACCGGAAAAAGGACAGGTGTCATAAGACCGCTTTCAAATTGGACTGGTACATTTTTTTTTTTTAAGACCCCGTACTCTTAAAAGGAGTAGAGGGCTCTATGAAGTTTGTCAGAAGCAAAATTTGCGGAACAGGTAGAAGGAGGCGTAGCCATAAATATATATGGGCATTTCTCCAGAAAGGTCAACCACAGCCAAAAAATTCAAACTCATTGGAAACATGTTATTCTTACAGTGTACATTAACGAATGTATTAAATTTATCTAATGTAAGCCCATTTTACATTTATTCAACAGTCATCTCCAAATATTGACACTCAAAGCGGAACATACAGTGTACATTAACGAATGTATTAAATTTATCTAATGTAAGCCCATTTTACATTTATTCAACAGTCATCTCCAAATATTGACACTCAAAGCGGAACAAGAGCAAAAAGTTGTGTTTTGAGCATTATTATAGAAGATTTTTTTTATTTATGTTCTTAAAAAGATACGTTATGCAATGAAAATAGCTTTAATAATGCAATATGTACGATATTCATGTACAATTCAAAAAAGTAAAAAAAAAAAAAAACAAAGAAAGAAAAGTACAGTCGAGCACGCCCGACCGTATAACACTCTCTGCATTTTTTCCGATTAAATGATTAAAATCGGTATTCAAATATTACAATGTGTAGCACTTGCATCAAACATACATCTGTTTGTTTGAATGCGAATACACATACGTTTGACAATATGTATATGATGCAAATATATATGTATGTATGTGTGTATTCGGCGCAGCCAGCGACCGCGGGCAGCGCTGCCGACACACAGGCAGCGAAAACGTTCGAACATGTGCTTGTGTGTTTCTATCTCGCTTGCACCTATGGGATGATATTGCGTTCAATTATAAATATTGTAACGCTTCTAGTTTTCTTCTTTTTATAGTCTGATTTTAATGCGCCTTTCAGTATAGTTTAATATAGTTAGTCTGCACACGAATTATATAATTACAATACTGTACGATACGCATTGAAGGCATTTAAGTTTGAAAACTATTTTATGCTGTCGCTAGGAACCTCCGTACCAGAATTGGTGATCCTAGGTGCCATAGTTACTGAGATATTTGCCGAAAACCCCAATTTTTCCCGAGGTGTGTCCAGTTTTTTGCTTATTGTGGGCGAATGGGGCGTGGCATCGAAAAAAAAAAGATTCTTGTATTGACTGACTAAATATGTGATCGTTTGACACCAAGCTCGATCTTGTAGCTCTTACCATCTCTGAAATCTGTTTGTTCATACGGACAGACAGACAGAAGGACAGACGGACATGGCTATATCGACTCGGCTTGTGATGCTGATCAAGAATAAATATACTTTATGGGGTCGGCCACGCCTCCTTCTGCCTGTTACATACTTTTGCACAAACCCAATATACTCTTGCAGAGAGTATAACAAGAAAGTATGATGAAAACAAGAAAAGAAAAGTACAGTCGAGCGCGCCCGACCGTATAATACTCTCTCTGCATTTGTCCCGATTAAATTATTAAAATCGGTATCGAAATATAACAATGTGAATTACTTGCATTGAAACATTGAAACAAAAACAATCTAAGCATAATCAAACACACATCTGTTTGTTTGTATTCGAATACACATACGTTTGGCAATATGTATATGATGCAAAATATGCCGACACACTGGCAGCGAAAACGTTCGAACATGTGCTTGTGTGTTTCTATCTCGCTTGCACCTATGGGATGGTATTGCGTTCAATTATCAATATTGTTACGCTTCTAGTTTTCTTGTTTATAGTCCGATTTTAATGCGCCTTCCAGGATAGTTTAATATAGTTAGTCTCCACACGAATTATATAATTACAATACTGGACGATACGAACAAGTTCACCAGAAACGGCATTGAAAGTTCCAGACTTTTTTATCAAATGTGGGAAGAGTGGGCGTGGCAGTCCAAAATTTTAAATGGCAACGCACTATGCTGTCGCTAGCAACCCGGTACCAGAATTGGTGATCCTAGGTGCCATAGTTACTGAGATATTTGCCGAAAACACCATTTTTTTCTTGGGTGTGTCCCGTTTTTTGCTTATTGTGGGCGAATGGGGCGTGGCATCGAAAAAAAAAGATTCTTGTATTGACTGACTAACTATGTGATCGTTTGACACCAAGCTCGAACTTGTAGCTCTTACCATCTCTGAAATCTGTTTGTTCATACGGACGGACAGACAGACAGACGGACAGACGCACATGGCTATATCGACTCGGCTTGTGATGCTGATCACGAATATATATACTTTATGGGGTCTGCCACGCCTCCTTCTGCCTGTTACATACTTTTGCACAAACCCAATATACTCTTTCAGAGAGTATAAAATTGTTTTGGCAGTGTCCGGCCCCCCTATACCCCCTTAGAGCTCTTAGGTAGTATCAGGTAGCCCCGAGACCCCCATCTATATAAATCTAAGGCAATCGACACTAAAAAGAAAAGGAAAAGACAGAAATAAAATTAATATAAATAAAATAAAATATAAATAAAATGCAAAGTAGAAACTAAATAAGATAGGGAAGTATATCTATAAGGAAAACTATGTTTAGAAAATGTAATATAAATAAATATGTATAATTTGATTAGTAACGAAACGAATATGTGTGAGTAATTTGTTGATGGGAGGGGGATTGCGTAGCATGGATTAAGCGAGCTGGCGTAAACTTTTGATTTTGGGTGGCGCAGCAAAACGGTTTGAATGCTGCCGCCACAGGTAGGGTGGGTACGTTGCGGCAAAACATCGACGCCGCCGATAGAGATGGCCGATAGTTGTGTAGGGTTGGTAATGTTTCGTAGACTGTAGTAGTAGCGATGTAGAGGTTCTACAATCGATGATTGTGGATTGTACGCTCGGTGGGCTCTGGTTAACAACCCCGACCTTAGGCGAATGAGCTAGCCGTGGTAGCCCCAGGAAAGACAAGCCGAGACGTAACAATATGGCGCCCAATCTGGAAATGGAGCTCGACGAGGTGCGCCTCGTCGTAGCATACGGCCCAGAAAAAAAAAAAATAAATAACTCATAAGATTGTCGAATCTCACGTGTTTTGGTTTGCAGACCGGTCCTTCATGGGGTCTTGTCGGGAGTATATACGCTCGCCTTCAATTGTACATGAAGGATACGATCTGCAAATCAAACATCTTTGTCGTTTTGTTTAAATGTTTTTGTAAAGTAAAGCGTCTTTTTTGTGTTTTCTGGATTTGGCTGTCCGACCAAAACTATCGGCTGACAACGGTGACCCGTGCGGGGAATAAAATCTCCAGCACGCGATGCATCGTGACGACGATGGTTGGCTAGGTGGTGCTTAGTGGGCAATGGTGACCCGTACAGGGAATAACTCTAGTACGCGCTGCATCATTGGACACTATCCCACCGTGGGCAGCCAGAACCAAAAGAAAACACAATAGAAGAGTAAGCCTGGCTCACAGAGATCTCTTGACTGTCGAGCGTCCGCTCAGCTGACGATCTGACATGTCGCCGGATCTCTCGTGTTTTGTTTTTTTGTATACATTAAATGTCTGGCCATTTCTATCGAAACGTAAGGTTAACGTAGTTTTAGTCAGCTCGAACCGGCAGGATGCAATCCCTTCTTATTTTGTGTAATAAAATTTTGTGATCATGGCTGAAGGAGAGGGCGCGCACCGGTATAATATCCGAAATAAGGCAGTCCATAGGGACAGCTCGTGGGAGAGCGATCTGCCACAAGGGGTGTATGGTGCAGTGGCACGAACACCGCCTCCGGAGGCAGCTAGGGCGAAAGGGGAGGAGCCGAAGCCGGAACTGCGATCGGAGGAGGCATCGGCGGTAAATGCAATGCTCGCCCAGGCACATCTTACATTCATGAAGTCCCAAGCCGATGACATCTGCCAGACAATCCAGCAAGAGATGCGGCTAGGCTTCATGGAGGTGATGAAGACCATAAACGATGTTCTCCGGCCGATCGACGACCAACTGCCTCGCGAACGGCAAGAGCCGACGGTAGCCGAGGGCTTGCCTCGCTTCCATGCGGGCAACAATGAGGATGAACTGATGGCGTTCGACTGTGAGGCAGAGCCAGAGCTTGGTTCCGGTATAGGAACGAGGAGAAGCGGAGGTTCGGTGGATGGTCCACCTAATCCATGTTCTAAGCCACCACAAATGGTGACGCCGGATGAGCCCATTAGGTTTAGGCCAGCCGATCCACAAACGCGGACATGGAGAAATCCGACGACGTCGCAGTGGAGTGACCATAGGGTTGAGCGGACAGACGAGGGGGCGTCAGGCAGGCATCTGTGGGCGAGGATAGAGCGCTGGGATGTGTCCTTCGACGGAGACGCGAATAAATCTTCCGTCGAGGACTTTATTTTTCGGGTTGAGTTCCTCCAGCGCCAGTATAGGTGCCCTTGGGATGAGGTACTGCGCTGCTTCCACCTCCTCCTCAAAGGAAGGGCCAGGGATTGGTACTGGCTACACGTGCGACAGTTTCGAGTGGAGAGATGGGACGAGCTGAAGCGTGCGTTATTGGCTGGATTCAGGGGAACCCAGACCGAGCACGACAAGATGCACGAGCTGATGAAGCGGAGGCAAAGAGGCAGTGAGAGTGCTGACGATTTCGTCTACGGCATGCGGAAGCTCGCATCGAGGTTGCAGGAACCCCTGCCTGAAGCTCGTCTCATCAAGATAATCAAAAAGGGGCTCCGGGATGATCTGGCACGTTACGTGTATGCCCTCGAAGTGTACACCCTGGACCAGTTGAGGGATGAGTGCAGCGAGGTGGAGCAGGCGTACGGCAGGAGGAGTATGGGCAGGCCTTTTGAGGCACGACCACCGCCGAGGTATGGCGCAATGGAAGGGCGCAAAGGAGTGGATGGGGTGGAATTGGAAGAAGAACCGGAAGAACCCGATATCGAAGTAGAGGAGGCGCGGGAGGGGGCACGAAGGCAGCAGAGGCCAGGTTGCTGGAATTGTGGTCTTCCAGACCACATTTTCAGGGATTGTTTGGCCAAGGAGCGAAAGGTGTTTTGCTACCTATGTGGCAGACCAGACACCTTCTGTCCCAAGTGTCCGGAGTGCCAGGGAAACGGTCGAAGGGGTGCGAGGAGGACGGGAGACTCGTACCGCCTGGAGAATCCCGAAAAGAAGTAGAAATAGGTTTGATAGAAAGTAAGAATCAGTGTAGTCCATTAGAGGGTAAGATTGGTTGTCGTCTGATAGTTGATAAGGATAGCGCTAGAAATAGAAATAATTTTCGGTTGTTGACGTATGAAGAGCGGATCAGGGCGTACCTGGAGGCTCGAAACCGGATTTTCGACGATCGATGGACGGGATGCGGCTGGTGACACGTAGGATGAGGAAGGCACGCGAAAGATTCCAGAGAAGGCGCCGAGTCAAGAAGCAGGTGGTGGAAGCCGTAGGACGCAGCTCTCGGTCCGATCCTCGCGTTTTCGCTGAGGTAAGACTCGATGGAAGGCAAGTGCGCGGCTTACTAGACTCGGGAGCGACTGTTAGCCTACTCGGGAAAGGATGTCGCGAGCTGGTAGACGAGCTGGGCGTGTCAGTGCAGCCCTACGTGTCGTCAGTGCGCACCGCGTCGGGTAACGATCGCTCGATAATCGGCCGCCTAAAAGTTCCAGTCGAGTACCAGGGAAAGATTAGGGAAACTACCTTTTATCTATGTCCTTATTTAGAACAAGCAGCCTATTTTGGGATCGATTTCTGGCGTGCTTTTGGTCTTGCTCCAGAAGTAGTCGGAGCTGAAGCGCCAGAATCGAAGCCCTTGAGTGTAGTCTCTGCGATGACGGAACAAATTGCCCATTACGCAGACGACGAGGCCGAAGATGCCGAGCCGGAAACGTGGGACTTAGAGCCGGAGCAGGAGGCCGCTTTAGAAGCTGTGAAGGAAATGTTTCTGTCATTTGAGAAGGTAGGATTGGGAAAGACGACGTTAATCAGGCATAAGATCGAGTTAGTGGCAGGAGCGCAGCCGGTGAAAGATCGCCATTAACCCATGTCTCCAGCAATGCAGCAGGTGGTGTGGGACGAGGTCGATAAGATGTTGGCTATCGGTGTCATCGAGGAGAGCAACAGTCCGTGGAGTAACCGTACCACAGTTGTACGAAGGCCGGACAAAAATCGGTTCTGTCTCGATGCCCGGAAGCTCAACAATTTGTCGATCAAGGACGCCTATCCTCTACCTTCCATTGAGGGTATCTTGTCCCGAGTCGACCAGACTTATTATATTTCTAGCGTCGATCTCAAATTCGCTTTCTGGCAGATCGAACTAGAAGAAGAAAGCAAGGCATGTACGGCGTTCACTGTTCCGGGCCGTCCTTTGTATCAGTTCAGGATGATGCCATTCGGATTGTGCAATGCAGCCCAACGCCTCTGTCGTTTGATGGACAAGGTGATCCCAACGGAGCTGAGGTCAAATGTCTTCGTGTATCTGGACGATTTGCTAATCATAGCTCCTGACTTCGAGACTCATTTGATGTAATTAAACAGAGTAGCGGAATGTCTAAAAGCAGCGAATTTGACAATAGGGCTAAAAAAGTCAAAATTCTGTTTTAAATCGCTCAGGTATTTGGGGTTCATCATAGGCGGAGGAACGTTGCGAATGGACCCAGCTAGAGTAACAGCGATAGACAACATCCCAGTGCCGAGATCGGTGAGAGAGGTACGATATTTCCTAGGCACGACGGGATGGTATAGAAGGTTCATCCGTAACTTTGCTGCGATAGCAGTTCCACTGACGGATGCGTTGAAGTTAAAGGGAGGCAAGAGATTCGGTATAGGAGAAGAAGGAGTTAAGGCAGTACAGGCCTTGAAGAAGGCGTTGACTACGGCTCCAGTTCTGGTGCATGCAGACTTCCAAAAGAGGTTCTATGTCCAGTGCGATGCTTCGCACTCTGGAGTGGGCGCGGTGCTGTTCCAACTGGACAAGGCTGAGCATGAAAGACCGATTGCTTATTTCTCTGCCAAGTTGAATAAGCACCAGCTCAACTACTCCGTAACTGAGAAGGAGTGTTTAGCGGCGATCATGGCGATTCATAAGTATAGGCCCTATATAGAACTCATGCCATTCACTGTCATCACGGACCATGCCAGTTTGAAATGGCTTATGTCTCTAAAGGACCTAAGTGGTCGATTGGCAAGGTGGTCGTTGCAGTTGCAGGCGTTGGACTTCGTGATTGAGCACCGGAAAGGGTCAGAGAATGTAGTGGCCGACACGCTCTCACGAAGTCTAGATGCGGTAGTGGCCGAAGTAAAGGAAGAATTGGATCCTAGCGCGATTTTGGGGTTCCAGACGAACGAATTCGACACTGAGGAATATAGGGAGCTAGTTCAGGAAGTCGAAGAAAATAAAACGCAATTGCCTGACCTAAAAGTGGAAGGGGGCGTAATTTTCAAACACATGCCACATAGTAAGTTGGAAGACGAACTTGAGGGCTTTGTTTGGAAGCTTTGGGTTCCTGCATCGCTCACCCATGAGCTTATCCGGAGAGCGCACGAAGAGCATACGTCGGCACATGGAGGAATGGTAAAGACATTGCAAAATTCGCCCGAAAGTTCCTGAAAGCTCGCGTCATGCGAGCAGTGGGCGCAAACATGTTCGAACTGGAGAACGAGAGTGGGCGACCGATAGGTATCTTTCACGCCAAAGACATCCGACTGTAAGCCCGGCTAGCTCAGTCGGTAGAGCATGAGACTCAGGGTTTGGGCGATGGCCTACGTTGGGCGCGGCATACCCAGAGCGGATAGCCCCCATGCGCTCGAATATTGGCACCACTTCCCTCGCGGGCGTAAGCTCCTGCGAGCTGGGTGCAAATCTTCGAGTGATGTTGCATCTGGGGCTGAACAGAATCGGAATATCGATAAGTGTTGAGAATTCATCGCACACTGCTCAGCTGGAGGTGGCCATACTTGGAGGGACAGGGGGATATTAGTATAAGAGTTAGGTTATAAGAAGTAGGTTATAAGAGTAGGAAGAATAAAGAGAGAGAGAGAGCATAGTGGCTGAGCGGGGGCGGTCGTTGACTCTAGGGAACCGTTGCATGGAAGAGGGAATTGGAGGATTAGAATTTTGAATTTTGCTTAGCAACAGGTGGCCTTAGAGTCAACGGGGGAGTTTGCTTTTGGAGATCGGCACGAGCAGTTGCGTGACTGGATCGATTAAAAAGTTTTGTTGTGCGTTTGGTGAACGTTCGGTGTGTAGTTTTGGGAGTGTGCGTTTGTTGGGTCCAGTAGTAATGTTTTTTTTTTTTGTGCGTCCAAAAAGGAAGAAAGACTTTTGGTTGATTTAAATTTAAGCGTAAAACACGTTAACTACAAAATGAACATGCATCAGCAACAACCACAGTGCGACAATTAAGACAAGTGACCAAATCAAATAAAATACACAACAACATTTAAGTGCAACAATGGCAAACCCATTACACATGCAAAACTACACAAACATTTAAAACGCAATAATTGTTAGACAACCACGGTGGAACGACACGCAACCACCAAAAAACCAAAACGCCAAATTTAAAGACATTTAAAATAACGACGCTTAAACGAATAACAATAAACAACAAAACAACGGCAACAACAACCCAAACAACATATTTGCGACAGCCGCAACAACAAATATAACGTTAATACGCAACAACAACAATAACAACAACTATAACGTTAATATGCAACAACAACAATAACAACAACTATAACAGTTGCAACGACAACAACAACAGGCAACGAGAACAACAATACAACAGCGACCGGAAGACGTCACGCAGCATCAGCTGTGCGCGCTAGCACACTGGACGGACGTGGTGAGCTGTGTCACACGGACAGCTGTAGTTTTGTTTTCTGGTCGGCCCCTTTTTCTTCGTTGTGTTCTATTGTGAGTTGCTGGTAATCACAGGTACATTTATGTACCTGCCAATAAAAATTGTTTTGGCAGTGTCCGGCCCCCCTATACCCCCCTAGAGCTCTTAGGTAGTATCAGGTAGCCCCGAGACCCCCATCTATATAAATCTAAGGCAATCGACACTAAAAGAAAAGGAAAAGACAGAAATAAAATTAATATAAATAAAATAAAATATAAATAAAATGCAAAGTAGAAACTAAATAAGATAACATAGTTTTCCTTATAGATAAAACTATGTTTAGAAAATGTAATATAAATAAATATGTATAATTTGATTAGTAACGAAACAAATATGTGTGAGTAATTTGTTGATGGGAGGGGGATTGCGTAGCATGGATTAAGCGAGCTGGCGTAGACTTTTGATTTTGGGTGGCGCAGCAAAACGGTTTGAATGCTGCCGCCACAGGTAGGGTGGGTACGTTGCGGCAAAACATCGACGCCGCCGATAGAGATGGCCGATAGTTGTGTAGGGTTGGTAATGTTTCGTAGACTGTAGTAGTAGTGATGTAGAGGTTCTACAATCGATGATTGTGGATTGTACGCTCGGTGGGCTCTGGTTAACAACCCCGACCTGAGGCGAATGAGCTAGCCGTGGTAGCCCCAGGAAAGACAAGCCGGGACGTAACATTTTTTTACTTTGAATGCGTACGAATGTCACGTTCGACACTAGAGAATTGCCCATATATATTCTTGAAAAGCATCAATGGCCGAGTCGATATAGCAATGACCGTCTGTCCGTATGAGCACCTAGATCTTTTAAACTACAAGAGCAAAATCCACCAAAGCTAGAATGAAAGTCCGTCATTATGGCAAGCAGATCAAGCTTATTAGCGACCATGCAAATTGTAAAAACTATCTTCAATAATTGTAATTTATGTACATGTGGTAGGAAGAGCAGAGGACATGTAAATGCAGATAATGGGAAGATTCTTAAAAGTGGGGTGTGGTGCAACTGTTAGAGTCTGAGGTCGCAGGTTCGAATGCTGATAATGAGAATTGTTAATTTAATTTCTAAAATTTCAATTCAAAATGTAAATATAAAATTTTAATTTTTTAATTTCATTATTATTTAAATTAAATACAAATGCGCACAACTATGGGAGGACATGGTCTTTAAAAGTCGACTCGATCGCCAAAAGCTTGTTTCACTTAGTATTTTAATTTAAATTTCATGACTTCTAATAATTAAATGTAGAGTGATGTGAACTGAATTTGATCACATTTTTATTTTTCGTTATGCACTGTTGAAAAATTCCAGATTAATTTATAACCCAACTTTCCAGTAAACATTTTATCATACATATAATTAGTTTTTGACCGCTTTGTCCTAATAAATCTACAGAATACAGCTAGCTGTCAGATCAAAATCAAACTTAATAATGTAGTAATAGTTTGCGATTGCTCAACTTATCAAACAAATTTGCAATTTTTAACCAATTTTTTATCCAAAAATTGGTGGCATTGAAAAAAAAAAAGATTTGTACTGACTAACTAAATATGTGATCGACTGAGACCAAACTCGAGCTTGTAGCTCTTACCATCTCTGAAATCTGTTTGTTCACACGGACAGACGGACATGGCTATATCGGTCAAGAATATATATACTTTAGTGGGTCTGCTACGCCTCTTTCTGCATGTTACATACTTTTCAACAAACCCAATATACTCTTGCAGAGAGTATAAAAACGAATTATAATCGAACATATATCAGTTTTGTCTGTATGCACATTAGTTTGCACATACATATCAAAGACCTGCAACGAGTATAAACATTTCAAGTATACTCGAACGCTTACTCGTGATCGTTTTGTTCGAACAAATTTGATACTCGATCGTTTGTGTGCGTACAGCGGGCATGCTTATACTCGATTTACTCGGGTATAAATTAAATAATTGTGTTGTCCCACGTTGCTGTAGATGATCTCCAGAGCTGCAGCTGTTGATGTGGGAGCAAAGGTTCCGTTCTTTATGATGATTATGGTGGAGAGATTACTTGTCTCTCATATCACTGGACTTGTGTCACAGCAATGCAGAAATAATAATTTCAAAGTGTTTTACGGCTAGTTGCCGGAGCAGAGTTTATTGAACGAGCTTTTCGCTTTCGTTGTAAAAACAAAACTAAAGTAGAAACCACCAGCAAGCTGGGGTGTAATATAAACCAAAAGTACTTAGTTGCTAAAGAATAGAAAGCTACAAAATATACGTACTTAAAGCTACAAAACTGCAGCCGGCAAGCCGAGTGGGCATAAGTGATAACACTGATCTTGCAGCATGTGCAAGATATCAGGTTACCGTCGGTTGACCGTCGCATCTAGGGCGCTGAACCGAACTTTCGCTGAAACGGCTATCTGCTGGCTAACATTTTGCTTTTGTTTATATTACACAACAATGTGCGAGGGGCACTCGGTAACTACTCCCCCCTCAGAAGTATGACCGTCCCCGTTCATCTTATAGTTGTCGACGATCGCCTGTATTTTTTGTATTTTTTTCGTCTTCTTCTCCAATTCTGGTAGAGGATAATGGAACCGCTGAGGCTGAGGCTGAACGCAACTGGAGCAGCAAACCATGTTTTAGGCGATCCGGCCGATGTTACCTCTTCCTGAAGTTCTTGGATGATATGTAGGTTGTGGTTGTTCATCCTTTGTAGTAGTGGCATGCTCAGGACTGGTTCGTGGCCAATGATCTTCAATACAGGCAAAGCTGCTATGCCCGGCGCCTTGTTTTTGATTTCGCGCCGGTTCACGTAACTTGTTACATATACGATAGCCACGCGCTCGAACACGATGAGGAAAGTACCGTTGACTGATACTGTTGCGCCGTCATCGGTGCTGATACTAGCAGGACTCTCGTTTAGGTCATCTACCCTTGTGATAGGCTCCAGGTGACTAGGCTGCGTGCTACAATGTGCTGTACTTCCAGAATGCAACTCGCGTGCGCAGGTGTCATGCGTTGCCGATTTACAGATCGAAGCGTAAGTTATTGTGGTGCAGCTTGCTACCGCTGAAACGTCGTTGTCGCATTCGGCTACGGTGTCATCTTGAAGTTGAAGTGCAGTGTGCTCTTGGAGAATGTTGACCTTTCTACATATGAACTGAATTCTAGGATATTCTATTAAAATGTGGACAATATTTTCGGACTGGAAAATCATAATATTAGATGCCTTCATTAGGCTAACTATAGGAACTTCTGCGGGATGTTTGATAAGCACAGATTTTAAATCATCGTGATCAAAAATTGTTGGATTTTTTACATTTGCTTTAGCAATAGTGATTGTGAGCATTAAATTTTGGATTTCATTTACTAACATTCTATTTCTGGCCAATAATGCCTCGTACAAATGTGGTGTGTCTATTAGATCTTTTTTCTTTACTTTTATTACTTTATTCACTGTATCGGTTAATTGATTTATCTGCTTCTGGGTTTCAGTGTTTATTACTATTTGTCTGTTGTTCGATTCTATTAATCTTGTTTCGGTCAATCTGATCTTTTCTAAATCTTTTGCGTCCGGTGTGCCGGCCACTACCTTAAGTGCTGTCCCAAGGAAATCCAAGCTTCTGGCAATTCTGTGGTGCACCTCTAAAACGGACAATAGGCTTCTAGTATGGTTAACATCTAGTTCCAATAGTTTTCTCATATGAGACTGAGGAAAGTACTCGGACAATTTTTTTGTTTCTTCTATAATACTTAAAAATTCGGCCAAATTACTCGAGTGTCGTGCATTGTCATATTGTTCCCAAATAATTACATTTCCATCTACTATGGGAATGTAATTTGAATGAGAATAGTCGGTGATCCGAGCATTTATTATACTTATTAGGGATAAAATCGAGCAAATAAGCCTGCAAGAAACAATTAAATTGGATTAACCGTACTGTGTTTCTTAATTCTAATGCTAACTTGTAATTGTTAATCTTACTCCTATTTTATATTATCGTTGTAGACCACCGTCCCTTAATGAGCAAAGACGTTCCTAAGTCTGCTTGTATTATCTCTTCTGAGCACAAGAGGGTAAGCTTGTTTTCAAGACTCTTGTTGGATTTGATGAAGACTTTTTCTCTTACCTCAAATATTCTGTTTTGTCTGTGTGGATTACTTCTTTCTAGGTGTACCTGTTGGGTTTTCTCGATCTTTGCTGTAATGGCTTCCCTAAATTCATCAGTTGATGAATGTATCACTCCTACCGGTTTCTTGAATGTCACTGAATGCAGTGGTCGGTTGTATTCTAGAGTTGCAAGCAGGATAACTTCGATAGTATCGTCGATCTTTCTTTCCAGCTTAAAACAGATAGCATTTTCCGACAACGTGCTGTGGAATCATTCCACTTGGCCATTAGAAGTACTATGTAATGGTGGTGCATTTACCACAGAGAGAAAAGAGATTATCAGCTGTGCCGGTCGTGTTTCTCTTGTGCTCCGTCTATTTTAATTATTTCTGCCTTAATTTGTGTATTTTAAATTCAAATTGTTGAATATTTAATTTGTGCTAAGTGTAACATCTGGTTTGTGCAAAGTTGTATTTGGTGTGCATTGTAGTCAAATATAACATATTTTTTATTAATACAGCATCTCAGCTGTGTTTTTGTTTGTGCCCGTTTTTGCTGTGACATTTGTTCCCTTTCGTTGCTCTGCAGAGCAATTATAAGTTAGTGTGTTTATTCGCTTGCACACAATTTCTCATTTGCGCTTGCATCCACGATTTGCCTTCGTTGTTTAATTGTTTTCGTTAACATTTGTTTTTGCATTTTTGCGAATTCTGTTTTCGAGCTTATTTGTTTACATTGAAGGTATCTTGTGAACTCTTATTTTTATTCTTGTTGTCACTCTATTTGCAAGAGTTATTTTTGAGTGAAATGGCATCCTGCAAAAACAATTGCAATTATGGTCCATTTCGGGACCATAATTGTCACACAACCAAATTATGTGCACTGTTGGCTGTGTGACAACATTATCCATATAAAATGTGATGGTCTTACTGAGCGTGAAATTGAAAAATTAATTTCCTCTGCCAAAGTAGGCAGTGGTGGATTACGATGGTCATGTCCAGTTTGTATTGAGCTGCAATGTGATTTTTCACGTATGTATAATATTGTAAAAAAAGAGTACCTTAATTTGCGCTCACTCGCTAAGAAGCTAAACACTGATTTTGATATTAGTGCGGACTTGCTTAGCAATTATAAGTTTGAGACTCCACCTGACAAGGTGTTGTGTTCTCAGCAACAACTTCCATTACATCTTCCCCCTGGTTCACTCCTTACCTCACCTGTGCATATTGAGCCTCCCCTTTTATCCTTTTCTTCCTCTCCTCGTAACTCTTCACCCCCCAATTCATACATTCCTCCTGCAACATCTCCAGTACCTAATCAACCCACATGTGCCAATGTTGCTTTCCCGGCACTGCCTGTCCCCCCTGTAACCGATCCATCACCCATTACGATAAAATCAGTGGCTGTTAATGGAGTTGCGGCTAACGGTAAACACTATTAAAGTCCCCCTATTCGACGTAACAGTCGATCTACTGCCACCCCCGCAGTCGCCCCTTCACCCACTAATATAAATGTGGTTCCTGGCAATACCCCTAATGTTGGAAATGTTGCAACTCCTATAACTGTTCAGCCTCCTCTGCTTACCGTTGTGGCTCCACGCAAGCAGATATTTATATCTAGCCTTTCCGCAGACACGACTATCGAGTCTGTGGCTTCATTTATCGCTACCAAAACTCCTGGCAGCGTTAGTATATCTAAATTAAATTTCACTGAGCCTAGAGATCTCCTCTTTTAAAATTAGTGTATCCCCTGAATTGTTTCCTGTCATATGTGATCCAAAGTTTTGGCCTCCTCATATGATTGTTCACGAGCTTAAACAAAAGATTTGAACTCGTGCAACTCCTATCTCCCTTCCGACTAATGGTCCGTCTCAATCGGCCCCAGCAATAGTCTCAAAAACTAGACTCTGACCAACTTTTCATTCTATATCAGAATGTAAGGGGTTTTGGGGTCTAATTTAAAACAATTACATAAAAATAGTTTCTCTTTTGATTCTGATATTTCAGAGACTTGGCTTAATTCTATCATATCTGATAATGAAATAATGTCATCAAATAATAATATATTTAGGCGCGATCGTCTAATCGACGTGGTGGTGGAGTCCTTATTTCAGTAAAATCCAGCATTAATGCTGAAATAATAGATGTTTCACCACTGGATGAAATTGAAATTGTTGCCGTTAAGGTTACTTTTTCGTCATTTTAGCTTTATGTACCTTGTTCCTATATTCCTCCATCGTCTGAAATGTCTATTTATTTCCAACATTTCAATTTCATTAAATAAACACTTAGTCACATTCGTGATCATGATTTCTTTGTGACACTTGGTGATTTTAACTTGCCAAACGTTTCCTGGACGTGTTTTAACCAGTTTAATTACATTCCCACGCCTAATAATGACTTTTAAGATGGTTTGACTGATCTTCCTCTTTTTTCAAGTCAATCATATATCTAATCGTCTAAACAGAATGCTGGATCTCATCTTCGTAAATGATTCATCCAGTGCCGTTGTCACTAGATCTTCTCCTGTAGTTGTACCTGAAGATTCTTTTCATCCCACTCTTGAACTATCCTTGTCTATTCCATTTAGCTCCTTCTTTCTTTTCCAAGTCGCGCCGTTGCTTCTGCAAAGGAAATTATTCTTTGCTAAATCAAGTGATTCTTGCTACCGACTTGTCTATACTATACAGCACGAATGATATTAACATAGCTGTCGAGTATTTTTACAACATTTTAAACTCAATCTTTGATGTCTGCATTCCATATTGTAAAGTCCGTTTCACGTAATCCACCTTGGTTTTAAGCAAGACTATCCAACTTAAAAAACAAAAAATCTAAATATTTTAAAAAGTTTAAGCAGACAGGTTCTATCTTAGACTTTTTAAATTATTCTAAATTAAAAGCTGTCTTTACCCTTCTCAATTCTCAATGGTATGAAAGTTATCTCGTTCGCTGCAAGAATCAATTTGCGCGTGATCCTAAACAATTCTATAAATTTGTTAATTCTAAACGTAAGTCTAGTACCTTACCCAATTCCTTTTTTTTTCAATTCCTGTAAAGTAATCGATGACTGTAAAGTAATCGATGCTTCCGATCTCTTTGATACCTTTTTTCAATCAACTTACACCTCTAGTTTGCCTACTAACTTCTCTTACCCTATAATCTCCCATCCATTAATTCTGTTTTCTTACCTCACATTACAGATAGTTGCATGCTTTCCTCAATTAATACCCTAAAGTCTTCCTTCTCTCCTGAGCCTGACAGCATTCCAAGTTGTGTGCTCAAGGAGTGCTGTCTTTCCATAATAAAACCTCTCTAATTCTTTTTAAACTTTCTTTAGAATCCTCTGTTTTTCCTAATTTATGGAAAGAATCTTACATTATCCCACTGCATAAAAAAAGGATGTAAGTCGGATATATCCAATTACAGGGGAATTGCGAAGTTATCCGCAATCCCTAAGCTCTTCGAAAAGATAATTACTTCGACTTTGCAACATCTCTGCAAACCAAAGCATTTGACTCTGTGAATCATAACCTCCTTTTACACAAACTTAATATTTTAAGCTTCCCACCTTCCATTCTTCTTTGGATATCTTCATATCTAACAGGTAGGACCCAAAGGGTTATGCTTAGATCAGCCATCTCTAAATCTGTTTTTGTTACTTGTGGAGTTCACCATGGTAGTCACCTAGGTCCATTACTTTGTAATCTTTTTATGAACGACCTTCCATGTTCGCTATCCCATTGTTGCATACTTGTGTATGCAGATGATGTGAAATTATTATTATCTTATAAGGACCCTTCGGATCATGCGTTATTACAAAATGATTTAAATACAATGCACAACTGGTGCATAACTAATCACTTGTACCTAAATTTCTCTAAATGCCTGTTTATGACTTTTAACAGGGTTACTCCTTACATAGCCAATTACTATATTGACAATGTACCCCTAAAACACATACTGTTAGTTGAAGATCTTGGTGTTCTCTTTGATAATAAATTAAGTTTCACACATCATATCTCCACAATTGTTAATAAAGCCAAGGGCACTTTTGGATTTATTAATCGATGGTCTACGGAATTTAATCCCTTCGCCACTAAACTTCTTTATACATCTCTTGTCCGGCCCATTCTTGAATATTGTTCATGTGTCTGGTCTCCTCAACCTGCTCATACTCAAGATTTAATTGAGTTGGTGCAGAAGCACTTCGCACTTCACGGACTTCTTTGGAACCCTAACCTTCGTCTTCCATCTGCACTAACAGGCTCTTACTCCTCAATCTTCCGTCCCTTATTAATCGTAAGAGAGTTCTTGGAGTTATCCCTCTTAGAACGCCTTAATTATACCCGTTACTCGTAGAGTAAAAGGGTATATTGTAATCGTTGGAATGTATGTATCAGAGACCTGCAACGAGTATAAAAATTTCGAGTATACTCGAACGCTTACTCGTGATCGTTTTGTTCGAACAAATTTGATACCCGATCGTTTAGTGTGCGTGCCGCGGGCATGCTTATACTCGTTTTACTCGAGTATATACTCAAGTATTTTGCCGTTATACAACATGTTTTAATCAGGCCAAACAGAAACTTATAATATTTTGAATGAAATATTCTCATCGGTGGTACTAGACTAAATGATTTGACGGCTTTAAAGAATGTAATTTAAATACATTGACATTTAATAATAAATGAAATTCTGTTTTTAATATTTTGATCATAAGTTTTTTATAGAATTTAAATGTGACAATTTATAGAAATCAGCATTACAATGGTAATTTGGAAACCCTTTGTAACGCTCAACAGATAAACGTAGATGGGCTGACCTTTTGGAAATTCCCTTGTTTGGCCAGAGTATGACTCTCTGAGTTTTGTAAAAGGGGTTGTTTTGCATTTAGCGCAATATTTGCAGCAGGTAGAAACTCTTCCTTTTGGGTTTTTGTGTCTTAAAAAATATAAGCGAAATGCGTGGTATGTCAAACATATCAATACTTGCTCGCACTAATACACACAAACAAAGGCAACTCTCGAGATTGTTGCGAGTGCCATCAGTGTTGCTCTCTAAATTTTTTTCCGCCAGATCTAGCTTTTACTTATGTGTACATGGGAAAATCAATGCACATATATTACAATTATTTCATTTTTTATATTATGCACTGTGGGTTTTAATTTTATTAATAATAAAAAAGAAGAAAAATATATGTTTAAACATTTTTCTTACTATTTTTCATTGAAATTTAGCCATTTTGCTTTTTTTTTTTCCGCTAGAACTAGCATATTTTCATTTTATAAATGACAACACTGCGAACGTCACGCAACGCAAGCGAACCAACGAACTTGCTTGTTACTCAAACGTTTGTACTGAAAAAACGATCAGGACAGGTTGCGTTCGTATACTCGTTGGAATACTCGTTTGCCAATCGAACGATCAGCCAACGATCAGCAGACGATCTATGGGGCTGATCGTTCGAAGGTTTGAAAACGGACAACTGATCGTTGTGATTCGAACCATTTTCGGACAGCCCGTTGAATTACTCGTTACCCGATCGTTTGATGAAAAGTTCGAACGTACTCGAGTATACTCGTTGCAGGTCTCTGGTATGTATGTATAAATTAGCTAGAATAGCCCCGAACCTTTACAATAAATAGTCACGAGACTAAGCGAGAATGTAATGTTCTATTAGGGCCATGTCCCGCTATTTAAATTCATTGAAATTACAATGTTTGCCGGCGCTGTCGCAGTCGACGCTAGCTCTTAGTAGACGCGCCGAAGAATCTACAACGCTTGCGCCTCGTGTTGGGTATCGTATTACTCAGTGGATGTTGTGCAACAAATTGCAAATTATAAAAAAAAATATTTTAAAAAAATTAGTTAATCAAATTGATAAATTAATTAATAGTTAATAGTTAATCTGGGGATAAAAAGTAAGGAAATTGATCCAACATATGTTGTTAGGATTGGAAAATACCCTGAAAAAACCAACAAGATCAATAAAAATGTGTGCCAAAACTAACACAAAAGATTTCTGAATTAAATGGACGGATGAATGGCACAGATTCCAAACATACTGGCCATGGAAATCAGAGATTTAACGGAGTTGGCTAAAAAGTTAAGCTTTAAGATGGAAAAGAGAGAGAGAGATGTATCAATTATTCTATAGTATTGATTATTATTAGTCCATAATACCCGAAAACGATTGTGCAAAGCGTAGTCAGTAGTGCATGTAGGAAGAAATAAAGGGATTTAGTACCTGGTTGCCCTGGTTGAAATATTAAAATTCAGGCGTTCTAAGAGGGATAACTCTAAGAACTCTCCTATGATTAATAAGGGACGGAAGGTTGAGGAATAAGGATGGAAGACGAAGGTTAGGGCAATGAAGTCTACGAAGTGCGAAGAGTAAAAACTGCTTCTGCACCGACTCAATTAAATCTTGAGTATGAGCATGTTGAAGAGACACATGAACAATATTCAAGAATGGGCCGGACAAGAGATGTATAAAGAAGTTTAGTGGCGAAAGGATTAAATTCCTTAGACCAGCGTTTAATAAATCCAAGAGTTCCCTTGGCTTTATTAACAATTGTGGAGAAATTATGTGTGAAACTTAATGTATTATCAAAGAGAACACCAAGATCTTCAACTAATAGTATGCGTTTTAAGGGTACATTGTCAATACAGTAATTGGCTATGCAAGGAGTAATACTGTTAAAAGTCATAAACAGGCATTCAGAGAAGTTTAGGTAGAAGTGATTAGTTATGCACCAGAGGGGCATTGTGCTTAAATCATCATGTCCTAACGCACGATCCGAAGAGTCCTTATAAGAAAATAATATTTTCACATTTGAGGGGATGGGGGAAGAGAACACAAGGTAAAACCGCATTATGACCTGCCCCATCCTGAAGAAGGGTGATGCTATACAGCGCACCAATTGCCGTGGCATTAGCCTTCTTCCCGTCGCATACAAGGTCCTCACGAGTGTAATGTGTGAGAGACTTAAGCTATATGCTGAAGCATTGATCGGACCGTATCAATGCGGCTTTCGTCCTGGGAGGTCCACAGTCGACCATATCATCACACTACGCCAGATCTTGGAGAAACCGCACGAGAACCAAATCGACACCTACCACCTGTTTGTCGATTTTAAACTGTCTTCGATAGCCCATAGCGAGATCGCCTGTACGCTACCATGTCTGAGCTTGGTATACCTGCAAAGCTAATACGGTTTTGCAGAATGACATTGAGCAACACCATCAGCTCTGTAAAAGTAGGAAATGACCATTCCGAAACCTTCGTTACTAAGCGGGGTCTCAGACAGGGCAACTCGCTGTCATGTTTGCTCTTCAATCTACTAATGGAGAGTATAATAAGGAAAGCTGGAGCTATCGAAAAGGAATCAGCGAGAGTTGGACTTGCAGTGAACATGGGCAAAACGAAGTTTATGGTGTGCATTAGCAGAGAGTCGCTGCATCTTGACTCTCACATTACTGCTGGCGACTATAACTTCGAGTCTGTCATGGAATTTGTCTACTTGGGAACTGCAATGACCAATAACAATGATGTCAGCCTGGAGATCATGCGGAGGATCACACTTGCCAACAGGTGCTACTTTGGGCTCAGTAGGCATTTTAATAATAGAGCCCTCTCTCGGAAGGCAAAGGTTGCACTATAGTGCTGTATGGTGCGGAAGACTGATGCTATCCTAACAACACTTGGTGTTACCAACTGGTGAAGTCGCGCCCAGGACAGAGAAGCGTGGAGGCAAATCGTGCATCAGGCTGAGCCCCATTAGGGGTGTTATGGCCAATTATTATTATAATTTCACATTATCTACATACATAAGTATGCGACAATGGGATAGCGAACTGAGAAGGTCGTTTATAAAAAGATTAAAGAGTAAAGGTCCTAGGTGACTACCCTGGGGAACTCCACAAGTAACAAAAATAGATTTAGAGATGGCTGATCTAAGCATAACCCTATGGAAATTTACGCAACAATTTCAATTTCGTCCAGTGGTGTAACATCATTTATTTCAGCATTAAGGCAGGATTTTACTAAAATTAGGTCTCCACCACCACGTCCATTAGGACGAACGCGCCTAAATATATAATATAATTTGATGACATTATTTCATTATCAGATATGCTAAAATTAAGCCAAGTCTCTGAAAATGCAATAATGTCAAAATCAAAAGAGAAACTAATCTTATGTAACTGTTTTAACTTACATTCTGATATAGAATGAAAAGTTGGTCAGAGTCTAGTTTTTTGAGGCTATTACTGGAGCCGCTTGAGACGGACCACTATTCGGAAGGGAGATAGGAGTTGCACGAGTTCTAATCTTCTGTTTAAACTCGTGAATCATATGAGGAGGTCAAAACTTTCACATATGACAGAAAACAATTCAAAGAACACACTAATCATAAAGGAGGAGATCTCTCTAAGCTAAGCGAAATTAAATTTTGAAATATTAACGCTGGTAGGAGTTTTGGTGGCGATAAATGCAGCAACAGACTCTAGACGGAAAGCCTAGATATAAATATATGCTTGCGTGGAGCCACGACGGTAAGCAGAGGAGGCTGAACTGTAATGGGAGTAGCAATGGGATGACTGTTTCGTCGACTTGGAGGGCTTTTAGAGTTTGAATTAGCAACATTAGGGGAATTGCCAGGTACCACGTTTATATTAGATGGTGAAGGGGGTACTGCAGGGGTGACAGTAGATCGACTGTAACGTCAAATAGGGGGCTTTTCGAGTTTTTACTCTTAGCCGTAACTCCATTAACAGCCACCGATTAATTCATAACCGGTGATGGGGCGTTTACGGAGGAGACAGGCAGTGCCGGGAAAGCAACGTTAGCACATGAGGGTTGATCAGGTACAGGAGATGTTGCAGGAGGAATGTATGAATTGGGTGGTGAAGAGTTACGGGGAGAGGGGAAAAGGATAAAAGGGGAAAAATGGCGTGGCAGCCCAAAACTTTTAATTACATTGCATATAGGCAGTCGTTAGAAATCCAAAATGGTTGTTCCTAAGTTCTATAGTTACTGAGATATTCGCAAAAAAAAAATCGATTTTTTTCGAGTCGGCTTATTATACTCATCAAGAATATGTATACTTTGTGGAGTCTGCCACGCCTCCTTTTTCCTGTTACACACATTTCAACGACTACAATATACCCTTTTACTCTACGATTAATGGGTATAAAAATGTGGTTGTTTTAAAAGTTTGCTATTAGAACTTACCAAATAAGCATATTGTGTTTTCTTGCAATACAATTGAGCTCCTGATTTAATTTACATAATGTATTTTTCGATATTTCGCTTTCATTTGTATTTGTCATTAATAGATCAATCCGACTATGTAGCAAGCTAAATTGCCCACAAGTATATGTAATAAAGAATCCAAATAAAGTATCCTCTGCCAAAAGTGTGGTCACAACACAAATTCCAGCATAAGCAGTAAATATATATGTAAGCGCGAAACAAAACCAATTTCTATATGGGTTGTAAGGAAACTGCATTTTGTACGGAAATGGTTTATTTGATGGACCTGAAGCAATCCCCATAAATAGCTCTACCAAAGGCAGGAAACAATACATGAGTATAAGACAAAGGAGCAAAATCGTCATGACCCGAAAAGTAACCATCCGTTTTTCACATTGCTTAGTTGTGCTTATTTTTGTATTACTGTAAGAAGAAAAATTAAGTTATATCCATAAAAAATTTTTCATACAGAACATAGAAAAGAACAAGAAAGAATGCTATAGTCGCTTTGCGACTTTAGGATACCCGTTACTCAGTTTCAATTTGTTATTAACAATGGTGATGGATATAATAGCTTGGCAAACACAGAACATTTTCATACAAATTCATGTTTAGAGCATATTTTTGACCGATCGTTCCTATGGGAGCTATACGATATATTAGTCCGATTTGGATCAAACTTGGTCAGTATATATATATATATATATATATATATATATTTTGGCAGATGTATTCTGTGTGAGTTTGATTAATATAGCTTAGTTAATGCAAAAGTTTTTCACACTAATTCATATTTGGAGCGTATTTTTGACCGATCGGCCCTATGGGAGCTATACGATATACATAGTTGTCCGATTTGGGTCAAACTTGGTCAGTATATATATATATATATATATATATATTATTGGCAGATGTATTCTGTGTGAGTTTGATTAATATAGCTTAGTTAACGCAAAAGTTTTTCATACTAATTCATATTTGGAGAGTATTTTTGACCGATCGGTCCTATGGGAGCTATACGATATAGTTGTCCGATTTTTATCAAACTTGGTCATGTACATGTATTTTACATGTATTTCCCAGATATGTACTTTCCGTGTAAATTTGGTTCAGATAGCATAGCTAACAAAAAAAGTTTTCTGTGCTAAAACATTCTACATTTACCTGTACATTTACCTTTATATGCAAATAAAACGCCCTAAAGTGGGCGTGTCAAAAACAAAAATAAACTTGTACTGCTTGGGTATTGTACCTTTCATTTGCGACCACTAGCATTTTTCTAGCTCTTATAGTCTCTGAGATCCTTTTGTTCATACAGACGGACGGACGGACGGACGGACGGACGGACGGACAGACGGACAGACGGACATGGCTTTATCGACTCGGCTATTGATGCTGATCAAGAATATATATACTTTATGGGGTCTGCCACGCCTCCTTCTGCCTGTTACATACATTCCAACGATTACAATATACCCTTTTACTCTACGAGTAACGGGTATAAATATATTTACGGTTATGTGACTGTTCGTGTTTAATACTATAAACACAAATTTTACTTTGCACTACAACTTAGAAATTTACACATGTGTGTGGTGTTATAATAACTGTCCACACCAAATTTGATCCGGTTCGGAAAACTTTAGATTATAGCTCCCATATGACAAATCAGTCGAAAATTTTATAATTGTATGAAAAACATCGCATTAGAAGGAATACGGGATCTTTTACAGTCGGCTGGCTCGACTGTATGCTTTCTTAGTTGTTTCCAAACAAAATACATACATATGTACATAAGTAATTTTCTATTCCTTCCACACCACAAAAACTGAGAAAAGAGAAGAGCTATCATAACCATTACATATGTGTATGGAAGCTATACGATTAAGTTGTCTGATACAGACTTTATATAATCTCTGCAAGAGAGAGGACCGTATAATACTCTCTGCATTTTATTTTCGATTATAAGATTATATTATTAAAATCGGGATCCAAATATTACAATAGATAATACTTGTATTAGAACACGTTAAAACAAAAAACAAAGCACAATCGAACATATGAACATCTGTTTATTTGTATGCACGTACAAATACGTTGACAATATATTGGTCGTTACGGCCAGCGTCCGCGGGCACCGCCGCCGCCACACATACAGCGAAAACGTTCGAACATATTTATGTTAGAATGTTCGATCGATCACATATTTAGTTAGTCAATACTCGATGCAAGCCGAGTTTAGCCATGTCCGTCTGTCCGTCTGTCTGTCTGTCTGTCCGTATGAACAAACAGATTTCAGAATGGTAAAACTACAAGTTCGATTTCAAACGATCACATATTTAGTCGGCAATACAAGTGTCGATGCCACGCCCTGTCTGTCTGTCTCGTGAAAAATTTTGTTTTCGGCAATATCTCGGTAACTATGGCACCCTAATCAAACAGGTTTCAGATTACATTGCCATTTGTTTTTTGAGCTACAAGTTTTATAAAAAACCGTTTTTCCGTATCGTACAGTATTGTAGTTTATAACTGGTGTGGAGACTAACGATACTGAAAGGCGCATTAAAATTTATAAACAAGAAAACTAGAAGCGTTACAATATCAGTCAATACCAACCATAGGTGCAAGCGAGATAGAAACACACAAGCACATGTTCGAACGTTTTCGCTGCCTTTTTTCGGCAGCGCTGCCCCGCGGTCGCTTCGCCGAATACACAATATGCATATTTTGCAAAAAAACGGACATTCACCTCGGAAAAATTTTGTGTTTTCGGCCCATTGCCACTGCCACGCACACTTTTCCCACATTTGATAAAATAATATACAAATTTCAATGTCGTTTTAGCGATCTTGTTCTTATACTGTAGTATTGTAGTTTATAATTCGTGTTGAGACTAACTATATTAAACTATCCTGAAAGGTGCATTAAAATCGGAATATAAACAAGAAAACTAGAATCGTTACAATATTGATATTTGAACGCAATATCAACCCATTGGTGCAAGCGAGATAGAAACACACAAGCATATGTTCGAACGTTTTCTCTGTCTGTGTGCCGGCAGCGGTCGCTGGCTGCGCCGAATACACACATACATACATATATATTTGCATCATATACATATTGCCAAACGTATGTGTATTCGAATACAAACAAACAGATGTATGTTTGATTATGCTTAGATTGCTATTGTTTCAACGTGTTTTAATGCAAGTAATTCACATTGTAATATCTCGATACCGATTTTAATAATTTAATCGGGAAAATGCAGAGAGTATTATACGGTCGGGCGCGCTCGACTGTACTTTTCTTTCTTGTTACATTTTTCTAAAGTAAAAGCTGCCTTTACCCTTCTCAATTCTCAATGCTACGAAAGTTATCTCGTTAGCTTCAAGAATAGCTCAAGAAGCTGAGGCATCTTTGCAGCCAACTTTGCAAAATACCTTGAGGAAAAACCTCAAAAACCAAGCGGCCAAAAGACCCAAAATTGGTGTCAAAACGGCCAGCAAGAGAATGAAAGTAGCCCCGCGAAAAAAAACCCCCAATATCAAAAGGGTGAGAAAGACTCAAAACAAATTTCAGAATTTTGTCAACGCAGAAGTTAAACAGCTTTTGGCGAACGGCATTATAGGACCTTCAAATTCGCCCTATAACAACCCGATATGGGTCGTCGACAAAAAAGGAGTTGGTACATAAGAAAAAGCGTCTTGTTTTTGAATTTCAAAAATTAAATCAAAAGACAATTGACGACAAGTACCCCATACCAACTATTTCAACAATATCAGCAAACATGGGGGAACAACGGGAAGTATGAGTTTTGCAGGCTTCCTTTTGGATTAAAAAACGCCCCTAGCTTTTTTCAGAGGGTAATAGATGACGTCATCAGGGACCATATCGGGAAAACTTGTTACGTCTATGTAGACGATGTAAGAAATTCGAATTGACCACAAGCCAGTTAGATGCCTTTAACAGGCTAAACGAGCTGCTGGCCTCAGAGGACGTGATGCTCTCATATCCCGACTTCAAAAACCATTTGATCTGACGAGAGAAGCATCAGGTCAAGAGCTCGGAGCCGTACTGTCTCAGGGCGAACGCCCTATAACAATGATCTCGCGCACACTGCGAGACAACAAGATTCATTTTGCCACAAACGAACAAGAACTCCTCGCCATTGTGTGGGCGTTAAAAATTCTCAGAAACTATTTGTATGGTGTAAAAAACATTTATACAGATCACCAGCCACTAACGTTTGCCGTATCGGATAAAAATTCGAGCGCTAAAATAAAACGTTGAAAGGCTTTTATTGATGAGCATAACGCTTACATCATTTATAAGCCCGGCAAAGACTCCAAACAAATGTTAAATTACATTGTGGGTGAATGGGAGGTGGCTAAAAAAAAACAAGTAAGAAAGGCTACAGTCGATCGAACCGACTGCAAATGACCCCGTACTCCAATAGTAGTACGCATTTGTATTTGAATTGTAATTTGAATTCAAATTTTCAAATGAAATTTAAAAATTTTAAACTTATATGTACATTTTAAATTGATAAAAAAAAATTAAATGAACTATTCTCCTTGTCAGCATTCGAACTTAGAAAATCAGACGAACGCGGGGCAACTCTGCCAGTTGCACCACGCGCAACTTTGAAGAATACTCCGATTATCAGCATTTACATGTTATTCATACAAACACACATTCGTTTGAAATTATATGTTTACATTTGTATGTATGTGTGTATTCGGCGCGGCCAGCGTCTGCCGGCAGCGCTGTCGCTACACAAGCAACATGTGTTTGTATGTTTCTGACTCGCTCTCGCGCGTAAGTGATATTGCAGTTAAATAACAAACTTTCTAACGTAGTAGCCCTTTTGTTAAAAGTACTTTCAGGATAGTTTGATTTCATGTCTCTAAACGAATGTTGAATGACAACACTGTACTATATGAATAAACGCCTCAAAAACGGCATTGAAGTTTAAAATTTTTTACCTCTTATGAAAAAAGTGGGCGTGGCAGCTCAAAATTTTTAATGGCATTGCATTAAGGCTGTCTCTAGGAACCAGCATACCAGAAATTGTGTTCCTAAGTGCCATAGTTACTGAGTTATTCGCGTAAAACTAACATTTTTTGTGAGGTGTGTCTGGTTTTTTATCATTGCGGCACTGACTCGTTTTGGGCATTGCCAACTGATTATCATAAATTTTGCTCATGAGCTCAATTCTTATGCTTACTACTTATGCTTATGATCCAACAAGAACAATTGAAGAAAACGCATTGTAAGCGCTACCTCGAATGGATTTGCAGTATATATGTATATGCATAAATACTTACACATATTCATTTTGAACATCACGATATTCATTTTAAACATCATGGTTCTGTACTGTAGAGTTTTTAAAAATAATATATAACCATATTTGCTGTGCAGTAGATTCACTGTGTCAGAAATAATAAACAAAAACCTTTTTATTTTTCTCATTCAGACAGCTAAAGTTATACTCTAAAGCAGATTGTCAGCTGTGCCTGTCGTAGTTTTTCAAAGATCCGTTTACTTCTTTTCAAATTTGCAACTTTTTATTATTTTGTTTTTGAAAATTTCAGTAATAGCTAAGTGATACCGTAAATCTGTATGGTGTAAAATCGATTTTAGTGTGCATTGCAGCATAACATTCAACATATTTATCAATAGATTGCTGTAGACAAGAGTGGACCGCTGGAGTGGACCACTCAAATTTTTCAGAGACTAGTGACAGCTATACCAAACCGTGTACTTAGATTATTATAGTTTGACATGATCTAAATTTTAATAAGTATTCGGAAGTTATTAGCCTAATTTTGTGTTATTCAAAACACCAAACAACGTCATTCGGCATTACATTTTTACTGCAATTAGTCAGGAAAATATGTAATATGACATTTGGCATTATTAGCTTTAGGATGCAAAATTAGTACATGGCGCCCGTGACAAGTGTCACGAGTATGGTGCATATTAAATGCTGTACATTAAGCAAAAATTTACTTTCCTAAGACATTAATAATAATTCGCCTCCACGCTCCTCTGTTCGCCAGTTGGTAACACCAAGTGTTGTTTGAATAGCATCCATCTTGTCCTTTCAAAGTGCCCGTGGCCTTTCTCTCCTACTTTGTCCGCAAACTACCGCATCAAAAACAGAGCGAGCTGGAGTTGTTTCCTCCATACGGGCAATGTGTCCATCGAAGGCGCTGAATGTTAACTCGCTTGACCATTTCCACATCCCCGTATAAATCGTACAACTCGTCATTCTATCTGATGCGATAGATACCGCCAACGCAAATTGGTTCGAAGATCTTGCGCAGAATTTTTCTTTAGAAGACACCAAGAGCAGGCGCATCTGACTGCGTCATTGTTCTGGCTTCCGCATCATACAGCAACACTGGAGTGATGAGCGTTTTGTATAGTGCAACCTTTGCCTTCCGAGAGAGGGCTCTATTATTAAAATGCCTACTGAGCCCAAAGTAGCACCTGTTGGCAAGTGTGATCCTCCGCATGATCTCCAGGCTGACATCATTGTTATTGTTCATTGCAGTTCCCAAGTAGACAAATTCCTTGACAGACTCGAAGTTATAGTCGCCAGCAGTAAGGTGAGAATCAAGACGCCGCGACTCTCTGCTACTGCACATCATAAACTTCGTTTTGCCCATGTTCACTGGAAGTCCAACTCTCGCTGATTCCTTTTCGATAGCTCCAAAAGCCGCAGTAACATCTTGCTTGGCACGACCAATAATATCAATATCATCGGCGTAACCAAGGAGCTGGATACATTTTTTTTCCCCAGTATTATGCCCGTCCGATGCACTCCAGCTTTCCTTATTATACTCTCCATCAGTAGATTGAAGAGCAAAAATGACAGCGAGTCGCCCAGTCTGAGACCCGGCTTGGTAACGAAGGTTTAGGAATGGTCATTTCCTACCTTTACAGAGCTGATAGTGTTGCTCAATGTCATTCTGTAAAGCCGTATTAGCTTTGCAGGTATACCAAGCTCAGGCATAGTAGCGTACAGGCGATCTCGCTGTTGGCTACCGAAGTCAGCTTTAAAATCGACAAACAGGTGGTAGGTGTCGATTTGGTTCTCGTGCGCTTTCTCCAAGATCTGGCGTAGTGTGAAGATCTGCTCGACTGTGGGCCTCCCAGGACGAAAGCCGCATTGACACGGTCCGATCAATGCTTCAGCATATAGCTTAAGTCTCTCACACATTACACTCGTGAGAACCTTGTATGCGACGGGAAGAAGGCTAATGCCACGGTAATTGGTGCGCTGTATAGCATCACCCTTCTTCAGGATGAGGCAGATCATACTGAGGTTCCAATCAACGGGCATGCTTTCCGTTAAGCATACGCTGCTGATGAGCTTGTGCATGCACCCTACCAACCTACCTCCGGCCTTATCAGCTCCAGCAGCTTTATTGTTTTTAAGTCGGCGCATTGCGACTTCGACCACCGTATGGCTAGGAATGGGAACATTAACACCATCATCTCTGATTGGGGTTAGTGGATCAACTTCGTCAGATTCATTTTCACTGTATTCAGTCAAAAGACTTTCAAAGTGATCCCACCTTAACCTACTTCGATGTGAGACTTTCGCGACCCACAGCCGTGCGTGAACCTTAGGCGCAACTAAGTAGTGGTCGGAGTCGATGTTGAGACCCCGACACGATCTCACATCAAGGATGCTAGACGCGTGTCTTGCATCGATCACAACATGATCAATCTGATTACTAGTCAGACGATCAGGGGAGAGCCAGGATGCCTTATGGATGTCGAGATGACGAAATCTAGTACTACGAAATATCATGTTGTGCGCAGCAGCAAATCCTATTAGTCTAAGCCCGATTTTGGTATTAAAATCTCCCAAAAGAATTTTAACATCATGTGACGGGCATCGGCTATACGCTCGGTCGAGCTCTGTATAGAAAGCATCCTTGGTAGCATCGTCTTTGTCCTTAGTTGGGGCGTGCGCACAAATGAGGCTGATGTTAAAGAATTGGCAGCAATTCGGATCGTCGCAATTCTCTCGCTATATGTGAAGCTTGTGAAGCTTGTAGGGATGTCGAAAGAGACATTATGAGCTTCATGCGACACACTAAACGAGGCTTTGGGGATCTATTTGGCAGATTTAAAAGTCTGTCTGATAGTTTTGCAGCTTTGGATAAGGAGTTTAAAGGCCTAAAAGTCTTAAATGATTCTCCAAAGCGTAAAAAGGCCAATTTTAGATTGTCGATTGGCCCTAACGAACTTTCAGTCCCTCATCACATACCCACAACGTCCGCACCTTCTCTAATAAATTTTTCATTCCCTTCTCCAAATATAATTGTTAGTAGTGATGACAACTTTATCTTACCCACAGAAGTTGTCCCCACTCCCGAAGTAATTGTTCCTGATTCATTAGTTGTCAATACTGTTGCTGTTGGCGAATCAAGCAATTTAGTTGTTCCTGATTCGTTTGTAGTCAATACTGTTGCAGTTGGTGAATCAAGCAATGAGTCTATCAGAGCTGTTGCGGAAGCTATTACAGTGTCCGATAAAAAGACTCTTGTAGGTGTTCCACCAAAGAAACAATTATTTGTTTCTAGGCTTGCCCCTGATACCACATCGGATGATGTCAAGGCCTTTATTCAGGCTAAATCTGAAGCTAATATTACGGTGGAGAAATTTAAGTTCTCATATCATCGGGAAATTTCTTCATTTAAAGTAAGTGTTCCTGCCAAATATTTTAGTACAATTTGTTGTAAAGAATTTGGGCGGGACCATTTAATAATAAAGGAGTATACAGCTAAGAAAAGAAATCGGACTCCGATTGCACTGCCGTCTAACCCTGTGCCGGCCTCTGATTCCGGAAAAAACTAACTTCCTCCCTCTCGTTTGCCTATCAAAATGTAAGAGGTCTTCTTAGTAAACTTAGTAATATGTATTTAAACAGTCTGTCTTTTTCATTTCATGTCGTGGCCTTTTCTGAGACATGGTTAAGGCCCGATGTTTTAGATTCAGAAATCCTTTTCAATAAATTCGCTATCTATAGAAAAGATCGTGCATCCCGCCGAGGTGGTGGTGTGCTTATTGCCGTCGATGTTAACTTATTCTCGGAAGAAGTAACAATCGATGGCTCTGTGGATATCGAATTTGTTGCTATTATGTTATGCCTAAATAACGTTAGAGTTTTCATTACCTGCTCCTATATTCCTTCTTCTTCTGACTCTTCTCTTTATTTATTACACTTTTCTGCTATTAAATCAGTTTCATCTATATTATCTGATCGTGACTTTCTTGTAGTTCTTGGCGATTTTAATATTGCTGGTACTACATGGATTTCGTGTCCCGACTCTGCCGTGTGTTCCAACCAGGTCTAATAAGCCTATTTGGTTTACCCGTGAGTTAACATTGCTCAAGAATAGAAAGTCGAAATGTTATAAGAGATTCAGGGAAACTGGCTCTTCCTTGCATTTCTCGCGATATCTAATTGCTCGATCTGATTTCTATGTTTTGAATGACCGTCGTTATAAGGAATACTTTACTGACTGTGGTCAACAGTTCAGAAGGAATCCGAGACGGTTTTATAACTTCGTTAATTCGAAGCGTAAATCATCAACGCTTCCATCTAGTGTGTTCTTTGAAAGAGAATCTGCTAATTCGGATAAGGCTATCGCCGACTTATTTGCCGATTTTTTTCAAACTACTTACAGTAAGCACGGGTATAACTGTGACTCACCCTATCCTTATCATTTAAATTCCTTCAATAGTAATTTTACACCAGTCATCACCGAAAGCTCTCTCTTATGTAATTTAAAGGCTACTAAATCTGTTTTTTCGCCTGGTCCAGACGGAGTCCCTGGCTGTGTGCTTAAAAACTGTGCAGACGGCCTTTTAAAGCCCTTGTATAAACTATTTACATTGTCTGTTGAAACATGCTGTTTCCCTGATGTTTGGAAATCATCTTACATTATTCCTCTTCACAAAAAAGGAAATAAATCCGATGTTTGCAACTATAGGGGTATTTCCAAGTTGTCTGCTATTCCCAAGGCTTTTGAGAAATTAATAACTTCTCAACTGCAACAATTCTGTAGATACATCAATTCTGTACCTCAATCTTTTGGGTCATTCCTTTCATAAGGCTTTCTTTACTATTTGGATTTTTAATTACTTGAGTTCTAGAACACAACATGTTTATTTTAAAGACACTTTGTCCAAATCTGTTCAAGTAACTTCGGGTGTTCCACAAGGAAGCCATCTCGGTCCCTTGTTATTTATATTGTTCATAAATGATCTTTCATCAGCGATCAGTTACTCTCGTGTGCTTATGTATGCCGACGACGTTAAACTCTGTGTTTCGGCTGCTGAGTCTGTTCTTGGGACCAGGTTACAATCTGATCTATGTAGTTTTCAAATCTGGTGTCAAGCTAATTTATTAAACCTTAACTTTAGTAAGTGTAACGTAATGTCCTTCAGTAGGCGCCTCCCTTTCCAAAACGTTTACATTCTGAATGGCAACTCTCTTAAAAAAGAATTGAGTCGGTCACTGATTTGGGTATCCTTATGGATCCTAAGCTCAAGTTCGATAGGCATGTATTGTCATTTACTAATCGTGCTTTTAGTGTCCTGGGCTTCATAAAGCGCTGGTCGAAAGAATTTAACGATCCCTATTTAACGAAAACACTTTTTACTGCCTTGGTACGGCCTATTCTTGAATATGGATCATGTATTTGGTCACCCCAATACAGGATTCATCAGGATAGAATAGAATCTGTACAAAAACAATTTCTTCTTTTTTTGCACTAAGGTCTCTCAACTGGAACACTAACATACGCTTACCTTCCTATCGTAGTAGACTTTTACTAATTGATCTTCCTTCTTTGTCTGATCGTAGAACAGTGCTCGGTGTAATTTGTCTACACAAACTAATCAATGGTGAAATTGATTCTTCAGAATTACTCAGCCAGATTAGTTTTGCTGTTCCGATTAGACCAACTAGAAACTTTCTTCCGCTCTCTCTTCAACCTTGTTCTACCAACTTTGCTATCCATAATCCTTTCCGAGTCCTATGTAGTAACTACAACAAACTTTCTCGAGTTGTAGGTAGTTCTACTTCGACCCCCTTAATTAGAACTTCTCTTCTCTGTCACCTTTCCAGATCTTAATTATCTTAGCTTAATAATTTTAAAATGTATTGTATTTCGTTTTTAGTTATTTTATGTTCTAACTTACAAATTCGATTCACGTTTATCGTCAGCCGTACGTTATGCGGTGTGCCCCTCGGTCGGTTGGGCGGGAGGTGGCTGCATTATTTGCAGGGTTCCGCGCGCTAACAAGCACGTTGCTTGGTGTTGCTGGGCCACTTGAATGTACTGTCCCGTTAGTACATCAACGTCCATATATATGATATATATATGGTGTAAACTGCGAGACACGGTGCCGCAGCTTGGCTCCCATGACGAAACCGCAATCAAACTACTACTATCTATCTATCTATCTACCTACTATCATGACAGCTCTAGTATATGTCACAGACTTTCTTCCTCATGCAACCTTGTCCAGTCCATCGCATTTCATGAAGAGCTGTGATATCAGCCTTCAACTTATTAAGGGTATCTGCTAGTTGTTGAGCAGCACCGGGTCTGTACAATGTCATTACATTCCAAGAGCATACTCTCAAATCGTTGTCCTTTTTATACTCTCTGCAAGAGTATATTGGGTTTGTGCAAAAGTATGTAACAGGCAGAAGGAGGCGTGGCAGACCCCATAAAGTATATATATTATTGATCAGCATCACAAGCCGAGTCGATATAGCCATGTCCGTCTGTCCGTCTGTCCGTCTGTCTGTCTGTCTGTCTGTCTGTCTGTCTGTCTGTCCGTCTGTCCGTATGAACAAACAGATTTCAGAGATGGTAAGAGCTACAAGTTCGAGCTTGGTGTCAAACGATCAGATATTTAGTCAGTCAATACAAGAATCTTTTTTTTTTTCGATGCCACGCCCCATTCGCCCACAATAAGCAAAAAAGTGGACACACCTCGTGAAAAATTGGTGTTTTCGGCAAATATCTCAGTAACTATGGCACCTACGATCACCAATTTGGGTACGGAGGTTCCTAGCGACAGCATAGTTGCATTGCCATTTAAAAGTTTGGACTGCCACGCCCCTTTTCCCCACACACTTGAAAAAACTTAAAATGCCGTTTTTTGCGAACTTGTTCATATCATACAGTATTGTTCAATTATAATTAGTGTGGAGATTAACTATATTAAACTATCCTGAAAGGCGCATTAAAATTGGACTATAAACAAGAAAACTAGAAGCGTTACAATATTGATAATTGAACGCAATATCAACCCATAGGTGCAAGCGAGATAGAAACACACAAGCACATGTTCGAACGTTTTCGCTGCCTGTCGGCAGCGCTGCCCGCGGAAGCTGGCTGCGCCGAATACACACATACATACATATATGCAGCATATATTGTCAAACGTACATATGTGTGTGTATTCGCATGCAAACAGACAGATGTGTGTTTGATTATGCTTATTGTTTTTGTTTCAACGTGTTTTAATGCAAATAATTAACATTGTAATATCTGAATACCGATTTTAATAATTTAATCGGGAACAAATGCAGAGAGTATTATACGGTCGGGCGTGCCCGACTGTACTTTTCTTTCTTGTTATATTTGCCATGGTCGTCAACGTTGGTTGGGTTCCTATCCGAGGCTCCTCTTGCATCCTTCACTGAGTGGTTTTTCCATGGGTGGATATCAAGTCCTAGGCCAAAACCCAATTTAAGGATTAGGCTTCCGACGCTTACTTTGTTTTATAACGCAGCGGGTGCTAAGTTACAATCCAGGACGAACCACGTGGAGGTAGTGTGTCGACTTGAAGAGTGAACGACAATGATCACACTGTCCCCCATCCCCCCAATTTTTGTATGGTTGGTGTTGATACTTTGACTCTGTGTGTTTTATGAATAATTTCAAAATCGGCATTACTCTCTATAAACAACACATTGGGCTTGGTGCAAAACTGATAAATTAAATATTGTTTGTCTCTTTCTTTTGTCAAGCTATGCAATGTAAATTTTAATTTTTTGACGTATTTCGTTGGAATGACATGGCAGACCCCATTAAGTGCATATATTTTTGATCAGCATCAATAGCCGTGCCGATATAATCATGTCCGTCCGTCCGTCAGCCTATCTGTATGAACAAAAGAGACTTCAGAGCTAGGAAGAAAAATAATATATTAAAGAGGCAGGCAGTAAAAGTTTGTTTTTGTTTTTGACACGTTCACTTCAGGGCATTCTATTTTCAATAAAAGGTGTATGTATAGGTACAAATAGCATGTTTAAATATGCTGACCAAGCTTAATCTAAATCTGACATCTATATCGTATAACTCCCGACTGGTTAAAAGTTAGCTCCAAATATGAATGTACTAACTATATATGAACAATTTTTGCGTTAATTAAACTATATCTTTCAAACTCACACAACATAAATTCGCCCTAAGACATTAAAAGGAACATATTACATAAAGAGAACTCTAAAGTGTGGGCGCATCCAGAGAAAGTGAAAATTTCACAACGTTTCCAAATACAAATACAAATTCACGAAAATAATGAAAGTCGTCGCTCATAACTTAATCCAACAATAAGTGAAATAAAATGCAACCTTAAAACAACGTAAAACACACAGAGCAACAAAACAAAAAAAAATAAAACCGGAAAACATCAAATTGTGCGTATTATAGACATTAAATTGAAACGAAATTTTCAGTAAACAAATTAAAAGTAAATGATCACGGACAACACCCAGTTTTGAGATACTGCTCCTATTAAGCAAAGGGATTTGCCGAAATTGCAAGAGGCCTTGCAAGCAAATCCCAACGATGGACCACGCCCACTCACATTAGCTGAGTACCGGTTTGGAAAAGAAACCAAAAAGGAAAACTAAGCGACTACTACATACTATAGTAAAAATTGCCAGGTGCGAAAAATGTTAAAGTGGGTTTCGTTTGTTGCTGGCTGTATGATAATGTATCACACGAAAAATGTGCTGGCCTTAACGGCCGTATTATCGACCTGATAAGCTCTAATTCGGGTATAAAATGCACATGTGAGTGCTGCAGGGATGTTGAAAAGGACATGATGGGCTTCATGAGGCAAACAAAAAGAGGCTTTGGTGAACTATTGGGCAGATTTAAGAACCTGTTTGATAGTTTCACCTCGTTGGATAAAGATTTCAAAAGTATGAATCTTTTGAATGATTCTCCAAAGCCGAAAAAGGCCAATTTTAGGTTGTCAATTGGTCCAAATGAACTTTTAGTTCCTCCTCATATCTCCATTAATTCAGATCCGTCTCTAATAAATCTTTCTTCCCCATCTCCAACTAGTATTGTCAGTAGGAATGATAATTTTACTTCCCCCACAGAAGTTACTACTACGGACACCGAACCAGTCCCTGATTCAGTTGCTGTCAATACAGTTGTTGTTGACCAGCATACCAGTGATGACATTCCGACTGGGTCTATTAGTCAATCTACCAGTGTTGTTAGTTCAAAAGACGTTATGACAGTGGTAGATAATAACTTGACTCATAGGTATTCCACTGAAGAAACAAATCTTTGTTTCAAGGCTAGCCCCTGATACTACATCTGATGATGTGAAGGCTTTTATACAAGCCAAATCTATAGCCAACATTACGGTTGAAAAATTCAAATTTACGTATACTCGGGAGATTTCCTCATTTAAAATAAGTGTTCCGGCCGAACAATTTAACAAAATATGCTGCAAAGAGTTCTGGCTGGACCACTTAGTAGTGAAAGATTATACTACCAAAAAAAAATCGGACTCCGATTGATCTATCTGCATTATCTTCGTCTAACCAACTAAACTCTTCTAACAAAAAAAAAACTAAACTCCTCCCTCTCGCTTGCCTATCAGAATGTAAGAGGTCTTTGTAGCAAGCTTAGCAACCTTTACTTATCTAGTGTGTCATTGCCTTTACTGAAACTTGGTTAAGGCCTGACATTCTTAATACAGAGATATACTGCGATAACTTTTCCCTTTTTAGAAAGGATCGCACTTCTCGTCGTGGTGGTGGTGTTTTGATTGCTTATTTTGAACATTTCCTAGCCATCAAATCTGTTTCTTCCCTAATTTCCGATCGGGATATCCTCGTGGTTCTGGGTGATTTTAACATTGCAGGAACTACTTGGTTATCCACTCCAGGCTCTGCTGTATTGACTCCCACGACGCAGAGTGATTTCCTTGATCATTTATTTGGGATTTCTCTATCTCAAATAAATGGCATTCCCAATTCTTTAAATAAGATGCTTGATCTTATTTTTGTATTAGACCCATAATTTCCATCTGTTTCCCGTATTGCTCCCATTTCTATTGCTGAAGATCCATATCACCCGACTTTGGAATTGTTGATGGATTTGCCTACCCAAATGGGTAAGTCCAGCTCGAGACCCAGCAAGCGTATTCGCCAGTTTCGGAAGGCTGATTTTAATAAGTTAAATCAGCTTTTATCCCAGATTAACTGGTCATGGCTGTTCAAGTGCAGGGATATGGATGAAGCAGTTGCATTTTTTTACCTTACTCTAAATAATTTATTTGAACTTTGTGTTCCATCTTGTGTTCCTAGTATCTCTAAAAACCCGATTTGGTTTACACGTGAATTGACACGTTTAAAAAACATTAAATCTAAATTTTATAAGAAATTCAGGGAATCTGGCTCTTCCCTGGATCCCTCTCGTTATGTAATTGCTCGATCTGATTTCTCTGCATTGAACAGCCTGTGCTATCGGAATTATCTTAGAAGCTGTGGTCAGCAGTTTCGAAGTAATCCTAAACTTTTTTATAACTGCTTACTCTGATCAGGCTATAGCCGATTTATTTGCTGATTTTTTCCAATCAACTTATTGCATTCATCAAAATAATCTAAGCTTGCCTTATCCTTACCGTGTAAATGCTTCTAATTGTAATTTTAGGCCATGTATTACTGCAGAATCGCTTTTGAGTGATCTAAAGGCTGTTAAACCTGTTCTTTTCCCGGGCCCGGATGGAGTTCCTGGTTGCGTGCTTTGAAACTGTGCCGACCAACTCTTCAAACCTTTGTATACATTATTTAATTTGTCTGTTGAGTCGTGCTGCTTTCCTGACATCTGGAAAGCATCTTTTATTATTCCCCTTCATAAAAAGGGTACTAAATCTGACACTTGTAACTATAGGGGTATCTCAAAGTTGTCTGCAATTCCTAAAACTTTTGAGAAATTAATAACTTCTCAATTGCAACATCTTTGTAGATCTATTGTTTCACCTTGTCAGCTCGGGTTTATGAAATATAGATCTACTACCACTAACTTATTAGAATTTACTTCCATTGTTATACAGGGGTTTCAAAATAAATTGCAAACAGATGTCATTTACACTGATTTTAGCGCGGCTTTTGATACCGTTAATCATTGTCTTTTAATACATAAACTTAATTTGCTTGGATTTCCAGATACATTAATTCTTTGGATTGCCAACTATTTATGTTCTAGAACTCAAAAAGTTAATTTTAATGGCACGTTATCCAAGCCCGTGCGTATTACCTCGGGGGTTCCTCAAGGAAGCCATCTTGGGCCTTTACTTTTTTCACTATTCATTAATGATTTGCCTTCTGCGATTTCTAGTTCCCGGGTTCTGATGTATGCCGATGATGTAAATCTTTGTTTGTCACGAACTGAATCTTGCCTGAGTCACGGTCTACAAAGCGATCTCGGCACACTTCAAGCCTGGTGTATAGTTAACTTACTACATCTCAATTTTAGTAAATGTAACGTAATGCCCTATAGTAGGCGAATACCAACCTATAATAACTACTTTCTTGACGGCAATCCTCTTCAGAGAATAGAGTCGGTTAATGATTTGGGTATCCTTTTCGATTCAAAACTAAAGTTTGATAAGCACATCTCTTCTGTTGCTAATCGAGCATTCGGTGTCTTGGGTTTCATAAAGCGGTGGTCTAAGGAATTCGACGATCCCTACCTTACAAAAACTCTTTATAGATCACTTGTACGCCCTATTCTTGAATATGGATCGTGTGTATGGTCTCCCCAATATATGATTCATCAGGACAGATTAGAATCTGTACAAAAACAATTTCTTCTGTTTGCCCTTAGAGACCTTAGCTGGAATACTAATATTCGATTACCTTCGTATCGTAGTAGACTTTTATTGATTAACCTTCCTTCCCTTTCGGATCGTAGAACCATGCTTGGTGTAGTTTTCTTACATAAACTAACTAATGGTCAGATAGATTCCTCGTATCTAATTAGCCAAATTAGATTTGCTGTTCCGATCCGAAATACTAGAAACTTTCTTCCTTTGTCCCTTCAACGTTGTACCACGAATTATGCTTTACATAATCCGTTTCGTATCCTATGTACTAACTATAATAGTTTTTCTCATGTAGTGTGTGGAGCCACTTCTTTATCAACACTTAGAATATCACTTCTCTCCTACATATCTAATCGCGTGCCTTACCGTTGATCAACGCGTTACTAACATTTGACTTCAATTTTATTTAATTTTATTTGGTTGGTCTGGTTAGAGTTTTTCTGGGGTTTTCCTAACCCTTGCAACGAATATTGGACCAACGTTTCTTAATTGTTTTTAATTTTTTAATACTTCCCCAGTAAGTTAAGTTCATTAATTAAACTTAAATTTAAATATAATGGCAATTTCAAACCTTTTTTTTTCCCTTTGTTTTTAAATTTAATGTAAATCTTACTTTTAATTATTTTCTTATACTTAATTACTTTAATTTAATTCCTGAGAATTGTTAATTTAATTTTTTTTAATTTCAATTCAAAATGTCCATATAAAATTAAAATGTTTAAATTTAATTTAAAATTTTAATTCAAATTAAATACAAATGCGTACTCCTAATTTTTTTTTTTAACAAGAAAATATCATAAAATCTATATGAAATGTGTACCTGAATTGTGAGCCAACCATATTAAAACTAATAATTAACTTTTCCATGTCTCTGGCACTGGTTATTAACCAGTCGCAATTACTAAAAATTGAAATTACAATATGAAATTGAACAAATAAAATTGCATTCAAAAGGATATTAATTATATTTTTATACTCTCTGCAAGAGTATATTGGGTTTGTGCAAATGTATGTAAGAGGCAGAAGGAGGCGTGGCCGACCCCATAAAGTATATATATTCTTGATCAGCATCACAAGCCGAGTCGATATAGCCATGTCCGTCTGTCCGTTTGTCTGCCTGTCCGTCTGTCTGTCCGTATGAACAAACAGATTTCAGAGATGGTAAGAGCTACAAGTTCGAGCTTGGTGTCAAACGATCATATATTTAGTCAGTCAATACAAGAATCTTTTTTTTTTTCGATGCCACGCCCCATTCGCCCACAATAAGCAAAAAACTGGACACACCTCGTGAAAAATTGGTGTTTTCGGCAAATATCTCAGTAACTATGGCACCTAGGATCACCAATTCTGGTACGGATGTTCCTAGCGAGAGCATAGTTACATTGCCATTTAAAATTTTTTGACTGCCACGCCCACTTTTCCCACAATTTATAAAATAGTTTTCAAGCTTCAATGCCGTTTTTTCCGTATCGTACAGTATTGTACCTTATAACTGGTGTGGAGACTAACTATATTAAACTATCCTGAAAAGCGCATTAAAATCGGACTATAAACAAGAAAACTAGAAGCGTTACAATATTGATAATTGAACGCAATACCAACCCATAGGTGCAAGCGAGATAGAAACACACAAGCACATGTTCGAACGTTTTCGCTGCCTGTGTGTCGGCAGCGCTGCCCGCGGTCGCTGGCTGTGCCGAATACACACATACATACATACATATTTGCATCATAAACATATTGCCAAACGTATGTGTATTCGAATACAAACAAACAGATGTGTGTTTGATTATGCTTAGATTGTTTTTGTTTCAATGTGCTTTAATGCAAGTAATTCACATTGTAATATCTCGATACCGATTTTAATAATTTAATCGGGACAAATGCAGAGAGTATTATACGGTCGGGCGCGCTCGACTGTACTTTTCTTCCTTGTTAAATTTTTTTAAAGTAAAAGCTGCCTTTACCCTTCTCAATTCTCAATGCTATGAAAGTTATCTCGTTCGCTTCAAGAATCAGTTTGGGCGTGATCCTAAGCAATTCTATAACTTTGTTAATTCGAAACGTAAATCTAGTACTTTACTCTATTCTTTCTTTCTCTATTCCAGTAAAGTAAGTGATGACTCGGCTGCTTCCGATCTCTTTGCTAACATTTTTCAATCTACTTGCACCTTTAGTTTGCCTACTAACTTTTCTTACCCCTATAAACTCCCATCCTCTAATTCTGTTTTTGCCACATATTACAGATAACTGCATGGTTTCTTCAATTAACACCTTAAAGTCTTCCTTATCTTTTGGGCCTGACAGCATTCCAAGTTGTGTGCTTAAGGAGTGCTGTTTTTCAAAAACGAAACCTGTCTTAATTCTTTTTAACCTTTCTTTAGAATTATCTGTCTTTCCTACCTTATGGAAAGAATTTTACATTATCCCACTATATTAAAAAGGGTGCAAGTCGGATGTATCCAATTTCAGGGGAATTGCAATGTTGTCCGCAATCCCTAACCTCTTCGAAAAGATAATAATTTCGACTTTGCAACACCTCTGCAAGTCAATTAACTCCCATGCCCAACACGGATTCGTTAGGAGTCGGTCGACTTCGACCAATCTATTGGAACTTACTTCTTTTATAAATGAGGCTGTCGAGAATGCCAACTGATAGAATGCAAACTGATGTCATCTATACTGACTTTAGCAAACCATTTGACTCTGTGAATCATAACCTCCTTTTACTTAAAATTATTATTTTAGGCTTACCACCTTCCCTTCTTCTAGGGATAGTTGTTACAATATAGGCACCCAGGATATCTTATTTGTAAGCTTTGGTGTAACCGGCAATAAATTCATTGAAGAGAGAAACCAACAGGCCACCAGACTTTACGACGTGACACTTGTAAATACTCAGTAACCCTAGAACACTAAAGAGTGTTAAGGAAAAGGGACGAAATACACAAAAGGATCACAACTGACCCCAGTAAAGGACTCAATTGAAAACGATCGGTACTGGCACACTTGTTTTGTCCTCTGTTATTCGAGCTGAATGGCTGTTTGGCAAAGTCACCCCTAATACAGGTGGGCTGCAGGTATACAGTACTTATATACAGTAACTGGTTTACCCACCCACTTATATAATAGAAAAAAAGAGCCTAGTAAAATTTGATTCATTTTCGTAGAGTTAATTCTGATCGCTTGGTAAAAAATTTTCGCGAGAAGGGCAAAAAAGAGAGAGAAAACAAGTAAGAAAGGCTACAGTCGACCGAGCCGACTATAAAAGACCCCGTACTCTCATAGTAGTGCACATTTGTATTCAATTTGAATCATAGCTCGCAAATAACAATTGAGTGTTTTGCGACGTCTTCAAATAAGTCTCTTTACTGAGTATATGAAAAGAATACTCGCGAGCAGAGTATCGATAATCTCTTCGTTTATCTCACACGCGCTCGGACAACAATCGTTTTTTAGACCCCGTACTCTAAAAAAGAGTAATTGGGTCTATTAGGTTTGTCAGAAGCGAAATGTGCGTAACAGGCAGAAGGAGGCGTGGCCGACCCCAAAAAGTATATATATTCTAGATCAGCATCAACAGCCGAGTCGATATAGCAATGTCCGTCTGTCCGTCTGTGTGTCTGTCCGTCTGTCTGTCTGTCCGTCCGTCCGTATGAACACCTGGATCTTTTAAACTACAAGAGCTAGAGCCACCAGATTTGGAATGAAAGTCCGTCTATATTGCAGGCAGGTTAAGTTTATTTCAAATTTTTGCCACGCTCCCTACCGCCCCCGCTATGAGTAAAAAACCAGACACACCTCGAAAAAATGTAGTTTTAGGCCAATAACTCAGTAACTATGACACTTAGGAACACCATTTCTGGTAAACAGGTTGCTAGAGACAGCCTTAATGCAATGCCATTAAAAATTTTGAGCTGACACGCCCCCTTTTCTCATGAGAGTTAACCAAACGTTTACGCTTCAATGCCATGTTTAAGGCATTTATTCATATATTAGAGTGTTGTAATTCAACATAAGCATAGAGACATATAAAATCAAACTATTCTGAAAGTGGCATCAATATACTACCTTTAACAAAAAGAGCTACTGCGTTAGAAAGTTTGTTATTTAACTGCAATATCACTTACGCGCGAGAGCGAGACAAAAACATACAAACACATGTTCGAACGTTTTCGATGCTTGTGTGGCGACAGCGCTGCCGGCAGACGCTGGCCGCGCCGAATACACACATACATACATGTATGCATCATATATTGTCAAACCTATGTGTATTCGCATACAAACAAACAGATGTATGTTTGATTATGCTTAGATTGTTTTTGTTTCAGCGTATTTTAATGCAAGTACTACACATTGTAATATCTGGATACCGATTTTAATAATTTAATCGGAAAATTTGCAGAGAGTATTATACGGTCGGGCGCGCTCGACTGTACTTTTCTTTCTTGTTATACTCTCTGCAAGAGTATATTGGGTTTGTGCAAAAGAATGTAACAGGCAGAAGGAGGCGTGGCAGACCCCATAAAGTATATATATTATTGATCAGCATCACAAGCCGAGTCGATATAGCCATGTCCGTCTGTCCGTCTGTCTGTCTGCCCGTATGAACAAACAGATTTCAGAGATGGTAAGAGCTACAAGTTCGAGCTTGGTGTCAAACGATCATATATTTAGTCAGTCAATACAAGAATCTTTTTTTTTTTCGATGCCACGCCCCATTCGCCCACAATAAGCAAAAAACTGGACACACCTCGTGAAAAATTGGTGTTTTCGGCAAATATCTCAGTAACTATGGCACCTAGGATCACCAATTCTGGTACGGAGGTTCCTAGCGACAGCATAGTTACATTGTCATTTAAAATTTTTGACTGCCACACCCACTTTTCCCACAATTTATAAAATACTTTTCAAGCTTCAATACCGTTTTTCCGTATCGTACAGTATTGTAGTTTATAACTGGTGTGGAGACTAACTATATTAAACTATCCTGAAAGGCGCATTAAAATCGGACTATAAACAAGAAAACTAGAAGCGTTACAATATTGATAATTGAACGCAATATCAACCCATAGGTGCAAGCGAGATAGAAACACACAAGCACATGTTCGAACGTTTTCGCTGCCTGTGTGTCGGCAGCGCTGCCCGCGGTCGCTGGCTGCGCTGAATACACACATACATACATACATATTTGCATCATATACACATTGTCAAACGTATGTGTATTCGAATACAAGCAAACAGATGTGTGTTTGATTATGCTTAGATTGTTTTTGTTTCAACGTGTTTTAATGCAAGTAATTCACATTGTAATATCTCGATACCGATTTTAATAATTTAATCGGGACAAATGCAGAGAGTATTATACAGTCGGGCGCCCTCGACTGTACTTTTCTTTCTTGTTAAATTTCAAACAATGATAATTCTATAAAACATATAATTTTCAATTTCAACGTATAAATAGTACGTTAATAAATAATACAAATACATTTCATGATTTCCGATTTTAAATAGAAAAGATCATTTTGTTATATAACTTTCAATGGGTTGCTTCGGCAGCGACGATACTCAATTAAAAGACAATACGGTCAATGTGGTCAATAATGTCAAAATAATTGATCACTTAGATGATATCCAAGCACTTTGGTTCCTACTACTTGTTTTAAGATTTGTTTTATGTTGTCAATTCTTATTGACACTATATGTGAAACACAATAAATTTGTAAAGAAAGGATATATCTTTAGGGCCAATAACATTGACCAAATATAAAAAAAATCTTTTAATATGTATTCGTACGCAATAAACGAAACATTTATAAACGTTATAACCAATTCACTTAACATTATTCAAAACTACAGAGAATTCACGAAAACACCAATTTTTCCCGAGTTGTGTCCAGTTTTTTGCTTATTGTGGGCTAATGGGGCATGGCATCGAAAAAAAAAAGATTCTTGTAATGACTGACTAAATATTTCGATGAAATTTGGTACAGACCTGTATTCTCTCTGCACGCAGTTCATATGTTAAAATCGGCCAGATCGGATCACTATATGATATAGCTCCCATAGGAATAATCGCTTGAAAATGCTTAGTATGAACATTTTCTGTGTCTATTGACCGATTCCAACGAAATTCACGCAGAATGAATTTCTCATTGTTTCCCATCTGTTTACCAAATTTCATCCAAATCGGACTATTGTATCATATAGCTCCCATAGGACAATCGGTTGAAAATGCTTAGTATGAACATTTTCGGTGTCTATTGACCGATTTCAACGAATTCGCAGAATGAATGTCTCATTGTTTCAATCAAATGGGACTACTATATCATATAGCTCCCATAGGAACAATCGGTTATTAAAACCAAATTAATGCAATATTCATGACTGCAAGGGTATTTAATCTTCGGCAAGCCGAAGATAACCGTTTTTTCTTGTCTTTCTTGTTTTTGTTTCAAGGTGTTTTAATGCAAGTACTACACATTGTAATATCTCGATACCGGTTTTAATAATTTAATCGAGACAAAGTGCAGAGAGTATTATACGGTCGGGCGTGCTCGACTTACTTTGCTTTCTTGTTTTAAACAAAGGTACTTATACATTACTTAAACTTAACTAATTTGTTGTATATTTTACTATTTATTTATTTAATATAATTTTTCTTTGCACATTCATATACAATTTCTATCAGAAAACATAACAATTTTAAACAAAAATCAAAGTAAGATACCCTGTGATAAGTTCGGTCCTGCCTTGAGATTATAGAAATCTTCACTTTGCGTGCTAAATCAATCAGAAATCCAATTTATTCTAGAAAACGCAATTTGAACGATACAGCTGAAAAGCTGATCAAATTCACTTATCGATTATTTAGTATCATAGGTTGAGCTCATTATAAATTTATCGATAATGAATGGCTCAAATGATCTAAAGAACTGGTATCAATAGATGAATCAAAATAAAACGCGACAAAGCAAGAAGAAGAAGCACGCATTTTTTCACACAATTGACCTATTATTCGGCTGAGTAGTTTTCAATTTATCGCGTTTCCAACATGTTTTTATACTCTCTGCAAGAGTATATTGGGTTTGTGCAAAAGTATGTAACAGGCAGAAGGAGGCGTGGCAGACCCCATAAAGTATATATATTCTTGATCAGCATCACAAGCCGAGTCGATATAGCCATGTCCGTCTGTCCGTCCGTCCGTGGGTCTGTATGAACAAAAGGATCTCAGAGACCATAAGAGCTAGAAAAATAATAGTGGTCGCAAATGAAAGGTACAATACCCAAGCAGTACAAGTTTATTTTTGTTTTTGACACGCCCACTTTAAGGCGTTTTATTTGCATATAAAGGTAAATGTACAGGTAAAAGTAGAATGTTTTAGTATAGAAAACTTTTTTGTTAGCTATGCTATCTGAACCAAATTTACACGGAATGCACATGTCTATGAAGTACATGTACTGACCAAATCGGACAACTATATCGTATAGCTCCCATAGGACGCATCGGTCAAAAATACACTCCAAATATGAATTAGTATGAAAAACTTTTGCGTTAAATACGCTATATTAATCAAACTCACACAGAATACATCCGCCAATAATATATATATACTGACCAAGTTTGATCCAAATCGGACTACTATATCGTATAGCTCCCATAGGGCCGATCGGTCAAAAATACGCTCCAAATATGAGTTAGTATAGAAAACTTTTGCGTTAACTAAGCTATATTAATCAAACTTACAGAGAATACATCTGCCAATAATATATATATACTGACCAAGTTCGATCCAAATCGGACTACTATATCGTTTGGCTCACGTAGGAACGATCGGTCAAAAATATGCTCTAAACATGAATTTGTATGAAAAAGTTCTGTGTTCGCCAAGTTGTTATATCCATTACCATTGTTAATAACAAATTGAAACTGAGTAACGGATATCCTACAGTCGCGATGCGACTATAGCATTCTTTCTTGTTTTTAAATACAGTTTAATTGATGTCAATCTATTTACTTACTCTGATATCCAAATATCGCTAACAAATTGCTGAATAATGTTTCGGAACATCTTTTGATTAAAACGTAAATGTAGTAATCGAATAAAATTCAATACTCCCATCAAAGTTGTACAGCAATTTTCGGTAAGCATAATAATATCTCCTAGGTGATTATACAAAAATGACGTCTGAAAATAGATTGTAATACCTACTGAGACAATGACATACCACGACCAAAAAGTGTAAGCTAAGTTTAAGATATGTAATTTGGTTAACTCGCGACACGTTAATTTTACAGGAAAAGTTTCGAGTGGCCAAGAGCCATTAAGTTTTAACCAAATACACTGAAATGGCATGCGAAAACTCGTATTTACATTTGATACTGGATTGAACATGATACTAAGTGACTTCACAAATCTAATCCCGCTATATATACGGGACTTAATTTTATACTGTATACGCGCTGTCGAAAATAAAGATATAAGCCGTTAGAGAATATAAAATTAACTTTAATATTAACAAGAGAGGAAAGTACAGTCAAGCACGCTCGACCGTGTAATACGCTGTGCTTCTCATTCCCGGTGATTATACATATTATTAAATACATATAAATATATGTTTCTGTATCGCTTGTGTATCATGCAAACAAGAAAGAAAAGTACAGTCGAGCGCGCCCGACCGTATTATACTCTCTGCATTTGTCCCGATTAAATTATTAAAATCGGTATCGAGATATTACAATGTGAATTTCTTGCATTAAAATACGTTGAAACAAAAACAATCTAAGCATAATCAAACACACATCTGTTTCTTTGTATTCGAATACACATACGTTTGGCAATATGTATATGATGCAAATATGTATGCATGTATGTGTGTATTCGGCGCAGCCAGCGACCGCGGGCAGCGCTGCCGACACACAGGCAGCGAAAACGTTCGAACATGTGCTTGTGTGTTTCTATCTCGCTTGCACCTATGGGTTGGTATTGCGTTCAATTATCAATATTGTAACGCTTCTAGTTTTCTTGTTTATAGTCCGATTTTAATGCGCCTTTCAGTATAGTTTAATATAGTTAGTCTCCACACGATTTATATAATTACAATACTGTACGATACGAACAAGTTCGCCAAACCCGGCATTGAAGGTTCCAGACTTTTTATCAAATGTGGGAAAAAGTGGGCGTGGCAGTCCAAAATTTTAAATGGCAATGCAACTATGCTGTCGCTAGGAACCTCCCGTTCCAGAATTGGTGATCCTAGGTGGATAGCCCAACATTTTTAGTGACATTGTATCATTAGTGTCTTTGAACCTGCATACAAAACTTGGTATTCCTAAGATTACTTAGATATCCTAAGTTACTTAGATATTCGCAATCGACATATTAGGTATCGGTATTACATTGGTAAGTACTTGTATTAGTACACGTTGAAACAAACATAAAATCTAAGCATAATCGAACACACATATTTTTCTCTGTATACACATAAAACATTTGATATTACATGTATCCACTTCCACATACACATGTATACCATTGGTCGGCACGGCCAGCGTCTGCGTTACTATAAGAAACATGAAAGAAAAGTATAGTCGAGCCCGGCCGACCGTATATTACTCTCTGCATTTTTCGCAATTGAATTATTAAAATCGATATCCAGGTATTACAACGGATAATAGTTGCAAGTTCAATCAAAAAAAAAAAAAAAAAAAACAAGTATAATCAAACTTACATTTGTTTGTTTGTTTGCAAATACACATACGTTTGACATTATATGTATGTATGTGTGTATTCGGCGCAGCCAGCGCTCCAGCCACACAGGCAGCGGAAACGATCGAACAAGTGCTTGTATGTTTCTGTCTCACTATCATTGAAGTTTGAAAATTATTTTATTAATTGTGGGAAAAGTGGGCTTGGCAGCCCAAAACTTTAAATAGCATTGCATTTATGCAGTCGCTAGGAACCTTCGTACCAAAATTGGTGTTTTTAAGTACCATAGTTACTGAGATTTTCGCCGAAAACATCAATTTTTTATGAACTGTGTCCAGGTTTTACTTTATTGGGGGCAAATAGGGTGTGGCATCAAAAAAAAATATAATTTTTTTTTTACTGACTAAATATGCAGTCGATTGAGACCAAGATCGAACTTGTAGCTCCTACTATCACTGAAATCAGTTTGTTCATATGGACACACATATGGACATGGATATATCGACTCGGCTTGCGATGCTGAACAAGAATATATATACTTTATGGAGTCTGCCGGGCCTTCTTCTGCTGTTTACATACTTTTGCACGAACTAAATATACTCTTGCAAAGAGTATAGTAATAATAACGTTGAGGCAAGCGATATGAAATCACCACACCACATGTGAAAAAAATAAATTATAACATGAAAGAACGCTATAGTCGACACGCGATATTTGGACACCACGCAGCCAGTGGACTAAAGAGCAATTTTAAGACCCAATAATCAACAGGAGTAAAGGAGCTCTAAGTATTATGTTATTGCCATAAAAACGTTTTTCAATGAGACAGTCCACAAATATTGAAGTGTACAAATTTGACTCATAATTAGTAGTAATTGCGTTCGATCGCAAAAAACACATGACCCTTCTGGACACGTATCCATCGTTTTAGGCCGCAATTCGGCAAGTGACTTTAAGGCGATCGGATAAAATAATTGTTTTACAAATAATGCTTTTTTATTGATTTTAAAAAGTAACATGTGCTTGTTTTACATAAAATATAACAATAGTTTTGCCTTAAAAAGAAAAGTTACAATTATTAACTACTTGAAATCTAAAAATTTTATTTTTAATATCGGTTAAAATATTTAACAGGGAAAACGGAAATCTCCGACTATATTACGTGTTTGCTAAATACTGTCTGTCTGTTAATTTGAACAAAAGCAGCTCGAAGCTCTAAGCAGGAAAAGGTCATAAATTAAGTTCAAGTTAAAGTAAAATGAACATTTAGTCCCCCACAATAAACATTTGCCAACAACAAACACATCATCATATCGTATAGTCGCCATAGGATCAATTGGTGGAAAGTATGTTCTTAAAACCGGAAAAAAGGACAGGTGTCATAAGACCGCTTTCAAATTGGACTGGTACATTTTTTTTAAGACCCCGTACTCTTAAAAGGAGTAGAGGGCTCTATGAAGTTTGTCAGAAGCAAAATTTGCGGAACAGGTAGAAGGAGGCGTAGCCATAAATATATATGGGCATTTCTCCAGAAAGGTCAACCACAGCCAAAAAATTCAAACTCATTGGAAACATGTTATTCTTACAGTGTACATTAACGAATGTATTAAATTTATCTAATGTAAGCCCATTTTACATTTATTCAACATTCATCTCCAAATATTGACACTCAAAGCGGAACATACAGTGTACATTAACGAATGTATTAAATTTATCTAATGTAAGCCCATTTTACATTTATTCAACAGTCATCTCCAAATATTGACACTCAAAGCGGAACAAGAGCAAAAAGTTGTGTTTTGAGCATTATTATAGAAGATTTTTTTTATTTATGTTCTTAAAAAGATACGTTATGCAATGAAAATAGCTTTAATAATGCAATATGTACGATATTCATGTACAATTCCAAAAAAAGTAAAAAAAAAAAAAAAACAAGAAAGAAAAGTACAGTCGAGCACGCCCGACCGTATAACACTCTCTGCATTTTTTTCCGATTAAATGATTAAAATCGGTATTCAAATATTACAATGTGTAGTACTTGCATCAAACATACATCTGTTTGTTTGAATGCGAATACACATACGTTTGACAATATGTATATGATGCAAATATATATGTATGTATGTGTGTATTCGGCGCAGCCAGCGACCGCGGGCAGCGCTGCCGACACACAGGCAGCGAAAACGTTCGAACATGTGCTTGTGTGTTTCTATCTCGCTTGCACCTATGGGATGATATTGCGTTCAATTATAAATATTGTAACGCTTCTAGTTTTCTTCTTTATAGTCTGATTTTAATGCGCCTTTCAGGATAGTTTAATATAGTTAGTCTGCACACGAATTATATAATTACAATACTGTACGATACGCATTGAAGGCATTTAAGTTTGAAAACTATTTTATGCTGTCGCTAGGAACCTCCGTACCAGAATTGGTGATCCTAGGTGCCTTAGTTACTGAGATATTTGCCGAAAACCCCAATTTTTCCCGAGGTGTGTTCAGTTTTTTGCTTATTGTGGGCGAATGGGGCGTGGCATCGAAAAAAAAAGATTCTTGTATTGACTGACTAAATATGTGATCGTTTGACACCAAGCTCGATCTTGTAGCTCTTACCATCTCTGAAATCTGTTTGTTCATACGGACAGACAGACAGACAGACAGACAGAAGGACAGACGGACATGGCTATATCGACTCGGCTTGTGATGCTGATCAAGAATAAATATACTTTATGGGGTCGGCCACGCCTCCTTCTGCCTGTTACATACTTTTGCACAAACCCAATATACTCTTGCAGAGAGTATAACAAGAAAGTATGATGAAAACAAGAAAGAAAAGTACAGTCGAGCACGCCCGACCGTATAACACTCTCTGCATTTTTTTCCGATTAAATGATTAAAATCGGTATTCAAATATTACAATGTGTAGTACTTGCATCAAACATACATCTGTTTGTTTGAATGCGAATACACATACGTTTGACAATATGTATATGATGCAAATATATATGTATGTATGTGTGTATTCGGCGCAGCCAGCGACCGCGGGCAGCGCTGCCGACACACAGTCAGCGAAAACGTTCGAACATGTGCTTGTGTGTTTCTATCTCGCTTGCACCTTTGGGATGATATTGCGTTCAATTATAAATATTGTAACGCTTCTAGTTTTCTTCTTTATAGTCTGATTTTAATGCGCCTTTCAGGATAGTTTAATATAGTTAGTCTGCACACGAATTATGTAATTACAATACTGTACGATACGCATTGAAGGCATTTAAGTTTGAAAACTGTTTTATCGATTGTGGGAAAAGTGTGCGTGGCAGTTCCAAATTTTAAATGGAAATGCAACTATGCTGTCGCTAGGAACCTCCGTACCAGAATTGGTGATCCTAGGTGCCTTAGTTACTGAGATATTTGCCGAAAACCCCAATTTTTCCCGAGGTGTGTTCAGTTTTTTGCTTATTGTGGGCGAATGGGGCGTGGCATCGAAAAAAAAAGATTCTTGTATTGACTGACTAAATATGTGATCGTTTGACACCAAGCTCGATCTTGTAGCTCTTACCATCTCTGAAATCTGTTTGTTCATACGGACAGACAGACAGACAGACAGACAGACGGACAGACGGACATGGCTATATCGACTCGGCTTGTGATGCTGATCAAGAATATATATACTTTATAGGGTCGGCCACGCCTCCTTCTGCCTGTTACATACTTTTGCACAAACCCAATATACTCTTGCAGAGAGTATAACAAGAAAGTATGATGAAAACAAGAAAGAAAAGTACAGTCGAGCGCGCCCGACCGTATAATACTCTCTGCATTTGTCCCGATTAAATTATTAAAATCGGTATCGAAATATAACAATGTGAATTACTTGCATTGAAACATTGAAACAAAAACAATCTAAGCATAATCAAACACACATCTGTTTGTTTGTATTCGAATACACATACGTTTGGCAATATGTATATGATGCAAAATATGGCGACACACAGGCAGCGAAAACGTTCGAACATGTGCTTGTGTGTTTCTATCTCGCTTGCACCTTTGGGATGATATTGCGTTCAATTATAAATATTGTAACGCTTCTAGTTTTCTTCTTTATAGTCCGATTTTAATGCGCCTTTCAGGATAGTTTAATATAGTTAGTCTCCACACGAATTATATAATTACAATACTGGACGATACGAACAAGTTCACCAGAAACGGCATTGAAAGTTCCAGACTTTTTTTATCAAATGTGGGAAGAGTGGGCGTGGCAGTCCAAAATTTTAAATGGCAACGCAACTATGCTGTCGCTAGCAACTCCGGTACCAGAATTGGTGATCCTAGGTGCCATAGTTACTGAGATATTTGCCGAAAACACCAATTTTTTCTAGGGTGTGTCCCGTTTTTTGCTTATTGTGGGCGAATGGGGCGTGGCATCGAAAAAAAAAAGATTCTTGTATTGACTGACTAAATATGTGATCGTTTGACACCAAGCTCGAACTTTTAGCTCTTACCATCTCTGAAATCTGTCTGTTCATACGGACGGACAGACAGACAGACATACAGACGGACAGACGCACATGGCTATATCGACTCGGCTTGTGATGCTGATCACGAATATATATACTTTATGGGGTCTGCCACGCCTCCTTCTGCCTGTTACATACTTTTGCACAAACCCAATATACTCTTTCAGAGAGTATAAAATTGTTTTGGCAGTGTCCGGCTCCCCTATACCCCCTTAGAGCTCTTAGGTAGTATCAGGTAGCCCCGAGACCCCCATCTATATAAATCTAAGGCAATCGACACTAAAAAGAAAAGGAAAAAGACAGAAATAAAATTAATATAAATAAAATAAAATATAAATAAAATGCAAAGTAGAAACTAAATAAGATAGGGAAGTATATCTATAAGGAAAACTATGTTTAGAAAATGTAATATAAATAAAAATGTATAATTTGATTAGTAACGAAACGAATATGTGTGAGTAATTTGTTGATGGGAGGGGGATTGCGTAGCATGGATTAAGCGAGCTGGCGTAGACTTTTGATTTTGGGTGGCGCAGCAAAACGGTTTGAATGCTGCCGCCACAGGTAGGGTGGGTACGTTGCGGCAAAACATCGACGCCGCCGATAGAGATAGCCGATAGTTGTGTAGGGTTGGTAATGTTTCGTAGACTGTAGTAGTAGCGATGTAGAGGTTCTACAATCGATGATTGTGGATTGTACGCTCGGTGGGCTCTGGTTAACAACCCCGACCTGAAGCGAATGAGCTAGCCGTGGTAGCCCCAGGAAAGACAAGCCGAGACGTAACAATATGGCGCCCAATCTGGAAATGGAGCTCGACGAGGTGCGCCTCGTCGTAGCATACGGCCCAGAAAAAAAAAAATAAATAACACATAAGATTGTCGAATCTCACGTGTTTTGGTTTGCAGACCGGTCCTTCATGGGGTCTTGTCGGGAGTATATACGCTCGCCTTCAATTGTACATGAAGGATACGATCTGCAAATAAAACATCTTTGTCGTTTTGTTTAAATGTTTTTGTAAAGTAAAGCGTCTTTTTGTGTTTTCTGGATTTGGCTGTCCGACCAAAACTATCGGCTGACAACGGTGACCCGTGCGGGGAATAAAATCTCCAGCACGCGATGCATCGTGACGACGATGGTTGGCTAGGTGGTGCTTAGTGGGCAATGGTGACCCGTACAGGGAATAACTCTAGTAGCGCTGCATCATTGGACACTATCCCACCGTGGGCAGCCAGAACCAAAAGAAAACACAATAGAAGAGTAAGCCTGGCTCACAGAGATCTCTTGACTGTCGAGTGTCCGCTCAGCTGACGATCTGACATGTCGACGGATCTCTCGTGTTTTGTTTTTTTTGTATAAATTACAATTACGTCTATCCGGTCCAGTAGTACTCGTGAGAGGATACCGTCGGGTAGATCCAAGTTGTTAGTTAATAAGGTAGATTAGGTTGAGATACAGTTAGGTATCAGATCACTGGCCTTGTGGCTCAGTGATATATTAATTAATCAACCATGATTATACGGGCGCGCACGGGTATAATATCCGAAATAAGGCAGTCCATAGGGACAGCTCGTGGGAGAGCGATCTGCCACAAGGGGTGTGTGGTGCAGTGGCACGAACACCGCCTCCGGAGGCAGCTAGGGCGAAAGGAGAGGAACCGAAGCCGGAACTGCGATCGGAGGAGGCATCGGCGGTAAATGCAATGCTCGCCCAGGCACATCTTACATTCATGAAGTCCCAAGCCGATGGCATCTGCCAGACAATCCAGCAAGAAATGCGGCTAGGCTTCATGGAGGTGATGAAGACCATAAACGATGTTCTCCGGCCGATCGACGACCAACTGCCTCGCGAACGGCAAGAGCCGACGGTAGCCGAGGGCTTGCCTCGCTTCCATGCGGGCAACAATGAGGATGAACTGATGGCGTTCGACGGTGAGGCAGAGCCAGAGCTTGGTTCCGGTATAGGAACGAGGAGAAGCGGAGGTTCGGTGGATGGTCCACCTAATCCATCTTCTAAGCCACCACGAATGGTGACGCCGGATGAGCCCATTAGGTTTAGGCCAGCCGATCCACAAACGCGGACATGGAGAAATCCGACGACGTCGCAGTGGAATGACCATAGGGTTGAGCGGACAGACGAGGGGGCGTCAGGCAGGCATCTGTGGGCGAGGATAGAGCGCTGGGATGTGTCCTTCGACGGAGACGCGAATAAATCTTCCGTCGAGGACTTTATTTTTCGGGTTGAGTTCCTCCAGCGCCAGTATAGGTGCCCTTGGGATGAGGTACTGCGCTGCTTCCACCTCCTCCTCAAAGGAAGGGCCAGGGATTGGTACTGGCTACACGTGCGACAGTTTCGAGTGGAGAGATGGGACGAGCTGAAGCGTGCGTTATTGGCTGGATTCAGGGGAACCCAGACCGAGCACGACAAGATGCACGAGCTGATGAAGCGGAGGCAAAGAGGCAGTGAGAGTGCTGACGATTTCGTCTACGGCATGCGGAAGCTCGCATCGAGGTTGCGGGAACCCCTGCCTGAAGCTCGTCTCATCAAGATAATCAAAAAGGGGCTCCGGGATGATCTGGCACGTTACGTGTATGCCCTCGAAGTGTACACCCTGGACCAGTTGAGGGATGAGTGCAGCGAGGTGGAGCAGGCGTACGGCAGGAGGAGTATGGGCAGGCCTTTTGAGGCACGACCACCGCCGAGGTATGGCGCAATGGAAGGGCGCAAAGGAGTGGATGGGGTGGAATTGGAAGAAGAACCGGAAGAACCCGATATCGAAGTAGAGGAGGCGCGAGAGGGGGCACGAAGGCAGCAGAGGCCAGGTTGCTGGAATTGTGGTCTTCCAGACCACATTTTCAGGGATTGTTTGGCCAAGGAGCGAAAGGTGTTTTGCTACCTATGTGGCAGACCAGACACCTTCTGTCCCAAGTATCCGGAGTGCCAGGGAAACGGTCGAAGGGGTGCGAGGAGGACGGGAGACTCGTACCGCCTGGAGAATCCCGAAAAGAAGTAGAAATAGGTTTGATAGAAAGTAAGAATCAGTGTAGTCCATTAGAGGGTAAGATTGGTTGTCGTCTGATAGTTGATAAGGATAGCGCTAGAAATAGAAATAATTTTCGGTTGTTGACGTATGAAGAGCGGATCAGGGCGTACCTGGAGGCTCGAAACCGGATTTTCGACGATCGATGGACGGGATGCGGCTGGTGACACGTAGGATGAGGAAGGCACGCGAATGATTCCAGAGAAGGCGCCGAGTCAAGAAGCAGGTGGTGGAAGCCGTAGGACGCAGCTCTCGGTCCGATCCTCGCGTTTTCGCTGAGGTAAGACTCGATGGAAGGCAAGTGCGCGGCTTACTTGACTCGGGAGCGACTGCTAGCCTACTCGGGAAAGGATGTCGCGAGCTGGTAGACGAGCTGGGCGTGTCAGTGCAGCCCTACGTGTCGTCAGTGCGCACCGCGTCTGGTAACGATCGCTCGATAATCGGCCGCCTAAAAGTTCCAGTCGAGTACCAGGGAAAGATTAGGGAAACTACCTTTTATCTATGTCCTTATTTAGAACAAGCAGCCTATTTTGGGATCGATTTCTGGCGTGCTTTTGGTCTTGCTCCAGAAGTAGTCGGAGCTGAAGCGCCAGAATCGAAGCCCTTGAGTGTAGTCTCTGCGATGACGGAACAAATTGCCCATTACGCAGACGACGAGGCCGAAGATGCCGAGCCGGAAGCGTGGGACTTAGAGCCGGAGCAGGAGGCCGCTTTAGAAGCTGTGAAGGAAATGTATCTGTCATTTGAGAAGGTAGGATTGGGAAAGACAACGTTAATCAGGCATAAGATCGAGTTAGTGGCAGGAGCGCAGCCGGTGAAAGATCGCCATTATCCCATGTCTCCAGCAATGCAGCAGGTGGTGTGGGACGAGGTCGATAAGATGTTGGCTATCGGTGTCATCGAGGAGAGCAACAGTCCGTGGAGTAACCGTACCACAGTTGTACGAAGGCCGGACAAAATCGGTTCTGTCTCGATGCCCGGAAGCTCAACAATTTGTCGATCAAGGACGCCTATCCGCTACCTTCCATTGAGGGTATCTTGTCCCGAGTCGACCAGACTTATTATATTTCTAGCGTCGATCTCAAATTCGCTTTCTGGCAGATCGAACTAGAAGAAGAAAGCAAGGCATGTACGGCGTTCACTGTTCCGGGCCGTCCTTTGTATCAGTTCAGGATGATGCCATTCGGATTGTGCAATGCAGCCCAACGCCTCTGTCGTTTGATGGACAAGGTGATCCCAACGGAGCTGAGGTCAAATGTCTTCGTATAGCTGGATGATTTGCTAATCATAGCTCCTGACTTCGAGACTCATTTGATGTAATTAAACAGAGTAGCGGAATGTCTAAAAGCAGCGAATTTGACAATAGGGCTAAAAAAGTCAAAATTCTGTTTTAAATCGCTCAGGTATTTGGGGTTCATCATAGGCGGAGGAACGTTGCGAATGGACCCAGCTAGAGTAACAGCGATAGACAACATCCCAGTGCCGAGATCGGTGAGAGAGGTACGATCTTTCCTAGGCACGGCGGGATGGTATAGAAGGTTCATCCGTAACTTTGCTGCGATAGCAGTTCCACTGACGGATGCGTTGAAGTTAAAGGGAGGCAAGAGATTCGGTATAGGAGAAGAAGGAGTTAAGGCAGTACAGGCCTTGAAGAAGGCGTTGACTACGGCTCCAGTTCTGGTGCATGCAGACTTCCAAAAGAGGTTCTATGTCCAGTGCGATGCTTCGCACTCTGGAGTGGGCGCGGTGCTGTTCCAACTGGACAAGGCTGAGCATGAAAGACCGATTGCTTATTTCTCTGCCAAGTTGAATAAGCACCAGCTCAACTACTCCGTAACTGAGAAGGAGTGTTTAGCGGCGATCATGGCGATTCATAAGTATAGGCCCTATATAGAACTCATGCCATTCACTGTCATCACGGACCATGCCAGTTTGAAATGGCTTATGTCTCTAAAGGACCTAAGTGGTCGATTGGCAAGGTGGTCGTTGCAGTTGCAGGCGTTGGACTTCGTGATTGAGCACCGGTAAGGGTCAGAGAATGTAGTGGCCGACACGCTCTCACGAAGTCTAGATGCGGTAGTGGCCGAAGTAAAGGAAGAATTGGATCCTAGCGCGATTTTGGGGTTCCAGACGAACGAATTCGACACTGAGGAATATAGGGAGCTAGTTCAGGAAGTCGAAGAAAATAAAACGCAATTGCCTGACCTAAAAGTGGAAGGGGCGTAATTTTCAAACACATGCCACATAGTAAGTTGGAAGACGAACTTGAGGGCTTTGTTTGGAAGCTTTGGGTTCCTGCATCGCTCACCCATGAGCTTATCCGGAGAGCGCACGAAGAGCATACGTCGGCACATGGAGGAATGGTAAAGACATTGCAAAATTCGCCCGAAAGTTCCTGAAAGCTCGCGTCATGCGAGCAGTGGGCGCAAACATGTTCGAACTGGAGAACGAGAGTGGGCGACCGATAGGTATCTTTCACGCCAAAGACATCCGACTGTAAGCCCGGCTAGTTCAGTCGGTAGAGCATGAGACTCAGGGTTTGGGCGATGGCCTACGTTGGGCGCGGCATACCCAGAGCGGATAGCCCCCATGCGCTCGAATATTGGCACCACTTCCCTCGCGGGCGTAAGCTCCTGCGAGCCGGGTGCAAATCTTCGAGTGATGTTGCATCTGGGGCTGAGCAGAATCGGAATATCGATAAGTGTTGAGAATTCATCGCACACTGCTCAGCTGGAGGTGGCCATACTTGGAGGGACGGGGGGATATTAGTATAAGAGTTAGGTTATAAGAAGTAGGTTATAAGAGTAGGAAGAATAAAGAGAGAGAGAGAGCATAGTGGCTGAGCGGGGGCGGTCGTTGACTCTAGGGAACCGTTGCATGGAAGAGGGAATTGGAGGATTAGAATTTTGAATTTTGCTTAGCAACAGGTGGCCTTAGAGTCAACGGGGAGTTTGCTTTTGGAGATCGGCACGAGCAGTTGCGTGACTGGATCGATTAAAAAGTTTTGTTGTGAGTTTGGTGAACGTTCGGTGTGTTTTTGGGAGTGTGCGTTTGTTGGGTCCAGTAGTAATGTTTTTTTTTTGTGCGTCCAAAAAGGAAGAAAGACTTTTGGTTGATTTAAATTTAAACGTAAAACACGTTAACTACAAAATGAACATGCATCAGCAACAACCACAGTGCGACAATTAAGACAAGTGACCAAATCAAATAAAATAAACAACAACATTTAAGTGCAACAATGGCAAGCCCATTACACATGCAAAACTACACAAACATTTAAAACGCAATAATTGTTAGACAACCACGGTGGAACGACACGCAACCACCAAAAAAACAAAAACGCCAAATTTAAAGACATTTAAAATAACGACGCTTAAACGAATAACAATAAACAACAAAACAACGGCAACAACAACCCAAACAACATATTTGCGACAGCCGCAACAACAAATATAACGTTAATACGCAACAACAACAATAACAACAACTATAACAGTTGCAACGACAACAACAACAGGCAACGAGAACAACAATACAACAGCGACCGGAAGACGTCACGCAGCATCAGCTGTGCGCGCTAGCACACTGGACGGACGTGGTGAGCTGTGTCCCACGGACAGCTGTAGTTTTGTTTTCTGGTCGGCCCCTTTTTCTTCGTTGTGTTCTATTGTGAGTTGCTGGTAATCACAGGTACATTTATGTACCTGCCAATAAAAAAATTGTTTTGGCAGTGTCCGGCCCCCCTATACCCCCTTAGAGCTCTTAGGTAATATCAGGTAGCCCCGAGACCCCCATCTATATAAATCTAAGGCAATCGACACTAAAAAGAAAAGGAAAAGACAGAAATAAAATTAATATAAATAAAATAAAATATAAATAAAATGCAAAGTAGAAACTAAATAAGATAGGGAAGTATATCTATAAGGAAAACTATGTTTAGAAAATGTAATATAAATAAATATGTATAATTTGATTAGTAACGAAACGAATATGTGTGAGTAATTTGTTGATGGGAGGGGGATTGCGTAGCATGGATAGAGATGGCCGATAGTTGTGTAGGGTTGGTAATGTTTCGTAGACTGTAGTAGTAGCGATGTAGAGGTTCTACAATCGATGATTGTGGATTGTACGCTCGGTGGGCTCTGGTTAACAACCCCGACCTGAGGCGAATGAGCTAGCCGTGGTAGCCCCAGGAAAGACAAGCCGGGACGTAACATTTTTTTACTTTGAATGCGTACGAATGTCACGTTCGACACTAGAGAATTGCCCATATATATTCTTGAAAAAGCATCAATGGCCGAGTCGATATAGCAATGACCGTCTGTCCGTATGAGCACCTAGATCTTTTAAACTACAAGAGCAAAATCCACCAAAGCTAGAATGAAAGTCCGTCATTATGGCAAGCAGATCAAGCTTATTAGCGACCGTGCAAATTGTAAAAACTATCTTCAATAATTGTAATTTATGTACATGTGGTAGGAAGAGCAGAGGACATGTAAATGCAGATAATGGGAAGATTCTTAAAAGTGGGGCGTGGTGCAACTGTTAGAGTCTGAGGTCGCAGGTTCGAATGCTGATAATGAGAATTGTTAATTTAATTTCTAAAATTTCAATTCAAAATGTAAATATAAAATTTTAATTTTTTTTTTTATTTCATTATTATTTAAATTAAATACAAATGCGCACAACTATGGGAGGACATGGTCTTTAAAAGTCGACTCGATCGCCAAAAGCTTGTTTCACTTAGTATTTTAATTTAAATTTCATGACTTCTAATAATTAAATGTAGAGTGATGTGAACTGAATTTGATCACATTTTTATTTTTCGTTATGCACTGTTGAAAAATTCCAGATTAATTTATAACCCAACTTTCCAGTAAACATTTTATCATACATATAATTAGTTTTTGACCGCTTTGTCCTAATAAATCTACAGAATACAGCTAGCTGTCAGATCAAAATCAAACTTAATAATGTAGTAATAGTTTGCGATTGCTCAACTTATCAAACAAATTTGCAATTTTTAACCAATTTTTTATCCAAAAATTGGTGGCATTGAAAAAAAAAGATTTGTACTGACTAACTAAATATGTGATCGACTGAGACCAAACTCGAGCTTGTAGCTCTTACCATCTCTGAAATCTGTTTGTTCACACGGACAGACGGACATGGCTATATCGGTCAAGAATATATATACTTTATTGGGTCTGCTACGCCTCTTTCTGCATGTTACATACTTTTCAACAAACCCAAATATACTCTTGCAGAGAGTATAAAAAAACAAATTATAATCGAACATATATCAGTTTTGTCTGTATGCACATTAGTTTGCACATACATATCAAAGACCTGCAACGAGTATAAACATTTCAAGTATACTCGAACGCTTACTCGTGATCGTTTTGTTCGAGCAAATTTGATACTCGATCGTTTGTGTGCGTACAGCGGGCATGCTTATACTGATTTACTCGGGTATAAATTAAATAATTGTGTTGTCCCACGTTGCTGTAGATGATCTCCAGAGCTGCAGCTGTTGATGTGGGAGCAAAGGTTCCGTTCTTTATGATGATTATGGTGGAGAGATTACTTGTCTCTCATATCACTGGACTTGTGTCACAGCAATGCAGAAATAATAATTTCAAAGTGTTTTACGGCTAGTTGCCGGAGCACAGTTTATTGAACGAGCTTTTCGCTTTCGTTGTAAAAAACAAAACTAAAGTAGAAACCACCAGCAAGCTGGGGTGTAATATAAACCAAAAGTACTTAGTTGCTAAAGAATAGAAAGCTACAAAATATACGTACTTAAAGCTACAAAACTGCAGCCGGCAAGCCGAGTGGGCATAAGTGATAACACTGATCTTGCAGCATGTGCAAGATATCAGGTTACCGTCGGTTGACATTCGCATCTAGGGCGCTGAACCGAACTTTCGCTGAAACGGAAACTTGAGCGTATCTGCTGGCTAACATTTTGCTTTTGTTTATATTACACAACAATGTGCGAGGGGCACTCGGTAACTACTCCCCCCTCAGAAGTATGACCGTCCCCGTTCATCTTATAGTTGTCGACGATCGCCTGTATTTTTTGTATTTTTTTCGTCTTCTTCTCAAATTCTGGTAGAGGATAATGGAACCGCTGAGGCTGAGGCTGAACGCAACTGGAGCAGCAAACCATGTTTTAGGCGATCCGGCCGATGTTACCTCTTCCTGAAGTTCTTGAATGATATGTAGGTTGTGATTGTTCATCCTTTGTAGTAGTGGCATGCTCAGGACTGGTTCGTGGCCAATGATCTTCAATACAGGCAAAGCTGCTATGCCCGGCGCCTTGTTTTTGATTTCGCGCCGGTTCACGTAACTTGTTACATATACGATAGCCACGCGCTCGAACACGATGAGGAAAGTACCGTTGACTGATACTGTTGCGCCGTCATCGGTGCTGATACTAGCAGGACTCTCGTTTAGGTCATCTACCCTTGTGATAGGCTCCAGGTGACTAGGCTGCGTGCTACAATGTGCTGTACTTCCAGAATGCAACTCGCGTGCGCAGGTGTCATGCGTTGCCGATTTACAGATCGAAGCGTAAGTTATTGTGGTGCAGCTTGCTACCGCTGAAACGTCGTTGTCGCATTCGGCTACGGTGTCATCTTGAAGTTGAAGTGCAGTGTGCTCTTGGAGAATGTTGACCTTTCTACATATGAACTGAATTCTAGGATATTCTATTAAAATGTGGACAATATTTTCGGACTGGAAAATCATAATATTAGATGCCTTCATTAGGCTAACTATAGGAACTTCTGCGGGATGTTTGATAAGCACAGATTTTAAATCATCGTGATCAAAAATTGTTGGATTTTTTTACATTTGCTTTAGCAATAGTGATTGTGAGCATTAAATTTTGGATTTCATTTACTAACATTCTATTTCTGGCCAATAATGCCTCGTACAAATGTGGTGTGTCTATTAGATCTTTTTTTCTTTACTTTTATTACTTTATTCACTGTATCGGTTAATTGATTTATCTGCTTCTGGGTTTCAGTGTTTATTACTATTTGTCTGTTGTTCGATTCTATTAATCTTGTTTCGGTCAATCTGATCTTTTCTAAATCTTTTGCGTCCGGTGTGCCGGCCACTACCTTAAGTGCTGTCCCAAGGAAATCCAAGCTTCTGGCAATTCTGTGGTGCACCTCTAAAACGGACAATAGGCTTCTAGTATGGTTAACATCTAGTTCCAATAGTTTTCTCATATGAGACTGAGGAAAGTACTCGGACAATTTTTTTGTTTCTTCTATAATACTTAAAAAATTCGGCCAAATTACTCGAGTGTCGTGCATTGTCATATTGTTCCCAAATAATTACATTTCCATCTACTATGGGAATGTAATTTGAATGAGAATAGTCGGTGATCCGAGCATTTATTATACTTATTAGGGATAAAATCGAGCAAATAAGCCTGCAAGAAACAATTAAATTGGATTAACCCTACTGTGTTTCTTAATTCTAATGCTAACTTGTAATTGTTAATCTTACTCCTATTTTATATTATCGTTGTAGACCACCGTCCCCTTAATGAGCAAAGACGTTCCTAAGTCTGCTTGTATTATCTCTTCTGAGCACAAGAGGGTAAGCTTGTTTTTCAAGACTCTTGTTGGATTTGATGAAGACTTTTTCTCTTACCTCAAATATTCTGTTTTGTCTGTGTGGATTACTTCTTTCTAGGTGTACCTGTTGGGTTTTTCTCGATCTTTGCTGTAATGGCTTCCCTAAATTCATCAGTTGATGAATGTATCACTCCTACCGGTTTCTTGAATGTCACTGAATGCAGTGGTCGGTTGTATTCTAGAGTTGCAAGCAGGATAACTTCGATAGTATCGTCGATCTTTCTTTCCAGCTTAAAACAGATAGCATTTTCCGACAACGTGCTGTGGAATCATTCCACTTGGCCATTAGAAGTACTATGTAATGGTGGTGCATTTACCACAGAGAGAGAAAGAGATTATCAGCTGTGCCGGTCGTGTTTTTCTTGTGCTCCGTCTATTTTAATTATTTCTGCCTTAATTTGTGTATTTTAAATTCAAATTGTTGAATATTTAATTTGTGCTAAGTGTAACATCTGGTTTGTGCAAAGTTGTATTTGGTGTGCATTGTAGTCAAATATAACATATTTTTATTAATACAGCATCTCAGCTGTGTTTTTGTTTGTGCCCGTTTTTGCTGTGACATTTGTTCCCTTTCGTTGCTCTGCAGAGCAATTATAAGTTAGTGTGTTTATTCGCTTGCACACAATTTCTCATTTGCGCTTGCATCCACGATTTGCCTTCGTTGTTTAATTGTTTTCGTTAACATTTGTTTTTGCATTTTTGCGAATTCTGTTTTCGAGCTTATTTGTTTACATTGAAGGTATCTTGTGAACTCTTATTTTTATTCTTGTTGTCACTCTATTTGCAAGAGTTATTTTTTGAGTGAAATGGCATCCTGCAAAAACAATTGCAATTATGGTCCATTTCGGGACCATAATTGTCACACAACCAAATTATGTGCACTGTTGGCTGTGTGACAACATTATCCATATAAAATGTGATGGTCTTACTGAGCGTGAAATTGAAAAATTAATTTCCTCTGCCAAAGTAGGCAGTGGTGGATTACGATGGTCATGTCCAGTTTGTATTGAGCTGCAATGTGATTTTTCACGTATGTATAATATTGTAAAAAAAGAATACCTTAATTTGCGCTCACTCGCTAAGAAGCTAAACACTGATTTTGATATTAGTGCGGACTTGCTTAGCAATTATAAGTTTGAGACTCCACCTGACAAGGTGTTGTGTTCTCAGCAACAACTTCCATTACATCTTCCCCCTGGTTCACTCCTTACCTCACCTGTGCATATTGAGCCTCCCCTTTTATCCTTTTCTCCCTCTCCTCGTAACTCTTCACCCCCCAATTCATACATTCCTCCTGCAACATCTCCAGTACCTAATCAACCCACATGTGCCAATGTTGCTTTCCCGGCACTGACTGTCCCCCCTGTAACCGATCCATCACCCATTACGATAAAATCAGTGGCTGTTAATGGAGTTGCGGCTAACGGTAAACACTATTAAAGTCCCCCTATTCGACGTAACAGTCGATCTACTGCCACCCCCCGCAGTCGCCCCTTCACCCACTAATATAAATGTGGTTCCTGGCAATACCCCTAATGTTGCAAATGTTGCAACTCCTATAACTGTTCAGCCTCCTCTGCTTACCATTGTGGCTCCACGCAAGCAGATATTTATATCTAGCCTTTCCGCAGACACGACTATCGAGTCTGTGGCTTCATTTATCGCTACCAAAACTCCTGGCAGCGTTAGTATATCTAAATTAAATTTCACTGAGCCTAGAGAGATCTCCTCTTTTAAGATTAGTGTATCCCCTGAATTGTTTCCTGTCATATGTGATCCAAAGTTTTGGCCTCCTCATATGATTGTTCACGAGTTTAAACAGAAGATTTGAACTCGTGCAACTCCTATCTCCCTTCCGACTAATGGTCCGTCTCAATCGGCCCCAGCAATAGTCTCAAAAAACTAGACTCTGACCAACTTTTCATTCTATATCAGAATGTAAGGGGTTTGGGGTCTAATTTAAAACAATTACATAAAAATAGTTTCTCTTTTGATTCTGATATTTCAGAGACTTGGCTTAACTCTATCATATCTGATAATGAAACAATGTCATCAAATAATAATATATTTAGGCGCGATCGTCCTAATCGACGTGGTGGTGGAGTCCTTATTTCAGTAAAATCCAGCATTAATGCTGAAATAATAGATGTTTCACCACTGGATGAAATTGAAATTGTTGCCGTTAAGGTTACTTTTTCGTCATTTGAGCTTTATGTACCTTGTTCCTATATTCCTCCATCGTCTGAAATGTCGATTTATTTCCAACATTTCAATTTCATTAAATAAACACTTAGTCACATTCGTGATCATGATTTCTTTGTGACACTTGGTGATTTTAACTTGCCAAACGTTTCCTGGACGTGTTTTAACCAGTTTAATTACATTCCCACGCCTAATAATGACTTTTAAGATGGTTTGACTGATCTTCCTCTTTTTCAAGTCAATCATATATCTAATCGTCTAAACAGAATGCTGGATCTCATCTTCGTAAATGATTCATCCAGTGCCGTTGTCACTAGATCTTCTCCTGTAGTTGTACCTGAAGATTCTTTTCATCCCACTCTTGAACTATCCTTGTCTATTCCATTTAGCTCCTTTTTTCTTTTCCAAGTCGCGCCGTTGCTTCTGCAAGGAAATTATTCTTTGCTAAATCAAGTGATTCTTGCTACCGACTTGTCTATACTATACAGCACGAATGATATTAACATAGCTGTCGAGTATTTTTACAACATTTTAAACTCAATCTTTGATGTCTGCATTCCATATTGTAAAGTCCGTTTCACGTAATCCACCTTGGTTTTAAGCAAGACTATCCAACTTAAAAAAAAAAAAAATCTAAATATTTTAAAAAGTTTAAGCAGACAGGTTCTATCTTAGACTTTTTAAATTATTCTAAATTAAAAGCTGTCTTTACCCTTCTCAATTCTCAATGGTATGAAAGTTATCTCGTTCGCTGCAAGAATCAATTTGCGCGTGATCCTAAACAATTCTATAAATTTGTTAATTCTAAACGTAAGTCTAGTACCTTACCCAATTCCTTTTTTTTTCAATTCCTGTAAAGTAATCGATGACTATAAAGTAATCGATGCTTCCGATCTCTTTGATACCTTTTTTCAATCAACTTACACCTCTAGTTTGCCTACTAACTTCTCTTACCCCTATAATCTCCCATCCATTAATTCTGTTTTCTTACCTCACATTACAGATAGTTGCATGCTTTCCTCAATTAATACCCTAAAGTCTTCCTTCTCTCCTGAGCCTGACAGCATTCCAAGTTGTGTGCTCAAGGAGTGCTGTCTTTCCATAATAAAACCTCTCCTAATTCTATTTAAACTTTCTTTAGAATCCTCTGTTTTTCCTAATTTATGGAAAGAATCTTACATTATCCCACTGCATAAAAAAGGATGTAAGTCGGATATATCCAATTACAGGGGAATTGCGAAGTTATCCGCAATCCCTAAGCTCTTCGAAAAGATTATTACTTCGACTTTGCAACATCTCTGCAAGTCAATTATCTCCGCTGCCCAAATACTGACTTTAGCAAAGCATTTGACTCTGTGAATCATAACCTCCTTTTGCACAAACTTAATATTTTAAGCTTCCCACCTTCCATTCTTCTTTGGATATCTTCATATCTAACAGGTAGGACCCAAAGGATTATGCTTAGATCAGCCATCTCTAAATCTGTTTTTGTTACTTGTGGAGTTCACCATGGTAGTCACCTAGGTCCATTACTTTGTAATCTTTTTATGAACGACCTTCCCTGTTCGCTATCCCATTGTTGCATACTTGTGTATGCAGATGATGTGAAATTATTATTATCTTATAAGGACCCTTCGGATCATGCGTTATTACAAAATGATTTAAATACAATGCACAACTGGTGCATAACTAATCACTTGTACCTAAATTTCTCTAAATGCCTGTTTATGACTTTTAACAGGGTTACTCCTACATAGCCAATTACTATATTGACAATGTACCCCTAAAACACATACTGTTAGTTGAAGATCTTGGTGTTCTCTTTGATAATAAATTAAGTTTCACACATCATATCTCCACAATTGTTAATAAAGCCAAGGGCACTTTTGGATTTATTAATCGATGGTCTACGGAATTTAATCCCTTCGCCACTAAACTTCTTTATACATCTCTTGTCCGGCCCATTCTTGAATATTGTTCATGTGTCTGGTCTCCTCAACATGCTCATACTCAAGATTTAATTGAGTTGGTGCAGAAGCACTTCGCACTTCACGGACTTCTTTGGAACCCTAACCTTCGTCTTCCATCTGCACTAACAGGCTCTTACTCCTCAATCTTCCGTTCCTTATTAATCGTAGGAGAGTTCTTGGAGTTATCCCTCTTAGAACGCCTTAATTATACCCGTTACTCGTAGAGTAAAAGGGTATATTGTAATCGTTGGAATGTATGTATCAGAGACCTGCAACGAGTATAAAAATTTCGAGTATACTCGAACGCTTACTCGTGATCGTTTTGTATCAATAGATGAATCAAAATAAAACGCGACAAAGCAAGAAGAAGAAGCATGCATTTTTTCACACAATTGACCTATTATTCGGCTGAGTAGTTTTCAATTTATCGCGTTTCCAACATGTTTTTATACTTTCTGCAAGAGTATATTGGGTTTGTGCAAAAGTATGTAACAGGCAGAAGGAGGCGTGGCAGACCCCATAAAGTATATATATTCTTGATCAGCATCACAAGCCGAGTCGATATAGCCATGTCCGTCTGTCCGTCTGTCTGTCTGTCCGTCCGTATGAACAAACAGATTTCAGAGATGGTCAGAGCTACAAGTTCGAGCTTGGTGTCAAACGATCACATATTTAGTCAGTCAATACAAGAATCTTTTTTTTTTCGATGCCACGCCCCATTCGCCCACAATGAGCAAAAAACTGGACACACCTCGGAAAAAATTGGTGTTTTCGGCAAATATCTCAGTAACTATGGCACCTAGGATCACCAATTTGGGTACGGATGTTCCAGCGACAGCATAGTTGCATTGCCATTTAAAATTTTGGACTGCCACGCCCCCTTTTCCCACACTTGAAAAAACTTCAAATACCGTTTTTTGCGAACTTGTTCGTATCATACAGTATTGTTATCTATAATTCGTGTGGAGATTAACTATATTAAACTATCCTGAAAGGCGCATGAAAATTGGACTATAAACAAGAAAACTAGAAGCGTTACAATATTGATAATTGAACGCAATATCAACCTATAGGTAGGTGCAAGCGAGATAGAAACACACAAGCACATGTTCGAACGTTTTCGCTGCTTGTGTGGCGGCGCTGAAGCTGGCTGCGCCGAATACACACATACATGCATATATGCAGCATATATTGCCAAACGTACATATGTATGTGTATTCGCATGCAAACAAACAGATGTGTGTTTGATTATGCTTAGATTGTTTTTGTTTCAACGTGTTTTAATGAAAGTGCTACACATTGTAATATCTGGATACCGATTTTAATAATTTAATCGGGAAAAGTGCAGAGAGTATTATATAGTCGGGCGTGCTCGACTGTACTTTTCTTTCTTGTTCCGTTATACAACATGTTGTAGCAAGCCAAACAGAAACTTATAATATTTTGCATGAAATATTCTCAGCGGTGGTACTAGACTAAATGATATGACGGCTTTAAAGAATGTAATTTAAATACATTGACATTTAATAATAAATGAAATTTTGTTTTTAATATTTTGATCATAAGTTTTTTACATATGTAACTGAAATGTGACGATATGTAGAAATCTGCATTACAATTGGTAATTTGGAAACCCTTTTTACGCTCAACAGATAAACGTAGATGGGCTGACCTTTTGGAAATTCCCTTGTTTGCCCAGAGTATGACTCTCTGAGTTTTGTAAAAGGGGTTGTTTTGCATTTAGCGCAATATGTGCAGCAGGTAGAAACTCTTCCTTTTGGGTTTTTGTCTCTTAAAAAAATATAAGCGAAATGCGTGGTATGCCAAACATATCAATACTTGCTCGCACTAATACACACAAAGAAAGACAAGTCTCGAGATTGTTGCGAGTGCCTTCAGTGTTGCTCTCTAAATTGTTTTCCGCCAGATCTAGCTTTTACTTATGTGTACGTGGGAAAATCAATGCACATATATTACAATTATTTCATTTTTATATTATGCACTGTGGGGTTTAATTTTATTAATAATAAAAGAAGAAGAAAAAATATATGTTTAAACATTTTTCTTATTATTTTTCATTGAAATTTAGCCATTTCGCTTTTTTTCCGCTAGAACTAGCATATTTTCATTTTAATAAATGACAACACTGCGAACGTCACGCAACGCAAGCGAACCAACGAACTTGCTTGTTACTCGAACGTTTGTACTGAAAAAACGATCAGGGCAGGTTGCGTTCGTATACTCGTTGGAATACTCGTTTGCTAATCGAACGATCAGCAAACGATCAGCCAACGATCAGCAAACGATCTATGGGGCTGATCGTTTGAAGGTTTGAAAACGGACAACTGATCGTTGTGATTCGAACATTTTTCGGACAGCCCGTTGAATTACTCGTTACCCGATCGTTTGATGAAAAGTTCGAACGTACTCGACAATACTCGTTGCAGGTCTCTGGTATGTAATAGGCAGAAGGACGCGTGGCAGACCCCATAAAGTATATATATTCTTGATCAGCATCAATAGCCGAGTCGATATAGCCATGTCCGTCTGTCCGTCCGTCCGTCCATCTGTATGAACAAAGGGATCTCAGAGACTGTAAGAGCTAGAAAAATGAAAGGTACAATACCCAAGCAGTACAAGTTTGTTTTTGTTCTTTGACACGCCCACTTTAGGGCGTTTTATTTGCATATAGAGGTAAATGTACAGGTAAAAGTAGAATGTTTTAGTATAGAAAACTTTTTAGCTATGCTATCTGAACCATATTTACAAAGTACATGTCTAGGAAGTACATGTACTGATCAAATCGGATGACTATATTGTATAGCTCTCATGGGGCCGATCGGTCAACAATACGCTCCAAATATGAATTTGTATGAAAAACGTTTGCGTTATCTAAGCTATATTAATCAAACTCACACAGAATACATATGCCATCGATATATACATACTGACCAAGTTTGATCCAAATCGGACAACTATATCATATTTCTCCCATAGGGCCGATCGGTCAAAAATATGCTCTAAACATGAATTTGTATGAAAATGTTCTGTGTTGCCAAGCTATTATATCCATCACCGTTGTTAATAACAAATTGAAACTGAGTAACTGGTATCCTAAAGTCGCGTGGCGACTATAGCATTCTTTTTTGTTTTAATAATCCAACCAGGGCAACCAGGTACTACATCCCTTTATTTCTTCCTACATGCAATACTGACCACGCTTTGCACGTCGTCAACGTAAACATAACAAGATTTTCCAATTTGGAAGATGTTTCCCGCATTCTTCAATCCGAACGATCGTCTGCAGAATTTATACTTTCCGCCGTTTACGGAAAAAGCTGTTTTCTCGCGATCTCGCCCTGCCAAGTAAATTTGGTGATAGTCGGACTTTAGATCTAATTTCGTAAAGTATTTGACTTTACCCAAGTTCGACAATATTGTAGTGTATGCACATATGAGTTCTTATTTCTCAACATAAATATTGACCGGCAACACTTTGTTAGCCGAATATGCATAGGGCATTGACTTTGTCACTCAGCGACAGCGTGCCAAGTGCCCGCACAGAGTTCAAGTCCAAACGTAATATGATATGCACTCATTGCATTCATCGCTTAGAGCCGAGTCAGCATGTTTCCCATACTGACCGCTAATATACATATGTGCATGCATAACTCACACTCTCTGCCCGTTTTACATTAATTACTTTACTTACATATAATGTTTATATAAAACGGCTGCTCTGCCGCTGCGCCGACAGCTAGCAAGCCTTTAGTCTAAGAGAACCAAATTCATTCGATTCAAGTCAATAAACGAGATTGGAACTTAATACATGGCGACCGTGACTAGAGTCACAAGGAGCAGCGCATCGGGAGGATTGTGGAAACAAGGACATTGTGGAAACAAGGACATTGTGGAATCAAGGAGATACTGGCAACAAGGAGATAGTGGCAACAAGGAGAATACACAAAAAAAAAAAGTCTGAGTGAGTAGAGTGTGCGTGATGGTACGTGGAGGTCAGAACAAAAGAATAGCACACATAAAGTGGCTGCTATTTGCTCAATAATGAGCTTGAATTTTTAAAAGAGACCCTCAAAAAAAAGAGTACCACAAGTCACAACTCACTCAGCAAATCAAATAAAAATTATAAACCAAAAAAATATTAACGAAACCGAATATTCCCAAGCCACTGCCGAAACAACCAGAAGTCTGCCCGACCGACTGCCCCGGACCTCTTAACTCTGCGGCGTGCAAGTCCGCACGCATGAAGCCAAAGACCTGTGCGAAGACCGGCACCGGCCCCGCCTGAGCCCATAGGCCCAGGACAACAGCAACAGATCAACAGCGAGAAGGGCAAACCGCCACTTTCGCCTGCGAGGGAGCGTCAGTGCAGCCAACCGGCGACGACCAGCTGACGCAGAGAATGCGGATAAGCTATAAATATTTTAATTAAATTTAAAACAAAACTTTTGTAAAAGCCTGCGGAACATTTCCGCTCGTTTAGAAGTGTAGCCCGTAAAGCTATACAAAACTATAGGTAGGACATATGTAAAAAAAAAAAAAGAGAAAAGGCATAAAGTAGATAAAAAGTAATTCGATAAGTAAATTCAGTGAGGAAATAGATAACAATTATAACTATAATTATAATTTTAACAAAACCATAATGGGTTTAGTAGACGTTAAATCAGTGGATTCCACTGCTAACGTGATAAATAAGGTAGAACCAAATAATATTGAATTAGAATATGTAAACGTAATGCTACTAATAATTGTTATAATAATGTGTGCAAATTGCTTTTATAAACTGTACAAACTTCACAATAAATGTTTGAGGAAAAAATATATGAGCCGAGCAAACGACTTGGACAAGATTTAAAAAAAAAAAAAGCGCACACACAACAAAAGATACAAAATTTACAAATACAAAAATTAAATGTTATTAAATAAGTAACGACAAGAAAATGAAATAAATAAAAAGAAAAAAAATTAAAACAATATATGTGCATGTTAGATCAAAAGTAGATAAACATCCAATTCTAGGTAGAGTAATTGTTATGATGGTATCCAAGAAATAATTCATATCCATAAAGTAATGGAATGGAATGAATTATCAAACGAATTATCAAACATTAAAGCAGAATTCGACAAATCTCATAAGTCCCTAACACAAAATAGGCCGATTCAGAAAACCACAGTTAGAAAACACGTGGAAATATTAGTTAAGTGCTTTAATGAAGCCCGGATACTAATATATGAACACAAAGATAAACTTACTCAAGATCATTGGTCTCACGTATCAAGGTTTTTGATCAGACTAAGATCCAATTTGACAACTATTAGAGAAAAGTTCGACTTCGATATATCAATATTCTCAATACCTCAGTAACAATTGAAACTGGTGAAGAACCAGAATCAAAAGAAGTTGTTAATATCGACCAAAAGGATTTGGAAGAAAAAGAAATCGATAATCTCACTATCCCAGCTATATTAATGTCTGATTTGGACAATTCTACAGATTCAGACACTAGCTCGAGTATAGTTGAAGGAAAATTGATTACAATGGCACAGTCAAATATTGATTTTATCAACACTGCATCAAAGCTTATACCAGTATTTGATGGTAAAGCAGAAAACCTAACAAGTTTTCTCGATGCATTGGAAATTATAGAATCAATAAAAGGCGAACACGAACAATTAGCTATTTCAATAATAAAAACAAAGCTAAAAGGTGTCGCCAGAAACCTAGTCGGAAATGAGACAACTATATCAGAAGTCATCTCCGGACTAAGAAGCAATGTCAAAGGCGAAACTGTAGAGGTATTATCAGCTAAGCTGCTGAATCTACAGCAACGCAACAAAACTGATAACCAATATACTTCAGAGGTTGAGCAGATGACAAAAGCTCTAGAAAGTGCGTACATAACGGACGGACTATCCCTTGCGTTAGCCAGAAGTTATTCTACACAGCTTGCAGTTAAGGCAATGACGAAGAATTGCGCAATTGATAAGGTAAAACTTATCATGCAGGCTGGCACCTTCAACACCATGAATGATGCCATATCCAAATTCGTAAACAGTTGCACGGAAGCAACTGGACAACCAAATACTGTCCTTTATTATAGAAATTATACTCAGCGTGGTGGAAACCGCGGACGTGGAAATTTCAGAGGTAATCATCGTGGTCGTAATAATAATCACAACAACTACAATGGTACCAACTATAATAATAATGGAAGAGGTCAATACCGAGGACGTGGTAACTCAAATCGAGGCCACAATAACAATAATAACGTGAGAGTAGCCCAAAATGCATCGGGGAACTCTCAAGATCCTTTAAGGACCCAACAGTAGAAAATGTAAAGGTCCATGCAATTAATCTCAGTCAGAATATATTTGTCACTTTTGCTAACGTATCCACAGGCAAAGAACTAGTTTTTCTAATAGACACAGGTGCAGACATTTCAATAGTCAAAGAAAATTCTGATGACTATCATGATATAAACGTTAACTATATAATAGACATAAAAGGAATAAGTCAGGAGGTAACAAAATCAAAAGGTTTAACCTCTATTGAGATACAGACAACTAAATATATAATCCAACACGACTTTCATATCGTGGACTTACATTTCGCTATTCCATGCGATGGCATATTAGGAATCGACTTCATAAAGAAATACAACTGTCAATTAGACTTCAAGCCGTCTGAGGATTGGTTTATAATCAGACCTGATAACCTTAAATATCCAATTTATGTACCAATAACATACAGTTCTGGCAACAACTCAATACTTCTGCCAGCGAGATCCCAAGTTATTAGGAAAATTCAATTAAATTCCCAAGAAGACAGTGTATTGATTCCAAACCAGGAAATTAAACATGGTATTTACATAGCTAGTACAATAGCAACAACAAAAATGCATTCATAAGACTACTTAATACTACAGATAGAGATCAAGTAGTCAATACAAATAACTTGGCATATGAATCACTTTCGAACCACGAAGTAGTCAAAACTAATAATGAAACTAGAGAAAAGTCTGTATAATCTCAACTATCAAAGAACTTTCCTTCACAATTTAAGTCACAGCTCTCAAGCTTATGCACCAAATACAGCGATATATTCGGATTGGAAACAGAACCAATCACTACAAATAATTTCTACAAACAGAAACTGAGATTAAAGGATGATGAACCAGTATATGTCAAAAACAAGAAAGAAAAGTACAGTCGAGCACGCCCGACTATATAATACTCTCTGCACTTTTCCCGATTAAATTATTTGAAAAATCGAAAAACTAGTTAAATTAAAACAAATTGCAAGTTCTAAACATTACAATTTATTGTTAGACTTAGCAATCGCGGAAAGGCTTGGCAGCGTGTGTGTGGCTATTGCGAGACGAAAATACGAACTGACCGCCCGCTCGTGACCGCTGTACTGCCGAATACAAATCAAACTTACATGCTAGCTTAAGTATAAGAGTTTTTATGCGTATATTACTGGACAATTCAATAATCTCAGTAATTAAAGCTTATCCTAACAATTCATTTTTTCTCCTTGTTCTAACTATTATCATGATCCAACATTCCGGCCACCTTGAAGGGATCGCCTTCAATCCCTTTGGTAGCCCTGACAGCATTAGCGCCGGCCGCCGGCGGATCTGCCGCATGTTCAGTCCACCGACGAGAGGGCCGCTTTGAGTTACGCCTCCACTCCATCTTCCTTCCGCGGAGAACAGAAGCCTGCTTTGCTTCCTTCGAAATGAGTCCTGGAACTCCTTCACCAGGTTCCTCACGAAAATGTGGCTCCTTCTCCAAGTATCGCCGGACTGGCGTGCCACGTCGCTGTTAAAATGAGAGGTTTATTGGATCTTGCTGTAAACTCAATATGAACCGCATTTGATGCAAAACACACGAACACCGCTGTATACACTTTTCGCGGGGCTCGTCCTCTTATCTTTACCAGCACATCTGTGGCACCGCACAATTCTATACCTAGATGCATCAAAGAGATTCGTCTTTCAAAATCGTCCGACCTTTGACTGTATATAGTCAGCGATTGCAATCTTACTAAGCTAGATAGGCAAACGAGTACTGAGTATTCTTTAAACCCTTGACGCCAATGTCTTTTTACCATGCAACGAAGCCGAACGAACTGATCGAGTTTCTGAACGCCAAACCCTCTTGATGACAAATCGGCTGGATTTGATGATGTCAGTCCATGTCTCAAAGATACATTATTGGGCATCTCTTGGAGGCCTGCAACTCTATTGGCTACAAATGTTGCAAGTAATGAAGGGGAAGTATACGTACAATGTAGTACGGTTTCTGAATCATTCGAGAAACTCGCACTCTCGATTCGACATCGGTCCAACGCGAATATTTGGGCTAAAATATACGCGAAAAATTCTAGCAATGTTTTTCGCTTGGTGGGACTTAGTTTGGCGAAGCTATCAACCAATTGATACCGAAAAGTATCCAAACTTGGTGTCCACCTTAAGCCAAGCGTTTTTGTCGAATCGGCATCATTGGAAATCCAAAGTTTCTCATTTCCGCCTTCTTCTAATACGTTATAATGGTTTAAAAACCATTTTGCCAATGGAAAATTGCCCGTTTTGATATCTGCCGTGAGGGCAGTTCGGTTCAGACGGAACCTACCAAATAAACCAATTTGATCCTCTGAATCGCAGGTCCCACCAGTAATTCCTTGAGAGAGTATGACGACGTTTTCTTACTCGACACGTCAACTACTACTCGAAGTTTGGTGGAATTGCTTTCAGGTCTCAGGACGCACTGGTGTGAAAAAGTGTTACGTGGTCCTGGTGGAACTTCTGTATCTATGAACATGCGACCAAGGTCAAGATTTACGTTCATGAAACTCACATATACATCCTCGAGTTCCCAGATCATGGGAACAACATGTCTTTTGACAAGTTGTGACGACCCCAGCACTTTGGGATCAGTCGTGACTGACAAATTGACACCAAAGTGTCCAGTCGTCAATTTTGAGCGCTGTCCCGAGAGCTTTGTTTGCAAACGATGTGCTCCGCAGAATAATTTGCCGAAACACTTTTCTCCGGGACAGCTTTGACTTCACAGTGTCGATCTACACTGTCTTCAAAACGAACATCTTTTCTATGTTGCATCACTGAGCAACATATTGGGCTTTTGGTAAGCATTTTCTTGCACCGCCCTGATGCCACCCAACCAAACAACGTCCTTTGTAGTAACGGACCACCCTTCGCCAAACGAATTTGTCCGTTACGAAGCATTTCGAAAAAGGAGTCGGCTCCCAGAAGTATATCTATTTTCTGGGGTTTGTGGAACTCAGGGTCAGCCAGTTCGACATTGGCTGGGATCTTCCACCTATTAATGGGAAGATCACAATCTGGCTGCCTGCTACAAATCGATTTCAGCACCCAAAACTCGGCGCTGAACTGATGTCTCGATACACGTGACGAAACTATTGTCGAGACTTTGCCTTTTGCAGTCAATCTCGACTGTCCAACCGACTTGACGGTTAAACATTTGTTTTTGCGTTGAAGGCGTAAGGCTTCAGCGAGGTCTTCTGTCATGAAGTTCACCTGTGATCCTGAATCCAACAAGACTCTAGCGTTTCGACTCTTACCGAGACTGTCTTGAACTTTAACAACAGCCGTTGCCAGGATTACCTGATCGGTTTCGCTAGCACTATGATCAACATGGGCAGGATGAGCAGAAGCCTGTGATGTTTCTACCGGTGTGAATTTGTGAAGGAGAGTGTTGTGAGGACGAGAACAAACTCTACACTTCGACGCAGTGCAGTTGGACACTCTGTGCTCTGAATGCAAGCAGTTTATGCAGAGTTGACTAGATTTTACGAAATTAAATCTATCGTCAACCGGCAGTGCTGCAAACCCTTGACAATTTTCAATCATATGGTTTGCACTGCAAAACTGGCATGTGGGTTCCACTTCCTTTTCAACATTTGTACACGCAAACGACGATTTTTTAGCGTGTTTCATTTCAAATGTTTGCTTCATCCTAGACTTTGAACTTTCTTCAGCAGACAAATGCTGATATCGCCTGTTCAAAGCCGCAGCACAGTCGGCCCATTTCGGCAATGTGTTATAGTCCAGCTGTTCCTCATACCTCGACTTCGTATGAGGATCTACCTTCGACATAACTATATGAATCAAGATTGCATTTGCGAAATCTTGCTCATCTCCAACGGACATTAGCGAACCAAAAAATTGCGGATACCGAGTCAACTATTGCTCGAATTCCAACTGCCGATGGCTTGGACATCGGCTCAATGTCAAACAACTGGGCAAGAGTGTCAAAAAAGATAGACACTTGTTGTCATATACTGACTTAGACTTTCTAATGCCTTCGGGTAGTTCGCATCAGATACTTGAAAGCTCTGATGGTGCCTAACGCCTCATCTGATAAGCACGATATCAAATGGTTGAATTTCTCAATATTTGACAGCGAGCGATCAGAGTCTACCAAGCTATTAAACAGACCGATAAATTGTCTGTATTCCGAGTGTTTACCACTAAATTTGGGCAACTTTAGTTTGGGCAAGTGTGAATGGTGAGAAGGCTGAGGGACGACTTCTGCTGCCTGATGCACACTTAAGGCTGACATGTATGAAGACCGTGCCAAAATACATGTTTCCTCAAGCATTGCACGACTGGTATTGTCAGGATCTATTGCATCGATTTCTGACTGCAGATCCATAGCTTTGGAAATGTATGAATTTAGTATGTCTAGCCGGCACTGAATCTCAAATTTGCTTGGAGTCACCATTTTATTAATGAGTGAACTCCTTTGACGCTCTATGTCGCTCTCTACTTTTTCCAATTTAACAAACAATTGAGTTAAACGAGCACTAAGGCAAGTTTCCGCGTCAACCAGAACGGTGTCATTAGGGTCTGTTTTGTGTGCCATATTGACTAATTAAATTTTGACTCTATTCGAATGCACGTAAGTGTACTATATCCAACAATAATCAGCTGATCAACAAACTTCAACAACAGCGCATGCGTAGGCAATGATGCGATCTACCAACAACAACTAAAAAGCTTGCCGTTTATCAGCGTACGTTTGTATGTTTGCTAGCTTGTACGTTTGTATGTACGCAGCGTTGACACAAACAAAGTAAAACGAAATCAAAGCGAAGCAGAATCGAAGTAAAAACACTAACAAAGTACAAGCTAACTACCGCAAAGCAAATCCAACAGCTGTATGTATGTATGTAAACGCGAACTGCGCTTTACTTATGTGCAAATTATGTGCAAAGAACAAAGGTCAAAAACCCACCACCGAAATATGTAGATATTGGCGAATAGCGAAATTAAAGAGGAACGGCTAACGTTGATATGCGAAATTAATGTAACAAATATATTTGCGCTAGTTAAGTGTTCTGTTTTATTTATGTATATTTATTTAATTCGATTTGTGTGTTTTGCTTCAAATTGCTTTCCAATAAATCACAAGTATATATCAGTGCCGAAACGCAATGTCTCTAATGTGCAATAAATGGAGCAGTACTTTTCTATGTACTTTCAAATGTGTATTGTGCCGCTTCTATGCTTGCACTTTCTATATTCTCCTGCACTGACTCGTTTAGGCACTGTCACCTGATCAACAGAAGAGTCGCTCTTGGGCTCAATTCTGGGTATTATCTCCAAGATAGGTGCCTTCAACTCCTGGCTGTTCAAATCCAGAATTCCAATACGGTCAACAGCTCCAGGGGAAATCCAACAGCAACAATTAAACCGACACACACAGCAAACCAAAGCCTTGAAATGTCTTAAAGACCAACGAACGCGATTGAAAGTCCCTGCTCGGGCGCCATGAAAAATCGAAAAACTAGTTAAATTAAAACAAATTGCAAGTTCTTAAACGTTACAAAATTTACTGACTTGTCGAAACGCGGAGAGACTGGCAACGTGCGTGCGGTGTTTGCGAAACGAAATTAACAACTGACCGCCCGCTCGTGACCGCTGTACTGCCGAATACAAATCAAACTTACATGCTAGCTTAAGTATAAGAGTTTTTATGCGTATATTACTGGACAATTCAATAATCTCAGTAATTAAAGCTTATCCTAACAATTCATTTTTCTCCTTGTTCTAACTATTATCATGATCCAACATTATTAAAATCGGTATCCAGATGTGTAGCACTTTCATTAAAACACGTTGAAAGCACCAATTTTTGTTTGCCGAGGTGTGTCCAGTTTTTTGCTCATTGAACATGGGCGAATGGGGCGTGGCATCGAAAAAAAAAAGATTCTTGTATTGACTGACTAAATATGTGATCGTTTGACACCAAGCTCGAACTTGTAGCTCTTACCATCTCTGAAATCTGTTTGTTCATACGGACGGACAGACAGACAGACAGACAGACAGACGGACAGACGGACATGGCTATATCGACTCGGCTTGTGATGCTGATCAAGAATATATATACTTTATGGGGTCTGCCACGCCTCCTTCTGCCTGTTACATACTTTTGCACAAACCCAATATACTCTTGCAGAAAGTATAATTATAAAAGCCCACACAGTCAGGTGAAAGAGATACAGAAGCAAGTCGGAAAATTGATCACCGACGGAATAGTCGAACCTTCTGTATCTGAATATAATAGCCCATTATTACTTGTCCCCAAAGAAATGGCGATTAGTGATTGACTATCGTCAAATAAACAAAAAATTATTGTCTGATAAATTTCCACTCCCTAGAATTGATGACATTTTAGATCAACTAGGGCGAGCAAAATATTTTTCGTGTCTTGATCTTATGTCAGGATTCCACCAAATTGAACTCGAAAAAAGTTCAAAAGATATAACGTCATTTTCAACGAGTAACGGCTCGTATCGTTTCAAGCGATTACCTTTCGGTTTAAAAAATAGCGCCTAACTCATTTCAGAGGATGATGACAATTGCATTCTCTGGATTAGAACCTTCACAAGCATTCCTTTACATGGATGACTTAATAGTTATTGGTTGTTCCGAAAAACACATGCTTAAAAAACTTAACAGATGTTTTTGACAAATGCAGGGAATACAACTTAAAGCTACATCCAGAAAAATGTTCATTTTTTATGCATGAGGTGACTTTTTCTGGGTCATAAATGCACAGATAAAGGAATCTTGCCTGACGACACAAAATATGATGTCATTAAAAATTATCCAGTCCCACACAATGCGGATAGCGCTAGACGTTTTGTAGCCTTTTGCAATTATTATAGACGATTCATTAAAAACTTCGCCGAATATTCCCGGCACATAACAAGATTATGTAAAAAGAATGTTCCCTTTGAATGGACAGTTGAATGCCAAGACGCATTCCAATATTTAAAAGATAAACTAATGGAACCAGCATTGTTGCAATACCCCGACTTTAATAAAGAATTCTGTATAATTACGGATGCAAGCAAACAAGCATGTGGAGCGGTTTTAACTCAAAACCATGATGGACTCCAACTTCCCATTGCTTATGCATCTAGATCGTTCACTAAAGGAGAAAGTAATAAGTGTACTACTGAGCAGGAATTAGCTGCAATACATTGGGCAATATTACACTTTAGACCATATATATATGGAAAACATTTCTTAATAAAAACAGACCATAGACCTTTAATATACCTGTTCTCAATGATCAATCCCAGTTCTAAACTGACACGTATGAGGCTCGAATTAGAAGAATATGATTTCACAGTTGAATACTTAAAGGGAAAAGACAACTATGTAGCTGATGCTACATACAAATCAAAAGACATTATTTTTGGAAGAATATGACTCGTGATATCACTGAGTACATACGAAAATATCAAAAATGCCAGAAAGCTAAAATAACGAAACATAGTAAGACCCCACTAACAATAACAGACACACCCATAAATGTTTTCGACAGAGTGATAGTGGACACTGTTGGTCCACTACCAAAATCAGAAAATGAAAACGAGTATGCAGTCACTTTAATATGTGATTTAACTAAGTATTTAGTTGCCATACCTGTTCGAATAAGAATGCTAATACTGTCGCTAAAGCAATATTTGAATCTTTTATCCTGAAGTACGGTCCAATGAAGACGTTCATTACGGACATGGGAACAGAATACAAGAATACAATTATAGACAATTTGTGCAAATATTTAAATATTAAAAATATTACATCTACAGCACACCACCACCAGACAGTTGGAAGAATAGAAAGAAGTCATAGAACTTTTAATGAATACATACGATCCTACATATCGGTTGATAAAACTGATTGGGACGTTTGGCTTCAATATTTTGTTTTTTGTTTCAACACGACCCCCTCTATGGCACATACTTATTGTCCATATGAGCTAGTATTTGGTAAAACAAGTAATTTACCAAAACAATTTAATAGCATAGATAGCGTAGAAGCAATATATAGATGATGATAATATAGATGATTATGCTAAAGAAAGCAAATATAGATTAGAAGTAGCATATAAAAGAGCTAGAGTAATGCTAGAAGAGCATAAGAATAAAAATAAGGTACTATATGATAAGAAAGTAAACAATATAGATATATCAGTAGGAGATAAAGTATTGCTAAGAAATGAAACAGGTCATAAGTTAGATTATAAATATACAAGTCCGTATAAAGTAACGGAAATGAGAGATAGGGATAATGTTATAATAGTTAATGACAAAAACAAAAAACAGATAGTTCATAAAGATAGATTAAAACTTTTCATTTCAAAACAACATACATAGCTAATAACATATATATAAATATTTTTTGATATATGAATATTTTTATCATTTCATTTTCTTTATCGTTATTAAGTACATCATATATATAAAAAAAAAAAAAAAAAAAAAACACAAAAAAAAAATAAATAAATAAAATTTCGTAAATTTATAAATAATAAGAATTAAAATAACTTCATGAAATTACGTTATTTTTCAAAAGGAGGGAGATGTAGTGTATGCACATATGAGTTCTTATTACTCAACATAAATATTGACCGGCAACACTTTGTTAGCCGAATATGCATAGGGCATTGACTTTGTCACTCAGCGACAGCGTGCCAAGTGCCCGCACAGAGTTCAAGTCCAAACGTAATATGATATGCACTCATTGCATTCATCGCTTAGAGCCGAGTCAGCATGTTTCCCATACTGACCGCTAATATACATATGTGTATGCATAACTCACACTCTCTGCCCGTTTTACATTAATTACTTTACTTACATATAATGTTTATATAAAACGGCTGCTCTGCCGCTGCGCCGACAGCTAGCAAGCCTTTAGTCTAAGAGAACCAAATTCATTCGATTCAAGTCAATAAACGAGATTGGAACTTAATACAATATCGTGGATATGTTGGGCATTGGATGCTTATCTGCGATGGTCTTTTCATTTAGTTTCATAAAGTCAATTCCCAGTTCCTGCTCCCACTTTCATCGAAACCCTTTTTGTCAAAGACCCATGTTGGGCTATTGTAGGGCGACCTTGAAGGCCTAATGATGCCATTCTGCAGCAAATCTTTAACTTATTTTTTTACAAAGTCATTGACCCCCATGGGATGCGGATATAATTTTGAATATATTGGCTTATCGTCCTCTGTACGGATCGTAGCCACAACAGATGTATTGAACGGCAACGCCTCGTTAGAGGTCTTGATTGCTCTAGCTCTGTTCAAAATCATGCCCCTAAATTCAGCTTTTACGACTTCCGGTACGACAATATCATTCACGTTTATGATTAATCCATGATGATCCATGATTGATTCTACCATTCTCGGTATCTAGGGTTGCTCCTACTGGCGTTAGCAAGTGGAAACCTATAATACCATCAATTACATTTTTAGCTCCTACATTTTTTAGATCCTTTACGGGCTTCATGTAGTTTTTGGCCGCTCCTGAGTCAATCAATATTTTTAGTTTTCTTCCAGCCAGCTGTCGTTCGACGAACGGCAACCGGGAGCGCTCACTAAAAAATTTAGCTATTCATTATCACTTGCTACCTCAGTTTCATCATGGGCTTCTGCGACAGTTGCTTCGCCTGCCCTATACTAATCTTGATCTTGTTCATTGTTCACTTGCTAAATGGTGTTTTGCACACGCTGACGTCTCTGGCCCGTCATCCGTTCAGAACCCTGCCTCTTTTGAGCCTGCGAGTTTTCGTTCTGGGTGTTAGCCTCTTCATTCTGCCCAAATGCTGTAGGCTGCCTAAATTTAGTCATGGTAGATCCCGTATCCATTGATTCTGGTGCTGACCTTTTGTGCTCTTTAGGACTCTGGCTACTGTTGCTTTGCTGTTGCCTATTTTGTTTTTTGAAGAAATGTGGGTTTCTATCTTGGCCGTATTAGTCTCCATTGATTTTCCGCTTTTTATCGTGTCAGCGCGCTTGGTATTTGCTATTTTCACCTGCCTAAGCCCTATCGTCCACAGCATAAGTTGCTGAAAAAATGGTGCACTCTATTCTCGCTTCTGCCTCCCTGGTGAAAGTTAATGCCGATGGAAAATCTCTGGGCTGAGCCAGGAATACCACTGCTTTCAGTGATTTCTTAAGGCCTGAAACGAAGGCATGCAAAGCATCAGCTTTGACTTCTTCGTTGAGCAATTCTTTTTGAGCAATTACCCTATCTGGCCATATCCTAAGCCTAAGTGACGTTTTGTTCTTCTATGTGCAATTTTTAAATACCTTGTTTCAGTAGATTAAACTGCTCATTAAATCTGATTTCTTGCACTGGTAATGCCTGACTGATAGCAATCTCTACTAACGCTTGCACTTGGTTCACGTTCAAGTTATTTGTTGGTTGAAAGTCTACTTGATTGTATTCTAATTCGTTTTCACGTTCATTAATACTGCCTATTATACTCTCTGCAAGAGTATATTGGGTTTGGGCAAAGTATGTAACAGACAGAAGGAGTCGATATAGCCATGAATGTCTGTCTGTCCGTATGAACAAACAGATTTTACAGATGGTAAGATCTACAAGTTCGAGCTTGGTCTTAACCGAGCACATATATAGTCAGTCAATACAAGAATCTTATATTTTTTATGCCAAGCCCCATTCGCCCACAATGAACCAAAAACTAGACACAGCTCGGGAAAAATCGATTTTTGGGGCGAATATTTCAGTAACTATGGCACTAAGGAATACCAATTTCGGTAAACCGGTTTCTAGCAACCACATAAATGCTATGGCAGTAATGGCATTTTTGAGCGGTCACGTCCCCTTTTCCCACAATTAATAAAATAATTTTCAAACTTCCATTCCATTTTTAAGGTATTTGCTTTAATCTTACGGTATTGCAATTTATAATTCGTGTGGAGACTAATTATATCAAACTATTCTGAAAGCCGTACAAAAATCGGACTGTAAACAAGAACGCTAGAAACGTAGCAAAATTGAGAATTGAACGCAATATCAATGCAAACAAACCGATGTGTATTTGATTATACTTTGTTTTTTCTTTTTTTTTGTTTCGACGAATTTTAATGCAAGTACTATCCATTGTTATACCTGGATACCGATTTTAATAATTTAATCGGGAATAAAAGCAGAGTGTATTTTACGATTGGTCGTGGTAAACTGTACTTTTCTTTCTTGTTTTTTTTTCTATCTTGTTTAACTAGAATTGGTTAATCGGTAGATAATTTAAAATAATTGTCTATGCAATTAAGATAACTTTTGTCCTGTTACAAATTTAGTGTGGCAATGTTCTGGTTTGGGAGTAACGTTCATTCCAATCAGTATTTCTGTGTTCGGTTTTCGCTAAATTGCAGATGTGTCAATTGTTAAGCTGAGTTAACTATTGGCTATTGGGGAAATAATAATTTTAACCGAAAATTATTCTGTTTTCTAAATTTCTCAGTGTTGAAGTTTTCTACGAGTTTTGAAATTGAGTGAAATTCTCTCTGCGTGTGGCCAGTGGTGACACATTAGACGTGGTGGGAGCAGGCCAAGTCAGTTGTAGTACTACTGCCGCAACAACAACAACGATAGCAAGTAACAAGCTGACGCGCACAGATACTGCAGTCGGCGCAGACTAAAACCTGGAGAGCGTGATGTCAGTGACGATGACGGAAGAATCGAGCCTACTCCGCTCCCCGCACGCGGTACCAGCTCCCTGCGTAGGGAAGGGCCTAAAAGTACGAGGGAGAAGCTTAAGGCTGCGACTCAATACATGCCGGCCCTGAAGGTCCAGAGACGGCTCGAAGGCATTGCTGACTTGTCCGAAGATGACAAGTTGGCCTGGGCCGTGCAAAGGATCGAGGAGACCCGTAGCGACTTTGATCAATTGCAAACAAAGACAAGTGGTTGCGCCAACAAGGTTGAAGAGATGTCGGCCGAGAAAAGGTAACGCTGTACGTGGAGGTACATACGAAAGTAGGCCCAACCTCATTGAACGACCTTGACCTCAGACTACCGGATGGTATAACTATCTCTCACTGACTATAAACACATTCAGTTTAGGCTCAGCAAGCGCGGCAAAAGAGTCCCATAAAGACCGACTGGGCAAAGTTCAGGGACATAACAACACTGGAGCAACCAGATAAGATCGAGTCGGTGACCGACATAGAGCGAGCACTTTTAGCTGCGAACAATACTTTTCAGAATGCTTATCAGAAAACATGCCCAACCACAAATCCGAGAGGGAGGTCAACACCGCCATGGTGGAATACCGAACTCTCCACTCAACGAAGCCACATCAAAGATCTGCTTAGCCTTGCAAAACAGACCGATGTAGAACTCGTACACGATTAGTACAGCGTTTCTCTAAGGATCTACAAGGCCTCCATCAGGAAGGCCAAATGAAACTCTTGGAGTAAGTTCTGCTCCAACCTGGAATCGGTATCACAAACGGCCAGGCTCAGGAATCTACTTCCCAAACAGCCCATAATACAAAGTCAACTAAAACTTGACAATTGGACATAGAGGGAAAACAGTCAAACGAGACGGAGTGCCCACTTACCTGGAGTAATGACTGTCAAATTCCCATGTACATAGACACGCCAAACATACTACTGTGGGCCATTAAATCTTTCGCTACCATAAAAAGCCCAGGACTTGATGATATCGGCCATGCTACTGACCATCAAGGACGTGGTATCTACATGCCTGCTCAAAATATTCAAGGTTTGTCGAAAGACTGGTCACATTTCTACTCTCTGGAGAACACCATGCGTAGCTTTCCTACCAAACGTTGGCGAATGTGGTCATAATAGCCCAAGGGCTAAAAACCTATCAGTCATACGTCCTTCCTACTTAAAACTATGGAGAACATGCTGGACCTACTGATCAGAGATGAGGTGGGTGAACGATTGGAAACTAACCAACACGCATACACCAAGAGTAGATCAGTCGACACTGCTCTACACTCAAGAGTAAGCTCGATCGAGAATGCACTACATCACAAAGAATATACACTGGGAGTCTTCGAAGATATCTCAGGTGCATTCAACAATGTCAGCACAAACGCCTTCATCGATCGTCTGTTAACTATGGACACTTACCGTACCATCACAAACTGGTTCAAGAAACTCCTAGGTTGTAGGAGTGTTCCGTCGGAGTGGGGTGCGCCAACAACAATCAGCAGTGCAGGTAGAACAACTCCTCAGGGCGGAGTTCTGTCACCACTTCTATGGATTCTAGTGATAGATCGATAGACGATAGACGATAGACGAGACGGCGGACGGCATATGCATAATTATTACGGGAGTGTGCCCATCTTCTCTCAGCTTCTTAATGGAACAGACACTCAGGGTGATCTGCAAATGGGCGGAGGAAGTCGGTTTACATACCAACGGGAAAAAGACGAACCTCATCCTCGTCACCTAGATGTACTTGCATTAGTACATTAGTCCTAGTACTTGGATAGTATTTGCATTAAAACTCGTCGAAAAAAAAAAACAAAATATAATCAAATATACATAGATTTCGTTACATTGATATTGTTTTTAATTCTAAATGTTGCTACGTTTCTAGCGTTCTTGTTTATAGTCCGATTTTTATGCGGCTTTTAGAATAGTTTGATATAATTAGCCTTCACACGAATTATGAAATTACGAAAATGGAATTGAAGTTTGAAAATTATTTTATTAATTGCTAGAAACCGGTTTACCGAAATTGGTATTCCTAAGTTACTGAAATATTCATCTCAAACATCGATTTTTTCCGAGCTGTGTCTAGTTTTTGGTTCATTTTGGGCGAATGGGGCTTGGCATAAAAAATATAAGATTCTTGTATTGACTGACGATTCAGCCCGAGCTCGAACTTGTAGATCTTACCATCTGTAGATCTTACCATCTGTAGTATTTAAGGGCGTTGGAGAGAGTTCTGCTAGTCGGCATGAGAGTCGAGTGGAGAAGGCATCCTTATGCTGTTGTGACTGCAGTTTTCCGATGTCAAGCTTCCTTGTCATACCTCGACACATAGCCGTGCGCGAACCTTAGCCGCAACTAAGTAGTGGTCGGAGTCGATGTTGGGACCCCTACAGGATCTCACATCAAGGATGCTAGACGCGTGCCTGGCATCGATCACAACATGATCAATCTGATTACTAGTCAGACGATCAGGGGAAAGCCAGGATGCCTTATGGATGTCGAGATAACAAAATCTAGTACTATGAGGCCGAGGTAGGCTCATGCAGGCTATTCTTCCCAAGTGTTGCTCCAAACATGCCCTCCCATCCGATTTTGGCATTAAAATCTCCCAATAGAATTTCAACATCATGTCGGTCGAGCTCTGTATAGAAAGCATCTTTGGTAGCATCGTCTTTGTTCTTCGTTGGGGCGTGCGCACAAATGAGGCTGATGTTAAAGAATTTACGTTTGCCGTGGTCGTCAAGGTTGTTTGAGTTCCTATCCGAGGCTCCTCTTGCATCCTTCATGATGGTGGTTTTTCCATGGGTGGATATCAAGTCCAATGCCAAAACCTAATTTAAGGATTAGGCTTCCGCCGCGCACTTTGGTTTATAACTCAACGGGTGCAAAGTTACAATCCAGGAGGAACCACGTGGAGGTAGTGTGTCGACTTAAAGAGTGAAGGACAAGGATCACACTATCCCCACCAAGTTGGACGCAGTCAGTAGTTTTACCTTTAGTTCACTCCCCCATCCCCCCAATTTGTATATGGTTAGTGTTGATACTTTGACTCTGTGTGTTTTATGAATAATTTCAAAATCGGCATTACTCTCTATAAACAACACATTGGGCTTGGTGCAAAACTGATAAATTAAATATTGTTTGTCTCTTTCTTTTGTTAAGCTTTGCAATATAAATTTTAATTTTTTGACGTATTTCGTTGGAATGACATGGCATACCCCATTAAGTGCATATATTTTTGATCAGCATCAATAGCCGTGCCGATATAATCATGTCCGTCCGTCCGTCCGCCTATCTGTATGAACAAAAGAGACTATCAGAGCTCGGAAGAAAAATAATATATTAAAGAGGCAGGCAGTAAAAGCTTGGACCACGCCCACTCACATTAGCTGAGTACCGGTCTAGACTGGAAGAAACCAAAAAGGAAAACTAAGCGAGGAGAACATGAAGTCTACTACAACAAAAAAGGCTACAACAAGAGCTTATGGCCATCGCGGGATCACAGGAGGACCGACAACGCTACATAGAGCGTATCGAGGAACTTAAACAACTTCGACTAAGAGCGAAACAACGCAAGCGGGCCGTAGAAATGCGCAAGCCTTAACTTGCCATAATATTACTACTACTAATGGAGTACGAGGTCATTTACAGTCGGCTCAATTGACTGTGGCCTTTCTTACTTGTTATACTAATAGGACTTTTATTTTGCATTTATGCGCAGTTTGAACTTGGTTAATTACAATATAATCCAATCCGTCTCAGTTTTCCCTCACTCTATATCCCTCTTCCCCTTTCTTCCTCCCTCTCTCTCTCTCTCTTTCTCTCTTTCTTGTCTGTTTGGTGTGATTTCATTTACATTTGGTTGTCAGCGTTAAATTTCACTAAATTTGAATTGAACATTTTCATGGTCAACGGCCAACGATGCTATGTAATCTTCCCCAAAAGTATCTGAGACAACAGAGATACAACAACAACAATAAAAGCCCAAGGGGTTAGAGGCAAGGGCAGGGGGAAAGGGGAGAGAAATGGAGTAAAAGTGAACGGGCAAGTTTAAGTTTATTTTCTGAAGAAAAAAGAAGGAAAGAAAGAAATATGTGTATAAAGAGCAACAACAACTACAATGCACAACACGTACGAATTAAGCTACCAAAAAATCAAGAAGAAGAAGAAAAGATACACCCAAAAAAAGGGCGAAAGAATTGATGGTTAGAGGGGAAAAGACAGCGAAGACAAATTGGAGACTGCAGAAGAAGATTGCGGGCGGAAGGTGTGTCAAGAGCAAAGTGGGTGACAGAGAGAAATATAGAGACAGAAATAAAGAGAGTGTGAGGGAAGGGGAGACATGACTGAGACAGAGAGGGGCAGTGCAGCTGACATACGCTTTACACACACTACGCACACACACACACACACATTGCTACTCATGCCTGCAGTGCCCATACAAACAGACGTGGGTAAGCAGTGCTGGAAACTTTTGCATCCTTGGATGTTGCTCTGCTAAACTGTGGAGGGCAGCAAACTTTCAGCAGAGCTGGCGTAGGTTCAGTCATCAACCTAACGTTTGCTTCGGGCTCGCAATGGAGACAATGCGGATGGACAGTTAGCGACGCGTACACGGCTAGCGACCACAACGCTATTGTGGTTTCAGTAAATAGACGGGAGGCTGTCGGGCAGTCCTGGACCACGGCAGGCATACAGAGAGAAAACTCTTAACAGGACTGCTTTCGTTGAAGCCTTCTCTGCCTCCATGCACGGAAAAAATGCGAAGCACAGCGCAAAGCTCTTAATAGAAGCGATAACCGAAGCCGGCGACTCGAGCATGCTGCCACGAAGAGGGTCAAGTAAACACCATGCGCCAGTCTACTGGTGGACAGAAGACATAGCGAACTCCAGACGAAGATGCATCAGTGCACGAAGAAGCCTGCACCGCTCACGTGGACGCCAAGACTACGAGCTTAGACAGGGGGATTACGCCGAGAAGCGCAGAGAGCTCAAGAAGGCCATAAGTCGGAGCAAAAGGGATCGCTTTCTGGAGCTGTGCGACGAATCGGAACACGACATCTGGGGCAAGGCTTATAAGCTAGCGATGAAAAAGTTACAGTCTCTAATGCGCATGCCACCAAAGTCCGAAGCAAAAATGCTGGAGATAGTGAAGACGCTATTTCCCGGGTCCCAAAACAACGGCCACCAGGCTCCACAATACGCCATGATATACCCGGAAGTCCCAGCGGTCACGGCCGATGAGACCATCAGAGCAGCATGCGTCATTCGGGACTCCAAGGCTCCTGGCCCAGATGGAATACCCAACAAGGCGTTGAAGTTGGCATTGACTCTGCGACCGGAGCTATTCGCAAGCGTCATCAATAGTTGCATAAAGCAAGGTGTCTTTCCCGACCCCTGAATCTTCCAAAATCTGGTGCTCATCCCCAAACCAAACAAGCCACCAGGGGTACCGTCCTCGTATGCCTGATAGACTCTATTGGGACAGTTTTGGAGAAGATCGTTTGCAACAGGCTGGGCGAAGCGATTAACCAAGCTGGCGACCTCTCACCCAGGCAATTCGGGTTCAGGAAGGCTCGTTCGACAGTCGACGCGATCGCCGAGGTAACGAGATCGGCGGAAAGAGCTATTGAGGGGACCAGATGGCGTGGTGGCGGCAAGGAATATTGTCTTGTAATCACGTTGGACATCGAGAATGCATTCAACTCTGCAAACTGGGAATGCATCCTGACGGCTCTGGATAACTTTCGCACCCCGGATTATCTGTGAGGAAAAGTGAAGGACTACTTCCGAAATAGAATACTGAAATACAGAACCGAGACTGGCGAGCGAGTCTACAGCGTGACTGGAGGAGTCCCACAAGGATCCGTACTTGGACCGCTACTGTGGAACGCCATGTACGATGGCATTCTGAGAATCCAACTCCCGGGGCAGGCAACGCTGGTGGGCTTCGCGGACGATGTTGCTCTAGTGGTAAATGCCAAGCAGCTAAGCGATGCAGAGACCATGTGCAGCGCAGCAGTCGTAAGAATCAAAGACTGGCTGACATCCGTTGGACTCCAACTGGTGGATCACTAAACGGAGGCTGTCCTCATCAGCAGCAGAAAAGTGGTGGAGACCGCCCACATCAACCTAGGCAGAACCACTATCGGGTCTAGCAGAGCCATAAGGTACATAGGTGTATTACTGGATATCCGCCTGAGCTACAAGGAACACCTCGACAGCGCCAGAAAAAAGTTGCAGCGATAGGACAAGCGCTAAATCGCATTATGATGAACCAGAGGGGACCTAAGCAAGGACGCCGGCTGCTACTCATGAACGTAGTTAGAGCCACAATTCTGTAGGCAGCGCCGATCTGATCACATGCCATGAAGACCAAGGCATACAGGAGGAGCATACAGTCGACCTACAGACTGGGAGCGATACGAGTCTGTAGCGGGTTTAGGACATTATCCGAAGACGCAGCACTGGTCATAGGTCATGTCGTAGATTCTCGAAGAGCCGAAATCTCGCGGTGCGGCTGAAACACCAAGCTTATCCTGGACCCTTGCGAAGCAATACCTCACGGCAGTACCGCAAGGTCGTCAGTACCGCAGTACCGCAAGGTGCACTGGCTGTGTGACAACATTCTGCATATAAAATGTGCTGGTCTCACTGAGCGTGAAATTGAAAAATTAATTTCCTCTGCCAAAGTAGGCAGTGGTGGATTACGATGGTCATGTCCAGTTTGTATTGAGCTCCAATGTGATTTTTCACGTATGTATAATACTGTGAAAAAACAATACCTTAATTTGCGCTCACTCGCTAAGAAGCTAAACACTGATTTTGATATTAGTGCGGACTTGCTTAGCAATTATAAGTTTGAGACTCCACCTGACAAGGTGTTGTGTTCTCAGCAACAACTTCCATTACATCTTCCCCCTGGTTCACTCCTTACCTCACCTGTGCATAATGGGCCTCCCTTTTTATCCTTTTCTCCCTCGCCCCGTAACTCTTCACCACCAAATTCCTACATTCCTTCTGCAACATCTCCTGTACCTAATCAACCCACATGTGCCAATGTTGCTTTCCCGGCACTGCCTGTCCCCCCTGTAACCGATCCATCACCCATTACGATAAAATCAGTGGCTGTTAATGGAGTTCCGGCTAACGGTAAACACTATTAAAGTCTCCCTATTCGACGTAACAGTCGATCTACTGCCACCCCCGCAGTCGCCCCTTCACCCACTAATATAAATGTGGTTCCTGGCAATACCCCTAATGTTGCAAATGTTGCAACTCCTATAACTGTTCAGCCTCCTCTGCTTACCATTGTGGCTCCACGCAAGCAGATATTTATATCTAGCCTTTCCGCAGACACGACTATCGAGTCTGTGGCTTCATTTATCGCTACCAAAACTCCTGGCAGCGTTAGTATATCTAAATTAAATTTCACTGAGCCTAGAGAGATCTCCTCTTTTAAGATTAGTGTATCCCCTGAATTGTTTCCTGTCATATGTGATCCAAAGTTTTGGCCTCCTCATATGATTGTTCACGAGTTTAAACAGAAGATTTGAACTCGTGCAACTCCTATCTCCCTTCCGACTAATGGTCCGTCTCAATCGGCCCCAGCAATAGTCTCAAAAAACTAGACTCTGACCAACTTTTCATTCTATATCAGAATGTAAGGGGTTTGGGGTCTAATTTAAAACAATTACATAAAAATAGTTTCTCTTTTGATTCTGATATTTCAGAGACTTGGCTTAACTCTATCATATCTGATAATGAAATAATGTCATCAAATAATAATATATTTAGGCGCGATCGTCCTAATCGACGTGGTGGTGGAGTCCTTATTTCAGTAAAATCCAGCATTAATGCTGAAATAATAGATGTTTCACCACTGGATGAAATTGAAATTGTTGCCGTTAAGGTTACTTTTTCGTCATTTGAGCTTTATGTACCTTGTTCCTATATTCCTCCATCGTCTGAAATGTCGATTTATTTCCAACATTTCAATTTCATTAAATAAACACTTAGTCACATTCGTGATCATGATTTCTTTGTGACACTTGGTGATTTTAACTTGCCAAACGTTTCCTGGACGTGTTTTAACCAGTTTAATTACATTCCCACGCCTAATAATGACTTTTAAGATGGTTTGACTGATCTTCCTCTTTTTCAAGTCAATCATATATCTAATCGTCTAAACAGAATGCTGGATCTCATCTTCGTAAATGATTGATCCAGTGCCGTTATCACTAGATCTTCTCCTGTAGTTGTACCTGAAGATTCTTTTCATCCCACTCTTGAACTATCCTTGTCTATTCCATTTAGCTCCTTCTTTCTTTTCCAAGTCGCGCCGTTGCTTCTGCAAAGGAAATTATTCTTTGCTAAATCAAGTGATTCTTGCTACCGACTTGTCTATACTATACAGCACGAATGATATTAACATAGCTGTCGAGTATTTTTACAACATTTTAAACTCAATCTTTGATGTCTGCATTCCATATTGTAAAGTCCGTTTCACGTAATCCACCTTGGTTTTAAGCAAGACTATCCAACTTAAAAAACAAAAAATTTTAATATTTTAAAAAGTTTAAGCAGACAGGTTCTATCTTAGACTTTTTAAATTATTCTAAATTAAAAGCTGTCTTTACCCTTCTCAATTCTCAATGGTATGAAAGTTATCTCGTTCGCTGCAAGAATCAATTTGCGCGTGATCCTAAACAATTCTATAAATTTGTTAATTCTAAACGTAAGTCTAGTACCTTACCCAATTCCTTTTTTTTCAATTCCTGTAAAGTAATCGATGACTGTAAAGTAATCGATGCTTCCGATCTCTTTGATACCTTTTTTCAATCAACTTACACCTCTAGTTTGCCTACTAACTTCTCTTACCCCTATAATCTCCCATCCATTAATTCTGTTTTCTTACCTCACATTACAGATAGTTGCAGGTAGGACCCAAAGGGTTATGCTTAGATCAGCCATCTCTAAATCTGTTTTTGTTACTTGTGGAGTTCACCATGGTAGTCACCTAGGTCCATTACTTTTTAATCTTTTTATGAACGACCTTCCCTGTTCGCTATCCCATTGTTGCATACTTGTGTATGCAGATGATGTGAAATTATTATTATCCTATAAGGACCCTTCGGATCATTCGTTATTACAAAATGATTTAAATATAATGCACAACTGGTGCATAACTAATCACTTGTACCTAAATTTCTCTAAATGCCTGTTTATGACTTTTAACAGGGTTACTCCTTACATAGCCAATTACTATATTGACAATGTACCCCTAAAACACATACTGTTAGTTGAAGATCTTGGTGTTCTCTTTGATAATAAATTAAGTTTCACACATCATATCTCCACAATTGTTAATAAAGCCAAGGGAACTCTTTGATTTATTAAACGCTGGTCTACGGAATTTAATGATCCCTTCGTCACTAAACTTCTTTATACATCTTTGTCCGGCCCATTCTTGCATATTGTTCATGTGTCTGGTCTCCTCAACATGCTCATACTCATGGTTTAATTGAGTCGGTGCAGAAGCAGTTTTTACTCTTTGCACTTCGCGGACTTAATTGGGACCCTAACCTTCGTTTTCCATCCTACACCAACAGGCTCTTACTCCTTGACCTTTCGTCCCTAATTAATCGTAGGAGAGCTCTTTTAGTTATTTTTATACTCTCTGCAAGAGTATATTGGGTTTGTGCAAAAGTATGTAACAGGCAGAAGGAGGCGTTTCCGACCACATAAAGTATATATATTCTAGATCAGCATCAACAGCCGAGTCGATATAGCCATGTCCGTCTGTCCGTCTGTCTGTCTGTCTGTCTGTCCGTATGAACAAACAGATTTCAGAGATGGTAAGAGCTACAAGTTCGAGCTTGGTGTCAAACGATCAGATATTTAGTCAGTCAATACAAGAATCTTTTTTTTTTCGATGCCACGCCCCATTCGCCCACAAAAAGCAAAAAACTGGAAACATCTCGGTAAAAATTGGTGTTTTCGGCAAATATCTCAGTAACTATGGCACCTAGGATCACCAATTCTGGTACGGGAGTTCCTAGCGACAGCATAGTTACATTGCCATTTAAAATTTTGGACTGCCACGCCCCCTTTTCCCACATTTGATAAAATAGTTTTCCAACTGCAATGCCGTTTTTAGCGATTTTGTTCGTATTATTATTTATAATTCGTGTGGAGACTAACTATATTAAACTATCCTGAAAGGCGCATTAAAATCGGGTTATAAACAAGAAAACTAGAAGCGTTACAATATTGATAATTCAACGCAATATCAACCCATAGGTGCAAGCGAGATAGAAACACACAAGCACATGTTCGAACGTTTTCGCTGCCTGTGTGGCGGCAGCGCTGCCCGCGGTCGCTGGCTGCGCCGAATACACACATACATACATACATATTTGTATCATATACATATTTCCAAACGTATGTGTATTCGAATACAAACAAACAGATGTGTGTTTGATTATGCTTAGATTGTTTTTGTTTCAACGTGTTTTAATGCAAGTAATTCACATTGTAATATCTCGATACCGATTTTAATAATTTAATCGGGACAAATGCAGAGAGTATTATACGGTCGGGCGCGCTCGACTGTACTTTTCTTTCTTGTTTTGATCTGGATGTTTTTTTGATCTGGATGTTTTTGTTTGTAGTAGTTTTGTCGAGTGGAGGACGCAAGGTATAGTTAGGTTACTTTGTACACTTGCACACGTCACAGCTATTTATATATTCTTTGACGTCTAGAACTAAATTCTGCTGATCGAAAGGATTCTGAGTCCATATTAATGGAAATGTCTAAACCTCTTGCTGATAAATCGTCACCATGTGTAAGTTAACACATAACACTTAATATACGATATTAATAAACCCTCGCTATCGGCTGTTCCATAAGTTAAGGAACAGCCCTCGTAATTGCGACACTTTGCATACTTTGTATCAGCACGCTATAGCTGCAATGGTCAGCGGCGGTAACCGGACGCTGCAAGAGTTTCCGTTATTGCCTAAGATTTTCGCTGAGTCGGCTTTGAACACAGCGCTCTTCCAGTAAGTCGCTTAAATAAATATTCACTTCGCCACTTGGCCGTTAAATAACTTGTTTTATTGTTTGAGCCCGAGGCCAGCAATAAGAGGCACAGTCGCGTCTCAACCTAATCTTCAGTCACTACAGGACTGGAAGGATATTAATTGGCGCCCAACTAGTGGTCGGACTCCACAACCAACAACAAATAAAACAGCAGCACAGGAGCTGTAACAACCATCAACAAATAAAACAGCAGCACAAGAGCTTCAACAACCAACAACAATTAAGACAGCAGCGCGGGAGCTGCAAGTGACCGATTTTATAAAGAGAATTTTTTTTGTGTTAGTTGAATCATGTAAGTGGATACTCTAGCCAAAATTTTTGTTCAAACACAAAAAGTGTTAAGTTTATTTTATAAAAAATTAGTTAGTACTAGTGAGTATTTTATATTGCAACATATTTGTTTTTTTTTTGTTTAATAATAATCAGAACCAAGTGAGAGTGACTGGTTTGAGAATTTTAGTCGAAACAATTTATCATCCAGATCGTTAATAAAATTACTTTGTGTCACTTTCTGTGTGTCTAAAATTGTGCATACAGTTCTCGTAGTTCAGCGCTGCGACGTAATTCGACCCATCTTTTGACGTCCCGTTTTATTTTTCGCGGCCACTGGACTGCGCATGTCTCGGTTCAAACAATATAGAAACCCTTGCAAGCAGTCTAGTGACTCAGATTCCGACTGTGACACTCGCATCAGAGTCCCGGCTACAAGACTTCTCCCTGCAGCTTACGAGATCTTCAGACCACATAATGGCAGTTCTCGTCATTATCAGGCTGTTATCATCATAAAAAGCAGACGCAGTGGTGGCCTCATTTGGTACTGTATTGAATTTTGATGCGATAATAAATCGCCTAGATTTCACATACAGTGACAAGAGACCAAGTCATGTCATTGAACAGGAATTAGGTACCTTGAGGCAAGGTGGCCTGTCCCTGCTTCAATATTACGACATGTCATATGAGCCGGCTTTAGCAAAGTGCCTATGTGAAAAATTCCGCGACGATGCGTTGCGTGTGTTCATACCGTGACTCAAGCGCAGTCTTACAGATGTGCTCTTTGCAGCAAAGCCCAGAGATTTGCCTTCAGCGCTAGCTCTCGCGCAACAAGTCGAGTCGAATCATGAAAGGTACGCATTCGCGGCTAATTTCGCAAAAAGTCTAGAAGACAAAGAGCGCAAGCCGCATGCAAAAGCCCAGGGTCACCAACAGGAGAGGCATTCGCAACAAGCCGAAACACAAGCTAGCGGTACAAGGAATCCGCACTTTAGCAAGTAAAGCAAGGCTCCAGTTCAGACTGACCAACGAAGCAGCAGGCAGCACAATAATAATGGCGCACCGGTGCCCATGGAAGTCGATCCTTCCTTCTCAAGGGTTTTGCAGCCCACTCAGGTCCCTGCTTACGCGAATAGGAAGCACCCCGCATCTGATCGCACAGGCGGTCAGAGAAATCAGCAGAGGTTGAATCACGTCTCGACAGGCACGGGACAGGGGGCAGAGGCGTATGCTGGTGCCGCCTCCAGCGCAGCGGCACAAATCAATGACGATGCTAGTTATGACTCTGATGCCCTCAATTTTTTTAGGAAGAAATCCCTGCTACCCGTCATCAGACGAAGAGTCGTGGCTACCATTAGGACCACAGATGAGCAACCGATCTATGCCAAGGTTTACCCATATCCATCGGGAGCAGCTGATTTCGTTAATTAAGAAATCAAAGATCTGCTAAAGAATGATATAATTCAAAAGTCCGTCTCTCCCTACAATAACCCAATATGGGTAGTAGACAAGAAGGGCACTGATGAAGCGGGCAATAGGAAAATGAGGTTGGTAATGGACTTTCGTAAACTTAACGAAATAACCGTGCCTGACAAGTATCCTATACCAAATATATCAATGATATTAGGGAATTTGGGGAGAGCCAAATTCTTTTTAGCATTTGACCTCAAGTCTGGTTATCACCAGATCATACTCGCTGAACGCGACCGTGAAAAACCTTTTTCTCTGTGAACGGGGGAAATACGAGTTCAAAAGACTCCCCTTTGGATTAAAGAATGCAGCAAGCATCTTCCAAAGAACCATCGACGACATACTGCGAGAGCAAATTGGCAAATTTTGCTATGTTTATGTCGATGACACATTAAACACGTGGATTGGGTCCTAAAAAGCTTGCACGAAGCAAACATGAGGGTCTCCGTCGAAAAATCACGTTTTTTTAAGAAAAGCGTGAACTTTCTTGGTTTCATAGTCACCAGCACTGGCGCCACGACGGATCCTGAAAAGGTTAGGGCAATACAGGAGTATCCAGAACCTAAAACACTGTTCGAGCTCAGATCATTTCTAGGCCTCGCAAGTTATTACAGATATTTCATTAGGGACTTCGCCGCAATAGCAACCCCCATCTTGAATATCTTGAAGGGTGAAAATCGAACAGTCAGTAAGCATAGTTCCAGAAATATAAAGGTTCAGTTCTCTGAAGTGCAGCAAATGGCGTTTCAGAAGTTGCGCGATATTTTGTCATCCGAGAATGTAATGCTCCCGATTTTAAGAAGCCATTTGATCTAACGACCGATGCTTCGGCTCACGGGATAGGTGCAGTTTTGTCTATACCTTTGTCTTGACTTCGCAGTTTCGGAATCTAACCAAAATGCGAAGATCAAAAGGTAGAAAGCGCGCATTGATGAGTCTAATGCACGTATCTTCTATAAACCTGGCAAGGACAATCTGGTTGCGGATGCCTTGTCAAGACAGCAGATCAACGTTGTAAATGAACAAGAAATTGAGTCCTGCGCAGCAACGATCCACAGTGAGGTATCTCTCACCAACACCATTAAGACTACAGACAAACCCTTGAATTGTTTTCAAAACCAAAAAAATAGGGCCCATAGGTCTGCACAGGAAAATATTAAGCAGGTACCCTCGGAGATCTACTTTCAAATTTGGCAAAAATAGCCAATGAAATAGTACAAAAATGTAAAACATGTGCTAGGGCTAAATATGATAGACACCCCAAAAAACAGGAGACACCGATCCCCTCACATGTAGGAGAGATGTTACACATAGACATTTTCTCCACTGACAAGAAATACTTTCTCACTTGCATCGACAAGTTCTCTAAGTTTGCTATTGTCCAACCGGTCCCTTTAAGAACCATTGTGGATCTGAAGCCAGCCTTAATGCAACTAATGAATTTTTTTCCAAAAGCCAGATCCATTCACAGTGACAATGAACCGTCATTGAATTCAGAGCCCATCGTGACTATGCTCACAAACAACTATGGGGTCAGCATTTCAAATGCACCACCATTGCATAGCATCTCGAATGGACAGGTTGAGCGCTTTCACAGCACTCTGTTAGAGCTAGCCAGATGCCTAAAGATCGATAAAGGCATAAGTGAAACCGTAGAAGTCATTTTACTGGCTACAACTGAGTACAATAAGTCGATCCATTCGGTCTTCGACCAGAGACCAGTTGATGTGGTTCAGGCGCACCCAGATGACCCACAAGAAAAGATACAAGAAAAGATCAAAAACGCTCAGACGACGATCAGAGCTAGGGAGAACGCAAGTCGGCAGAATAGGGTCTTTGACGTTGGTGACAAGGTTTTGGTCAAGTCCAACCGATGGCTCGGAAACAAACTCACACCTTTATGTGATGAGAAGGCCATGGAAGCAGACCTGGGGACCGAGGTCCTCATTAAAGTAAGGGTGGTCCACAAGGACAACCTAAGGTGACTCCCCTTAATTTGTTTACACTTTTTTTTTTAAGCCAACTCATATAAGTTAGGTATAGTTTTTCAATTTACCTTTAGTCACTTGGCATAGTTCTTATAAAACATTTTCGGTGATTTAGAGCAGACTAGGTTCACTGAAATGCAACTAATAAATGCCAACAATAGACAAATAGAAATAAACACTAGAGTTCAAGACCAGCTTAACCAGTTAACAATAACTGTCAATAAAATTCTCAAGTCTCACAAAGTGACACTAGCCCTTTATTTATTTGAGACACTACTGTCTAGAAACAGAATGGTGACGGTGGAGTTGCAAAATTTAATGCTTGCTATTACTCTCGCGAAGGCTAACATTGTTAGCCCAAACATTTTAGACCACTTAGATTTGAAATCAATTTGGCTAGAGGAACCCACCAACACTCCTATAGGAGATCTTATGTCCTTTGCGTCCGTGAAAGTTCTTCAATCCATTAACACTATACATTTAATAATAAAATTCCCAAAGATTAAAAAAGTTTGCAGAAAAATTACGATTTATCCTGTCGTCCACAAGAACTTCATATTGCGATTGTTTGACAACGTCATAGCCGAATGCGATGGAGAAACCCACTCACTGCAGATTTGCGCCGCTTCACCTGGAGCCACATTTTATCGTCTGGCATTAGAGAGTTCATGTGCCAAAAAGCTCTATGCAGATGGCACGGCACCCTGCGAGATCCAGCCGAGCAACCTGGAAGTAATCACCCATGTAGAACTGATAAAGCCTATCGTGTGGCATTCATCATTGGAGCCATATGCAGTGCATTAATCTGCATTGGCCTCACTCTTTTGCGAATCATCGACGCACAGAAGTCTGCGAAGCAGTTACGAGAAGTCGTCACCGGGATTGGGTCGGCCGAGGACGGCCTTATACTTGAGGGGGGAGTAGTTAACACATAGCACTTAATATAGGATATTAATCAACCCTCGATATCGCGTGCTTCATAAGTTAAGGAACAGCCCTCGCAATTGCGACACTGCATACTTTGTATCAGCGCGATATAGCTGCAATGGTCAGCGGCGGTAACCGGGCACTTTTGTTTTGCTGCAAGAGTTTCCGTTATTGCCTAAGATTTTTGCTAAGTCGGCTTGCCGACCATGACATTGTGGCGTGATGCGAGTTTTGGCTTAGCTTAAGTGAAATATTCTTTGTATTAAGAAATTAGTTTTGAATTCAGCGCTCTTCCAATAAGTCGCTTAAATAAATATTCATTCCGGCACTTGGTCGTTAAATAACTTGTTTTATTGTCTAAGCCCGAATACTGGACTGGACTACAGGACTGGAAGGAAACTAATTTATACATGTACAAGCCGAATTTCATCATACTTCGTTGTCTTTGCTTGTATGTATATTAGAGGCCTGCAGGAGAACATTCGAAGCACAACAAGAAGTACTCATACATTTGCACAACTCGGTCTCGTTTTTGCTCGTATTTGCAAATAGAGTAAACTGAGCATCGCGTACGAACGAATGAGTCAGAACAAATACCAAATACCGAATAATACGGTGTAGAAAATATGAGCATAACAAGAGAAGCAGGTACCGAAAAATACGCTGTATCAAATATGAGAACAACAAGAGCGGGTAGCCAAAAGCGAAGCAAGCGCTTGATACCGATCGAATATTTTGTTCGTTTTGGTATACCGTTAAGTAAAATAAGTAACGGAAAGCATTTGAATATATAACAAGAAAGAAAAGTACAGTCGAGCGCGCCCGACCGTATAATACTCTCTGCATTTGTCCCGATTAAATGATTCAAATCGGTATCGAGATATTACAATGTGAATTACTTGCATTAAAACACGTTGAAACAAAAACAATCTAAGCATAATCAAACACACATCTGTTTGTTTGTATTCGAATACACATACGTTTGGCAATATGTATATGATGCAAATATGTATGCATGTATGTGTGTATTCGGCGCAGCCAGCGACCGCGGGCAGCGCTGCCGACACACAGGCAGCGAAAACGTTCGAACATGTGCTTGTGTGTTTTTATCTCGCTTGCACCTATGGGTTGGCATTGCGTTCAATTATCAATATTGTAACGCTTCTAGTTTTCTTGTTTATAGTCCGATTTTAATGCGCCTTTCAGTATAGTTGAATATAGTTAGTCTCCACACGAATTATATAATTACAATACTGTACGATACGAACAAGTTCGCCAAAACCGGCATTGAAGGTTCCAGACTTTTTTATCAAATGTGGGAAAAGTGGGCGTGGCAGTCCAAAATTTTTAAATGGCAATGCAACTATGCCGTGGCTAGGAACCTCCCGTTCCAGAATTGGTGATCCTAGGTGCCATAGTTACTGAGATATTTGCCGAAAACACCAATTTTTTCCGAGGTGTGTCCAGTTTTTTGCTTATTGTGGGCGAATGGGGTGTGGCATCGAAAAAAAAAACAAGATTCTTGTATTGACTGACTAAATATGTGATCGTTTGACACCAAGCTCGAACTTGTAGCTCTTACCATCTCTGAAATCTGTTTGTTCATACGGACAGACAGACAGACGGTCAGACGGACAGACGGACATGGCTATATCGACTCGGCTTGTGATGCTGATCAAGAATATATTTACTTTATGGGGTCTGCCACGCCTCCTTCTGCCTGTTACATACTTTTGCACAAACCCAATATACTCTTGCAGAGAGTATAAAAATATATACGCCGTAAAAAAAACTTTTCCAATAATAAAACAAATATAAAAGACACAAATTGGTGAATTTTCAATTTTTTTTGTGTTCTAATTGTGTTTAAAATTAATACATACATACGTATATAATGGAAAAATGTAATTTTACAAATATTTGAAGAGGTTCATTCGTTCTTTTCATTCACCCGGTCATTGGAACTTATTCTGAACCAAACAACGCATTAGAAGTCCCTAGTGCTGGCAAGCAAAAGATGTTCATTACTGTATAGTGGTATTTTTATTAAACTAAATTTTGATACACCAAAAAAGTTTTATTGGTTTAATGTACATATGTATATTGGACCGTTAGCGATAACTTTTATTTTTAGTTTATGAGAATGGTTTAAAATACGTGCTTTTTAAAGTTAAAGCAAACTCAGCGGATTCGCGTGTGTATTAATAAAAGTGGCAATTGAGATTAACAAAAACACGTGAAAGTATTGGAAAGAAGTGGGCAGAAATTAATAAATTATAGTTGCAAACTTATTTGGAAAACGAAGATAACATCAACATGTTAGAAATTCCCAGAGAAAATAATTTAAATAGTTTGCACACACTTATGTCAATAAAGCAAACTATGTGATTCTACTTATTTTAAGCAAACTTAGCAGTGAAAACAAACGCGCCGTCTTGCTTGACTTCTTTCTCTCTTTCGCACTTCCATTGCCCTACGAACATACTTTGGTGCAACATACATATGGTATGAATGGATACATGTAAATTACATATATCACCATTGATTCTTTAACAACTGTATCGAAGGCAATAAAAATTTCGGAGCAACAAATACACAATGCCCAAATGTGATGTAAAAACTCGTTATATTCCGGCTACTTTTGCGTGGATTGTCCTACTACTGACAACATTTCTGTTCTTTTTTTATCCGTAAGTATTGTAAAAATATTAAAATATAGTTACAAAATGTGATTTAAAGATATATATATAAGTGAATATAACACTTATATATTTATTTAAATGAGAAAAACCTCCAAAATTAGCGTTACTTTAATATTCGGTTTTACATACATTTTTAAAGAATGCGTGTTTAACTTAAAAATGGCAATTATTTTAATATTTTATGTAGTATTGTATTGTGTCTCATAAGTATTTAAGGATATTGCTTATACATAACACTTTTAGTGTATTCATCACCTATTTGCGCTCATTCATCCAGGAGCCCAGCCTTGAAATCCACTCCGGTGCAACTCACTGCACAAACTCTCTATTGGATGAGATCAGGTGATTTGCGCGGAGTTCCTAATACTTTTGCGTGGTTGTATTTTAACCAAGTACTTACTTTGTGGGCTTTATATATGTATTAGAAATATTCTAGATTTGTAAATTTTTATTGATGCTTAAAGTTGAATAAAAAAACGGAATATTAGTGTGATACACTGTATATACAATTTCGAGCAAAAAAATAGAAGTGGTTGATACCGTCAATATTTACGTCGTGGTTTCGCATGAGACCTGTCTGATTTGCTTAAAACTGAAATTAATTTTGAATAATATATATATATTTTACAAATAACTTTACAAATTTAGTTTTAAGTCTAAAAGACCAATTTTGGGCGACCAAAATAATAGTAGTGGCAAAGCTACAAACGCAAAAAATCCAAATCTTTTTTTTGCGATTTAATTAAATTTTGTGCATGCTGTTCTGTATTTTTAGACTTTACAATACGAATTTCATTAAATTTTTATCATTTATTCCCAAATTGCTAAGTGTTTGGGGTCGTCGCCATTTCTTGCCAGTACTGGGAAATTTAGGTGCATTATAGAATACTCAGTTCGTTGGTTTAAGGTTTTTCATAATATATTGGATTGTTTCCGTATGCTTAACATAGTTAATATATGTTCCTTCAACATTCGCGGTTCGGACCAAACCTCAAAAGACACTTCCAGTGCGTCCTGGGTCACTCTAGTGGATCCCAAAGGATGAGGATTTGAAGATCCCGTGCTAATTTTTTATTAGTTTCTAGTTTCTCTCTTATATTGGGGATTGATAGTCAGATTCGGAGGCACAATCATAATTTTCCCATTCTGAACAAGTTCTGTCCTTGGAAACGATGATTTTGATAGATTCCTTTTTTAAGGAACGTGCTCATACCCCTGCTCCTATCTTTAAGGAGTTCAGAAGTAGTAATTTGTAGCTCTTAGGATTTAATAAATTAATTAATTCTATTTTTATTGACATTTAATAATTATTAAAATTGATTCGGTACCTTTGAATTAATAGAAATAATCACTTATCGTGAAGCGAACGTCAATATTAAGTACAGTTTAATTTAAAAGGCCTTTAACGTAATGATTTATGTTATTTTTAAATAAACTGCAAACTGCATCATTCTTATAATCCTGAATTTTTTCCGAAACTTAGCTAAACATCATATCACTGTCGAGACCACAAAACCACACTACATGATTATATAAAATATAGCCTAATCTGTTAGTTTTTAATTTTCTGCAATTGAAGTTTCACAGAAGCCACAAAAACAGAGCCAATACAACCAAATAGTTATTTTATATTCTTCAAACGTTTTTTTTAACAAAATTGCATACTTAAATCTCTAATGTTGAACAAAACAAAAAGTTAAAACTACTAAATACTCGCATATACTAACTTTTGCTCGTTTTAAAGATTATAAAAAAAAAAATTTTTTAGTAATACTTTTCCAGAGAACAAATTTTTTAAAAACATTTTTATAATATGAAATGTAATATGTAATGTGAAATGTTTTTCACCATATATTTTATAAAATTACGTTTGAAACATGCTTTTACTTCTCCTGGAACCGCCGTACATTTTGCCAGTAAATGTATAAAAGTTTACTTCAAATAAAAAATAATTACTTCCACATAATCAAATGTGCATCAAAAAACAGCAAAGTCAAGCGATTATATGTTTTTGCTCGCAGCTGTAGGTATATTAGTGCAATATTAGTACACTAATCTATTTGTGCACATTAAGGACGCTGGTTGTGAAAAAGGAAAAAATTAGGAATAATGTTCATATTTAATTCCTAATTAATTACAAAGAAAACGGTTTATTCAAGTGGTCCACCAGGGGATCCCACAAATTGTTTGTTAAAGGTATTACACAAGACTCGTAAACGAATATGGATAACAAAGTTAATAGTACATACTTGACGCGAGATGGGAAGAAAGTTTCTAGTGGGTCTAATCGGAACACCAAAATTAATCTGGCCGATTTAAGTTATCCTATCTTCTTCAAATTATACAAAGTTAAATGTACTGGCAAAAATTGCATGTTTAAATATAGAAACTTTTTTGTTATCTATGCGATCTGAAGTAAATTTGATCGGACAACTAAATTGTATATCTCCCGGACAGCACAATCGGTTAAAACTACGCTCCAAATATGAATTAATATGAAAAACTTATTGGTTGACTAATCTATATTAATTAAAACCACGCAGAATACATTCGTCAATAATATAAATATACTTCAAACAACAATGAAGATAACCCCTCATACGCTCGCAATATTATGAAGAAAACCTTCCCCAAATTAAACTACTGTGGGTGCCCGGGCATGTAGGAATTGCAGGGAATAGCTAAAAATGCAGCGATACAGCCATTAATAACAAAGGAAAACCTTAACGTACAATGCATACAAAAATATTTAAAAAACATGCGCCTCACAAAACTACAATCCAACATAACCGAAACATCAACCATAAAGCAAACAACCTACATAAACTTAACAAATAGCACATTTTTAAAAGAAATGTATTGTCCCTCTCGAGAAGAGACCAAATAATAATATGCAGACTTAGACTCGGACACTCCAAAGTAACCCGCATCACTACATCGATCAATCTCCCGGTATGTGCCCCTTTTGCAACGACACCATATCAATCGAACACATCCTCACCAACTGCAAAACAAATTTAAAAACAAACAATATTTAACAAGAAAGAATAGTACAGTCGAGCACGCCCCACCATATAATACTCTCTGCTTTTATTCCCGATTTTTTTTGATATGACAGAAATTTTTTAGGCTTATTTTATTATTTATTAACAATACAAAAATTATGGTAAACAAAAAAAATTTTTTTTTTTCAAATTCGAAAAGTGGCGCTGAAGTTCCCCTCTCAAAAAAAAGGACCTGGGTGCTGAAGGAGGTTTTATCTGTCCCTTTGATCCGAAATTAAAAAATAAGACGGATTTTTAATCAGTATAAGTATAGTTATGGCGGGGACTAGAATAAAAAAAATAAATTGACAAAATGGCGCGTATTTTAAAGTACGAGTCTAAAAACAACTCTTTTTTTTGCAATGTTTTTTTAATAAAAAAAATAGAAATACTCAACAGAAAATATTTTTTAGTTCCGGTGAGAGCCAGTACTATTTAGAATGACGCGTTTAAAGTTTTAAGTAACTATATTCGTCGATCGTTTACCTGACAATGGGTTTTAAATATAGAAATACTCGGAATTTTGTCCCCAAATCTTAACAGTATATTTTTGAAGTACTATACTTTCATAATATGTAAAAAAAATATCGATTTTTCGAAAATTCTAGACCACCGTGTCCCCTTAAATTATTAAAATCGGTATTAAGGTCAGGTATTACAATAGATAGTACTTGTATTAGAACACTTTGAAACAAAAATAAAATCTAATCGAGCACACATATATTTATATATGTTTGTATGTTTCTGTATCGCTTGCACCCATGCATTGATATTGCGTTCATTTCGCAATATTTTAATGCTTCTACATAGCTTGTTGTTTGTAGCCTGATTATTATGAAACATTCAGAATAGTTTGATATAATTAGTCTCTTCACGAATTATAAATTACAATAATTTACCATAAAAACAAATACCTTAAAAATGGCGTTGAAGTTTGAAAATTATTTTATTAATTGTGAGAAAAAGTGGCGTGGCAGTCCAAAATTTTAAATGGCAATGCAGTTATGCTGTCTCTTGGAACCTCCCAACCAAATTTGGTCCTAGGTGACATAGTTACTGACATATTCGCCGAAAATAAAGATTTTTTTCGGAGGTGTGTCCAGGTTTCGCCTCATTGTGGGCGAATAGGGCGTGGACTCAAAAAAAACAAAGGTTCTTGTATTAAATGACTGGAAAGACGGACTGGACAGACGGACATTTTATATTTAAAATTCTCTTGTAGAGAGAATAAAAACACCAACCTTCTCCAATGGTTAGCACACCGCACATCCTTAAACACATCAAACATTCTAAAATACTTAAAACCAACAAATTTATATCACTACATCTAAGAACATACAAATTAACTCACCCCATGTACATTAATGTAAATACGTAAATACAACACACAGTACTATTAATAGAATCTATACATAAACACATACAACTCTAGAGAAGGCCTCTGCTGCCATAGCCACGTATAAAGCTAGCTTATAATTATAACTATTAATAAGTTAGCTCTTAAAAGCAGTAAAAAAAAGTTGCCAAATAAATCGGTAATAGCCTGATTAGAGGCGCCAGTTACTCTTTTCAAAATTCCACTAGATGGAAGCGTTGACGATGTATGCATCGAGTTAACGAAGTTATAAAACCATCTAGGATTCCTTCGGAACTGTTGTCACTAGTCAGAAAGGGTTTCCTTATCGCAACGGTCATTTTCAATAGAGAAATTTGATTGAGCAATATAGAGATAAATACATTAAATATTAAATTTCCGTGAACTTCTTATAAACAAATTGACTTTATATTTCAAAGCAATGTTAACTCACATGACTATCCTACCATAAAATTGCTGAAAAGACAGGAAGACACAGAAAAACATTTGCCAATTTTGATTGAGCAATAGAGAGAGAAATACATTAAATATTAAATTTCCGTGAACTTCTTATAAACAAATTGACTTTATATTTCAAAGCAATGTTAACTCACATGACTATCCTAGCATAAAATTGCTGAAAAGACAGGAAGACACAGAAAAACATTTGCCAATTTTCTTAAAAATAAGGAAAGCTATGGATGAACAAAGGCGGCAATAATCAAGTGATTTCACAAGCAGATAGATGAGCAATACTTCGGGAAGCTTCGAATTCGCACGAATCGACTACCAGGACTAGAGAAAAAACCGGTGTTAAGGCGAGTTTATCAACGATCCAAAGAGTCATTAAGAAAGCTAATCATTAAAAGATCGTTTGTTCGAGTGCACATGACGTGGTCTACCCAATGGAAGCATGTTGTCTTTTCAGATGAAAAAAAAAATTTAATTTGGAAGGACCTGATGGCTTTAACTATTATTTCCATGACCTTCGGAATGAAGAACATCACTTGGACCGATTGCACGCCGGGTATGGTGTGGGGAGCAATATCGTACTACGGGACTTGAGAGCTTCAATTTTTGACATCGCGCACGAACGCGTAGGACTATAACGCCGTGTTAAAGACGGCTTTTCCTCATTTCCAAAACATGCAGTGGACTTTCCAGCACGATAATGCTCCAACTCACACCGCCCGATCCGTGAAGTCATGGATTCAGGGCCAAAAAATTGATCTAATGGAGTAGCCATCAAACTCACCCGATCTTAAAATCATTGAAAACGTCTGGGGATGGTTGATCAGGAAAGTATACATATGTGTCTGGAAAGCAGTATACTACAAAGACAGAGTTAGTTAAAGGTATCAAACACGCTTGGTCAACCATATCATTGAATTATATTGAGCAACTTTATAATTCAATTCCTAATCGGATTTTTGAAGTAATTTCAAACAAAGGCGGCACTACACACTGCTAATATTACTTTCATCAACTTATATACATAGAATAAATTTAACGCAGGGAGCGCTAACCTGATGACCTAATTTGTGTTACTTTATTTTTTTTCACCTTTCTCAAAAATATTAATTATAAAATTTTCCTTATTGTTATAGAAGCCATTCTTGTTTTATTTTAAAGAAAAATCGTACATCCACAATATAAAAAAAAATAATACTGGAGCTCTGGTGGTTTAGATTTTATTAAGCATTGTCGGTGAGTGTAAAAGGGGGCGCTAACCTAATGACGCGCAGTGTATATGTTGAGTTTAATCGCGTTTTGATATCAATCACCATCTTTACCACTTTTCCTTCAGAAATACCAGTCGTTGCTTGCTATTGCATCAGACTATCATTCGCTTTGGCATTAGAGTACGTGGTCTAAAAACGATGTGCTAAGAAAACAGAGAGCGAGATGAGAGAAGCGCAAATGCATTTTTTTGTGCTACGCCTCTCGTATGTATCTATTCTGTGATAGTTTTACTTCGTTTCTTCGCTTGTATGTAAAACATTCCTTATTTTCTAAGGTAAGGTGTAAACCAAAAATTAAAATATTTAAAATATATTTTATTCAATGTAGAAAACACTTTACATACATATGTAATACACATGATTTTGCTATGAAGCGAAGAAACGAAGAAAAACTATTTTCTATTATTTTCACGCGTTAATTATTTTGTCTACTATTTCGCGCTACTGGTTCCACTGTTCACTTAGAATAGGTTGTGGCCCACTCCTCGCCTTAAAAAAGTTTTCCACTTTATGCCCATTCGCGGCCCACACTTTACGCTCTCTCTGTATGCGCGCAAACGAGACAGAAACATACAAACACATGTTCGAACGTTTTCACTGCATGAGTGGCGGCAGCGCTGCCCGCGGACGCTGGCCGTGCCGAATACACACATACATACATATATGCATCATATATTGTCAAACGTATGTGTATTCGCATCCAAACAAACAGATGTATATTTGATTATTCTTAGATTTCAATGCTACAATACATATATCGATTGAGACCAAGTTCAAACTTGTAGCTCTTACCATCTCTAAAATGTGTTTGTTTATACGGACGGACAGACAGACAGATGGACGTGGCTATTTCGACTCGGATTGTGATGCTGATCAAGAATATATATACTCTATGGGGTCTGCCACGCCTCCTTCTGCCTGTAACATACTTTGCACAAACCCAATATACTCTTGCAGAGAGTATAAAAATAATATACTAAAGTCTGAAAAAGCCATTTAAACTGGACACTGAAAATAATGTCTGAAACATAATTCTTTAAAATTTCTATAATATTTAACACAAAGTGTGGGTCATTATCGTGAGTATCCACTGTTATAAGAGAATTGGCAATCCTGCGCCGCACAGAGTATGTTAAAGTACTTCAACGCTCAACACGAATGCTGTATGAAGTTATTTAAAGTTTTTTCTCATAACTGAACCTTCTTACGGGAAATAATCTTTCCAGAGGTTGTCAATTGAATTCAGATCTTGAAATTAAGCAGGAATCAATAGGAATTATAATATTTCCCTGGAATTATAATATTTACAAACTGTGATATGTTTTTTTTTTTTTTTTTTTTTTAAAATTTTTAAGATCATGGGCACTTCTTCACTTGAATGGGTTAGCAGAACTGTTTCCAATATATCTTAATGAAAAACGCGATCCATTATGGCTTCGATTCGGTGTATCGGACCAATACCTTGTTCGATAAACCAGTCCCAAACTTTGAGGCATCGAATTTAGTGTTTGACGATTGGACTAGAAACTTACCTTTGTCCATTTCCACTTCCTCAAATCGAAAGTTTTACACTGACGAGCAAAACTGTAACACAAGCTCAATGTTTTCACTTCAGCTGTCTGTATTATCCCTTCTACTTTATGCATGCTTAAGATCATAGTCTTGTTTGTTTTATTAGTGAAATATTTGGCTCTTATATCTAAGAATTTGAAAACATTTGATTAACTGGAAGAATTTTATCAATCAAAAATGTAAAAAAGTTAAATGTTACTGTTTTGAACTGCAAATATTTTTATTAATTTAATAAAAAAAAAAATTTTTAATAATGAGTCCACAGCCCTTTTGATTTTTTGAGGTTGTTTATACGGTTTGGTATACTTTTCGTAAAGCGTCGCACCAATTCTGGTGGAATCGAGGACCAAACGTCCTTCGTTCTCTCCCACAACTCCATCATGCCATTTGGAGGGGCCGCATATTTCGCAAGCTCCGATTTCACATGTCTCCATAGATTTTCTATTGAATTCATGTCCGGGGATTGCCGTGGCCATTTCATTGGCTTTTGGCTCAATAACCAATTTTTTACCAAATTTGATGTATGCTTTGGGTCATTGTCTTGCTGAAAAATGCAGTTTTCAGCAGCAAGACCCATGTTGCCAACGATTCCTCCCAAATTTTCTTTATGAATTTTTAAGTATTGCTCCTTACGCATTATTCCCTCGATTAACACTAAGGGCCTAACTCCATTTTTACAAATACAGCCCCAAACCATTATGGACCCGCCACCGTGCTTAACAGTTTGATGCATTGTATTTTCCGATTGGACTGTGGGATCCCTTGTCCAATACCACGATCGTCCGTCTGACTCAAAACGATTAATTGTAGTTTCGTCTGACTAAATAACCTAGAAACAATTTTGTTTAACCTTGTTTAAATTTTATATTTGTAACTGACGGCATCACAATTGGCTAAAGTCCAATTCTCATGCATTGTATCAAAGTTTCTAAGCAAGCTAATGTGCCTTTTAGCTAGAAATGGTTATTTTTTTAAATTTCTTTGGCCTTAAGACCCAATTTGCCGAGACTGCGACGGACTGTCCACTCACTGGCATTTAAATTTAACATGTTTGCGGCTTTTATTAGTGTAATGTCGCGATTGGTTGCTACTATGTTAACCACGTGGCGTGTGTCACGTTCGCTTCAAACTCGCGGTCCCTTTTTTTTTTTAAACGCTAAACAGTCAAGTGGCTGACACCAAATTTATTACCCACTTCCCTAACGGATACGGCCACTATCAATAATTCGATAATTTTCTTTTTTTTTTTTCACAATCCATCATAATTATTTTGCAAATTGACTTTAAATGATGAAATCTTAGCGATTTAAACGAAAAAAATAAGCTTAAAGGTAACAAAAGCTTTGAAACAGAAGTAAATAGGTTTTGCATTGCGAGTGCAAAACTGTAACATTTGACTTTTTTTACATTTTTGATTGGTAAAATTCTTCCAGTTTATCAAATGTTTTCAAATTCTTGGAAATGAGAGCCAAATATTTCACTAATAAAACAAGACTACGATCTTAAGCATGCATAAAGTAGAAGAGATAATACAGACCGTTGAAGTGAAAACATTGAGCTTGTGTTACAGTTTTGCTCGTCTCGTCAGTGTAAGCAGAGAAACCTTCGCAAAAGTTTTTCCTGGTAGTTTTGCATGTACCCACTGTAGTTGGCGGGCTGAAATGCTGAAAGATTGGAAAGGAATTGTCACAATGTGAATATGTGACCTTATTGGGGTGGATTTCCAATTCCTAAATTTTGTTATTGGCTTTTAAGCATTGGTTTCAAATATTTGTGATCGTCCCATTGAATTGAGGATGTCTTTATGTGTTTTCCTATCCTCACCAAACCGCCAAAAAATTCTTCTCTTTCCAAAGTTTAACTTACACCCTAACCATGTTATCATTTACAATTTGAGAAATACTCAATTATATACTTGTGTTAAACTGTTAGAAGCAACAAAATCCTTCTCATTTGCTATAATATTAAGTTAATAAAAATACACCTATTTTACTGTCCATCTTAACTCAAGAGCTCAAGTTTTAATTTTTAAAACATGCAATTTATATCACTGGGAGTCGCTAAATTCTCTTGAAAGCATTATGGCCAATGTTAAATATTAAAAAAAAATTAATTGTACATCTATTTCACTGTCCAGCAGTGTATACCATTCGTCGGCACGGCCATCGTCTGCAAACAGCGCTACCGCCCCTCGTGCAGCGTAAACGTTAGAACATATTTGTGGATGTTTCTTCCTCACTTGCACACATGATTGACTTTGGGTTCAATTATAAATTTTGTTATTTGTATAACTTTCATGACTAAAGTCAGAATTGTATGCAACTCTCAGGATAGTTTGATATAATTTTTATGGAAACAAATTTTATAAAACAATACTGTATGATAAGAACTAATGCTTTAAAAACGGTATATAATATTGAAAAGTTGTTTATCTCTTATGGGAAAAGGGCATGGAAACCCATAATTATTAACGACATTGCATTTATGCTGTCTGCTGTTTACCAAAATTGGTGTTCCGAAACGGTAAAATCACGCAGCCCGCGATAACCGATATTCCAAATTTGTGAAATAAAAAAAATGTGGGAAGTTTTTATTAATTTTTGCACGTTGGCGATGCGTAGACCGAGGCCCCGTATAATTTATTCGGCACCTTTCAACACCAATATCCGAGTCAATATAGCCATATGCGTCTGTCCATATGTATGATCAAAAGATCTCAGAGACTATAAAAGCTGGAGACGCCCTACAGGCTATATAGACTCGGCTGTTAATGCTCATTAGAATATATATACTTTTTGGGGTCAGAAATGCTTCCTGACCTTTGCTTAATTGACCCCTCTACTCATTTTTAGAGTGCTGGATCTAAATTTCTGATTTTACATAATAAACCATAGAAAGTCGCATAAGATTCAAATTAAGCCAAAAAAAAAAAAAGAGTGAGAGCCAGAAATTTTGTTAGTAATAAGATCCGAAAACCGAAGAATATTAAAGATAATCCTCTCAAAGCTGAGTATTACATGAACTCATAAAACAATTATATAAACAGGAATCTGAAAGAGTATCAAATCTTTGGCGTGCTAAATACTTACTTTTTTCTTAAATTATGTCAATTTTATTGCTATATTTTCAGCTGCCAGTACTATGTGCGAAGTCATCCATGGGTCCTGGCCTATCAGGGTGTTATCACATTTTTTGTGTTGACAAATTTTACGCTGGCGACGTTTATGGACCCGGGCATAATACCCAAAGGTATATAGCTTATTAACTAAATATCAAAGCCTTCTACTCTTAGTTATATACACTGGTTTTAGCTTCGCCGGACGAAGACTGCGAAGAAGAGTTCCGTGCGCCGCTCTACAAGAATGCTGAAATAAATGGCATTACTGTCAAAATGAAATGGTGCGTCACCTGTAAGTTCTATCGGCCTCCTCGCTGCTCTCACTGCTCCGTATGTAATCATTGCATAGAGGTAGGCAACTAATTTTTTAAATTTTATTATAGATTCAGATATTATTTTTTTTTTTTTATAGACTTTCGATCATCACTGTCCCTGGGTGAACAATTGCATTGGAAGGCGCAATTATCGTTTTTTTTTCTTTTTTCTCGTATCACTGTCCATCCATATGCTAAGCATATTCTCACTTTGCTTTTTTTACGTGCTGAAAATTATGCCGAGCATCAAACAAACGGCACCGATTGTCGCGTATCCTTTTTACACAAAAACAACGGATTTAAAAATAATAAATAATTCTTTATAGTTTCTATAGTTAGAAGCCCTAAAAATTGTGGGTTTTAAACAATTTTACTAAAAATGTTTTAAAAGTGGTTGGTTTCAGCATTTGTACAAATATAGTTGTAACTTTTAAGAGAGTTTCAACATATTTATACCCGTTACTCGTAGAGTAAAAGGGTATATTGTAATCGTTGGAATGTATGTAACAGACAGAAGGAGGCGTGGCAGACCCCATAAAGTATATATATTCTTGATCAGCATCAATAGCCGAGTCGATATAGCCATGTCCGTCTGTCCCTCCGTCCGTCTGTATGAACAAAAGGATTTTAGAGACTATAAGAGCTAGAAAGATGATAGTGGTCGCAAATGAAAGGTATAATACCCAAGCAGTACAAGATTGTTTTTGTTTTTTGACACGCCCACTTTAGGGAGCTCTATCTTCATATAAAGGTAAATTTACAGGTAAAACTAGAATGTTTTTTTTGTTAGCTATGCTATCTGAATCAAATTTACACGGAAAGTACATGTCTAGGAAGTACATGTACTGATCAAGTTTACTCCAGATCGGACAACTATATCATATAGCTCCCATAGGGCCGATCGGTCAAAAATACGCTCCAAATATGAGTTAGTATGGAAAACTTGTGCGTTAAATAAGCTATATTAATCAAACTCACACAGAATACATCTCCCAATAATATATGTACACTGACCAAGTTTGATCCAAATCTGACTACTATATCGTATAGCTCCCATAGGGCCGATCGGTCAAAAATACGCTCAAAATATGAATTAGTATGAAAAACTTTTGCTTTAACTAAGCTATGTTAATCAAACTTACACAATACATTTGCCATCAATATATACATACTGACCAAGTTTGATCCAAATCGGACTACTATATCGTATAGCTTCCATAGGAACGATCGAATTTGTATGAAAATGTTCTGTGTTTGCCAAGCTATTATATCCATCACCATTGTTAATAACAAATTGAAACTGAGTAACGGGTATCCTAAAGTCGCGAGGCGACTATAGCATTCTTTCTTGTTTATTTTTAAAAATAACAATGCCGGCAACCTGCTACATCTGAAATCCAGGACCCTTTTTAAAAAAGACGTTTTGCGGTGACCACTTTGGTGTGGGTCATTCGAAATAAAAAGTAAAAATAAATCGAAGGAATCATCAAAACTAAATGTGTGAGAAAATTAACACTTTTCAAACACAAAATTAAATTTTTAGACCCCGTCCTCTTAAAAAGAGTAGATGGTTAAATTAAGTTTGTCAGAAGCGAAAAAATTGGAAATGTCAGAAGCGAAAAAATTGGAAATGTCAGAAGGAGGCGTGACCGACCCAATAAATTATATATATTCTTGATCAGCCGAATCGATATAGCGATGTCCGTCTGTATGAACTAAAGGATCTCAGAAACTATAAGAGCTAGAAAAAAAGGTCGCAAATAAAATTTATAAAATAGACAAGCAGTACAAGTTTGCTTTTGTTTTTGACACGCCTACTTTAGGGCCGTCTATTATCAGTAAAAGGTAAATATACAGGTTATAATAAAATGTTTTTGTAAATGCTATCTGAACCAAATTTACGCGGCTAGTACATAACGTAAAAGGTTTATATACTAACCAAATTTCATTCAAATCAGACTACTATATTATATAGCTCCTATAGGGACCAATCAAAAATACGTTGTAAAAAGGAATTAGTATGAAAAACTTTTGTATTTATTAAGATATCTTAGAGTATTTTAGAAAAGTAAAGTCGAACACACCCGACCGTATAATACCCTCTGCTTTTATCAAACATAAATCTGTTTTCTGTATGCACATACATATACGTTTAACAATTTAAATATGCACATACATATTAATGTATGTATACATCACCGGTCGGCACGAGCAGCGTCTGCGGGCAGCGCTGGTGCCACACATGCAGCGTAATTGATATTTCATATGTTTGTATGTTTCTGTCTCGCTTGCATACGCGCATTGACAATGCGCTCAAATATAATTATTTCAATTTGTCTTCAAACAAATTTCAAATAAAAATAATGTATGACAACAAAGGTCTCAAAAACGGCGTGTAATTTTGAAAAGTTGTTTAGTTCTTATTGGAAAAGGGGTGTGGCATAGTTACTGAGATTTTCGGCATTGTGTTTATTTGTTGCTTATTCTGGGCGAATGGCGCGCGTCATCGAAAAGAAGAAGAGATTCTTGTATTGAATGACTACATATTGTTTCGATACTGACTAAATTCGAATGTGTACCTCTTACCATCTCTGAAATCAGTTTGCTCATACGGACAGACAAACGGGCAAGGCTATATCGACTCGGTTTGTGATGCTGATCAAGAAAATATATATACATTGTGGTGTCTGACTTCGCATTTTACATTCTTTGCACAAGCCCAATATTCTTGAGAATATAATAACGGGTTTGAGTCAAAAATTATCAGTGGTGCTATTATTTATTTCGGCAATTTTTCGGTCATTGTCCAAACACGGAAATAAAAACAAGAATATATATACTTTATGGGGTCTGCCACGCATCCTTCTGCCTGTTACATACATACCAAGCAATGGATAATAAAAAGCTTTTGATACAAACTTCATTATTTTATGTTTCATCCAATCAATTAGAGTAACAGTCACAAAATCAATGAGATTGACTTAATTCACTATTAACTCACTTTTTTTTTAAAAAGTATGATTTTGATGGGTCTTGTCACAGTGCTTGCTATACCAATATTTGGCCTCACGGGATTTCATATGGTACTGGTGTCACGGGGTCGAACAACCAACGAGCAGGTGACAGGCAAGTTTAAAGGCGGCTACAATCCATTTTCTCGTGGCTGTTGGCACAACTGTTGTTATACACAGTTTGGGCCGCAATATCCAAGGTAAGATATAGTTTTGATAAATTATAATTACAACGTCGACCAGAATGCTTGTTTTCTTAATGTGAACAGCCTTTTGAAACCGAAAAAATATGCTTCGCGAAGATCACAGACTCATAACCAAGCGATAAGTATTATTTGCAACGATCGAACCAATCAGCACACCAATTCTAGTTGCGGGACTGAAAATGATGGGAAAAGCAGCGTGGGCAGCGACATGCGTGGTACGTCGGTACATTATTCTCCCCGCTCCTACTACGATTCGACTCGGGAGAATTGTGGAGTTCAGGTAAAGACTTACATGACGGAGGATGGTGATTATAATCAACAGTCGGGCACTTCAACGCTTTATAGTAAGGTTGGTACAATTTTTTTTAAAGAAAAGTGACACATTGTAGCCATTGGTATACAAAATGTTTATGCAGTAATGTGAGTCAAGGGGTTACATACAAATTTGGGGCTTGTAAAATCTAACTTATTTTCATATTCTTAAAGCATATCGGATCACTGGTTTTCAAATTACAGACATTCGTAGAGCCCTGGTTTTCTATATAGGCCGCGTTGATAGAAAAATTTAAACGCCATTATCTCGGAATGGGTTCTTTTCAAAAGTACTGTTGCGGTGATCACTATAACTTTAAAACTTAACCAATTTTCATATATTTTTGTTGTATTTGTATTTACAGACTTTTGTATTTGTACGATCCATTTTTATGAATTTGGTTTCAATTTATGTAAAACGTTTTTTTTTATACTCTCTGCAAGAGTACAAAAGTATGTAACAGCCAGAAGGAGGCGTGGCAGACCCCATAAAGTATATATATTCTTGATCAGCATCACAAGCCGAGTCGATATAGCCATGTCCGTCTGTCTGTCCGTATGAACAAACAGATTTCGGAGATGGGAAGAGCTACAAGGTTGAGCTTGGTCTCAATCGATCACATATTTAGTCAGTCAATACAAGAATCTTTTTTCTTCTCTTCGATGCCACGCCCCATTCGCCCACAATGAGCCAAATACTAGACACACTTCGGAAAAAATTGGTGTTTTCGGGGAATATCCCAGTAACTATGGATCACTAATTTTGGTAGGGAAGTTCGTATCGACAACATAAATGCAAATGCGTGCTCGACTGTACTTTTCTTTCTTGTTTTTAGTTGTGGCAGCCAAACGCGGATAATAGCAATGCTGCTTAAAATTGCTTAGCGTTTTTCTTTAAAATTTATATATGTCGTTTGTCAATGAGTGATATTACAGGGTCTGGGTCTTCCACATCTACTGTGCTTTGTGCTATTCGTATTTTTACACTGCAGAATTGTTTTAGACAAGTTTCTTGTAGTAATTGTAGATAGGATTCGGGTATATGGATCCCATTCACTACGTCAGGTTTTAAGGATTAATTCATTCCATTCCCTATATCGGGGCGTATACCATTTTCTCCTACCGTGAATACGAGAAATTTTCCCCTCGTCTGAATGAACGTTGTCTTTTCTAAGTCAACCTTAAATCCGACTGTTCTCAGCCTTTCGAATACCTTTCTCAACCTCAAAAAAAACGATGTTATCTTCAATGTACAATAAATAATAACGTCTCTAATCATATCGCCTATTATGCGCTGAAATATAGCCGGGGCATTTTTAAGTCCGAATGGCAAACGCATTAGCTCGTATTTGCTATTCATCGTTGAGAATGCAGTCTTGGGTATATCAGATACTTTCATTCGGATCTGATTGAACCCAGAAGTAAGATCTAGCGTAGTAAAGAGTTTTGCTTCACCTAGGCTGGCAAGAGTAGAATTAATATCAGGAATGGGGTCACTTATGGTAATCGCATTGAGACATTTATAATCAATCACCATTCCGTGCTGTTTATCGCCATTGAGTTTTGTCTTTTTCGGTACCACTCATAATGGTGAAATATATGGGCTGCTTAAAGGCCTTATAGTGTCTTATTTGGCATGAATGGCTTGTCTTGGTGCGCATCATGGCCCTGACATTTGTACTGATCGGTTCGTTGTCTGAGATAGGCGCAAATAATTCAGAGTATTCAGATATAAATTCGTCGATATCCTCCATATCGTTTTCTATCGGATTGTCGGAGAGAGCATTAATGTTCTTGGAATGTTTTGAGTTTAAGCTGATTTTGATGTTTGGTTCGATGATCAAAATGATGGTTTCTCGGTCGATTAAGCCTGTTATCCCCAATGATTCCGTCGAATGTACTCAGAGAACGGGGCACGCAGAAAGTTACAATAGTGTCATTGCCGAATGTGTTAAAAAACGGTCCTTTAACATAGTGAGTTATTCTTCGTTTCTTATTGCTACATAATTACCAACATTATTTTAAAGGCGCTTTGTGCTTTTTCTTATACATATCTTTATTTCTCATCTACGACTGCTCTGTATTTTGCCAAGCTCTCATCATTGTCCTACGTTATTAACACTATCTTCCAAGTACTCAGCTAATTCATCCACAATGGGTCCCTTGGACTACTATGGACTGCATTATTAATAGCGTATTCTACCCTATACATAAACTTAACATGGTTGTTGATACTCGAATTACCCACGAAGTTTGGCCATTAGCCTGTGGGGCACCGATTGCGACCTTAATATGCTTTCAGTCAAAAAGGAACTAAACTTTAGAAGAAGAAGAATTTCGTAAATAAGTCTACAACTACTAAAAATCTTTGCCTTTTATAATTTATTCTTGGCAAGGGTCCTAAATGGTATATATGGAATGTATGACAAGGTACACAAGGTTTGAGTATACTATGCAGTCTTCTATAATGGATCGTCTTTGGGATCAAATTCAACATGCAAGGTAAACAGTTCCTAATAAATTTCTCAAACCTACTACGCTTAGATAGAATCCAATTTGATTTCTTAAATCATTCACAAAATTTTCTGTTAATTGTCCCAATTTCTCATGTGAAATGCGATTTAAGTAATTTTCTATACTGAAGTCATCCATTTCAATAATTTTGTACACTATTTCATCTACGAGCTCAAAACATAGAATGACAGCATTTTCCAATAAGTCCCTAGTTTTTTCGATATCGGGGTTTCTCATTTGTTCTACTTTTAGTAACAAATCTACATCCTCCTTCGTGACAGCAACTACGCCTACAATGGGTAAAGAACAACCTAGGCATTCCTTTAAGTCAATTAATTCGGTCTGTCTACTTAATGTATTAACATGGGACATGTTGCTTCCTGGCCTGTGTTCGATACGGTAGTCATAGTTTTCTAATTCTAAAGACCATCGACCAATCTTAGGATTAATGGCTTTTCTACTTAGGGTTTGTACTAAAAAATTATAATCCGTCACTATTTTTATACTCTCTGCAACAGTATATTGGATTTGTGCAATGTATTTTAAAGGCAGAAGGAGGCGTGGTAGACCCCATAAAGTATATATAAATTAGATTCCATCCAGTCCTGTAGTGGCTGAAGATTAGGCTGGGAGGCGACTGTGCCTCTTATTGCTGGCCTCGGGCTCAGACAATAAAATAAGTTATTTAACGGCCAAGTGCCCGAGTGAATATTTATTTAAGCGACTTACTGGAAGAGCGCTGAATTCAAAACTTATTTCTAAATACACCGAATATTTCACTTAAGCTAAGCCAAACTTGGCATCACGCCACAATGTCATGGTCGGCAAGCCGACTCAGCAAAAATCTTAGGCAATAACGGAAACTCTTGCAGCAAAACAAAAGTTTCCGGTTACAGCCGCTGACCATTGCAGCTATAGCGTGCTGATACAAAGAATGCAGTGTCGCAATTGCGAGGGCTGTTCCTTAACTTATGAAGTACGCGATAGCGAGGGTTGATTAACATCCTATATTAAGTGTTCTGTGTTAACTTATATTCTTGATCAGCATCATGTCCATGTAAGTCTGTCTGTCCGTATGAACAAACAGATTTCATAGACTGTAAGAGCTGCAAGCTTAGTGTCAATCGATCACATATTTAGTCAGTCAATACCAGAATCATTTATTTTTTCGATGCCACTCCCCGTTCGCCCACAGTGAGCGAAAAACTAGACAAACCTCGGAAAAAATTTGTGTTCACCTAGGATCACCAATTTTGGTACGGAAGTTCCTAACGACAGCATAAATTCAATGGCATTCCACGCTATGCCCCTTTTTGCCACAAGAAATAAAATAATTTTCAACCTACACTACGTTTTTAAGACGGTTGTTCTTATCGTACAATATTGTAATTTATAATTCGTATGGATACTAACTATATCAAACTATCCTGAAAGGTGCATTAAAATCGGACTTTAAGCAAAAAAAAAACAAGAATCGTTACAATATTGATAATTAATCGCAACATCAATACATGAGTGCAAGCGAGACAGAAATATACAAGCACATGCTCGAACGTTTTCGCTGCCTGTGTGGCGGCAGTTCTGCCTGCGGACGCTGGCCGCGCCGAATACACACCTACAAACATATATGCATCATATATGGTCAAACGTATGTGTATTCGCTTCCAAACAATCAGATGCATGTTTGATTATGCTTAGATTGTTTTTGTTTCAACCATAGCTCGCAAATAACTGTCGACCGTTTCTTGTTGTCTGCAAATAATTGTATTTTTCTGACTCTTTACGAAGACTCAGCGAGCAAACGATTTATCTCGCACACGCTCGTACCGAAACCATTTTTTTTTTCTATTTTGTTTTGTTCTGGTTGTTCTAAGACGGTTTCGTCATGTTCAGTAAAAAACAAAAAGTCTTTTGCATATGTATTGATATACATTCACATGCATAGGCACAGTGCAGAAAACTGAATCTAGTCTAACTTAACACATAATATAACAAGTATGAAAGGCTACAGTCGATCGAGCCGACTGTAAAAGAACCCGTACTCCCATGGTAGTGCGCAATTGTATTCAATTTGAATTCAAATTTTCGAATGAAATTTAAAAATTTTAATTTTATAGGTACATTTAGAATTGAAATTTAAAAAAATTAAATTAACAATTCGCATTGCCGCAACCTATCAGTTGCACCACGCGCCACTTTCAAGAATTCTCCGATAATCAGCATTTACATATTATTCATACAAACACACATTCGTTTGAAATTATATGTATGCATGTATGCATATGTATGTATGCGTGTATTCGGCGCGGCCAGTGTCTACCGGCAACGCTGTCGCCACACAAGCATCGAGAACGTTTAAACATGTGTTTGTATGTTTCTGTCTCGCTCTCGCGCGGAAGTGATATTGCAGTTAAAAAAACAAAATTTAGAACGAGCTAGCTCTTTTGTTAAAGGTAGTATTTTGATGCCACTTTCAGAATAGTTTGATTTGATATATCTCTATAAGAATGTTGAATTACAACACTCTACTATATGAATAAATGCCTTAAAAACGGCATTAAAGCGCAATCGTTTGGTTAACTCTAATAATAAAAGGAGGCGAGGCAGCTTAAAATTTTTAATGGCATTGCATTAAGGCTGTCTCTAGCAAACCTGCTTACCAGAAATGGTATTCCTAAGTGCCATAGTTACTAAGTTATTGGCCTAAAACTAAATTTTTTCCGAGGTGTAGTTGGTTTTTGTTTATTGCGGGGGGCGGTAAGGGGCGTTGCAAAAATTTGAAATAAACTTATCCTGCCTGACTTAATAACGGACTTTCATTATAAATTTGGTGGCTCTAGCTCTTGTAGTTTAAAAGATCCAGGTGTTCATACGGACGGACGGACAGACAGACGTACATTGCTATATCGACTCGGCTGTTGATGCTGATCAAGAATATATACACTTTATGGGGTCGGCCACGCCTCCTTCTGCCTGTTACGGACATTTCGCTTCTGACAAACCTAATAGACCCCTCTACTCTTTTTTAGAGTACGGGGTCTAAAAATTTGCAGCGTCAGGCTTCCAAGTGCAGCGAGGAGCTGGGCTGACATCGCTGAAACAAGTCGGGCTTGCCGGTTCAGTTGGTCAATCCCTAGCAGTGTCTGCAGAGCTTTTCTTGGGGTGCTTCTGAGCGCTTCAGTAATGCAGAGGAGCGCCTGTCTCTGAACTTTTTCCATGCGGGCTAGGTAGGTTACCTTCTCGGTACCTTGCCAAAAAAACAACCGTTTTGGGCCGTGTTAGGCGCTTTACAAAAAATTGCCGTGTTTTAACGTGCCAAAGTCCATAGGCACGGTTGGCACGGTTTGGCATGGTTTGGCACGACAGGCACGGTAGGCATGTTTTACACAAAAACATGTACTTTGATTAAAAATTTATTAACTTTCATTAATAAAATGTTATTAAAAATGGTAATAAAATCTTTATGAAAAATGTTAAAATTTGTTAAATTGCATTAATAAAATTTACTTAAATACATAAAAAAAAAAATTGGGTTTAAAATTTATTTATTTGTTACTTGTGACAGCGCCCGTGTTTGACCGTGCCGTGTCCGTGTGTGCCGTGCCTCTAGAAAAAAAATCCGTGTTGGGCCGTGTTGGTCCTCAGTTTTTAGCCGCCGTCCTTTGGCCGTGCCGTGCCTCAAAAAAGAGGCCAATGCCCATCTCTAGTATCTATGGAATATTTTCGGCAATAGGGGTAAACAAAGACTTAGTTGTATTACTCATGAGTAGAAAAGAGTAGAGGGGTCTATTAGGTTTGTCAGAATCGAAATGTGCGTAACAGGCAGAAGGAGGCGTGGCCGACCCCATAAAGTATATACATATATTCTAGATCAGCATCAACAGCCGAGTCGATATAGCAATGTCCGTCTGTCTGTCCGTCCGTCCGTCCGTTTGAAAACCTGGATCTTTTAAACTACAAGAGCTAGAGCCACCAGATTTGGAATGAAAGTCCGTCTATATTGCAGGCAGGTTAAGTTTATTTCAAATTTTTGCCACGCCCCCTACCGCCCCCGCAATGAGCAAAAAACCAGACACACCTCGAAAAAAATGAAGTTTTAGGCCAATAACTCAGTAACTATGGCACTTAGCAACACCATTTCTGGTAAACAGGTTGCTAGAGACAGCCTTAATGAAATGCCATTAAAAATTTTGAGCTGCCACGCCCCCTTTTCTCACTAGAGTTAACCAAACGTTTACGCTTTAATGCCATGTTTAAGGCATTTATTCATATAGTAGGGTGTTGTAATTCAACATAAGCATAGAGGCATATCAAATCAAAATACACACATACATACATATATGCAGCATATATTGTCAAACGTACATATGTATGTGTATTCGAATACAAACAAACAGATGTGTGTTTGATTATGCTTAGATTGTTTTTGTTTCAACGTGTTTTAAGGCTAGTAATTCACATTGTAATATTTCGATACCGATTTTAATAATTTAATCGCGAACAAATGCAGAGAGTATTATACGGTCGGGCGTGCTCGACTGTACTTTTCTTGTTTTATTGTTTATTTGTTGAGCTTCTTTTATTGCTGTCCTTTCGATTCTCCGTATGGCCTGAATTTCTTTGTTTTTAATAAAGGAGGGGCATTTTGGGTCGATAATGCTGTGGTGATGGTTATGCAAGTTGCTCTCCTTGCAGTTCATGCATGTTTTGCTCTTGGTGCATTTTTATACCCTTGCAGAGGGTATATTGTTTTTGTCACGAAGTTTGTAACGCATTGAAGGAAGCGTTTCCGACTACATAAAGTATATATATTCTTGATCAGCATCAACAGCCGAGTCGATATAGCCATGTCCGTCTGTCTGTCCGTCTGTTTCTATGCGAACTAGTCTTTCAGTTTTAAAGCTATCTTAATGAAATTTGGTACAGACCTGTATTCTCTCTGCAAGCAGTTCATATGTAAAAATTGGCCAGATCGGACCACTATATCATATAGCTCCCATAGGAACAATCGGTTGAAAATGCTTAGTATGAACATTTTCGGTGTCTATTGACCGATTTCAACGAAATTCACGCAGAATGTATTTCTCATTGTCCACCATCTGTTGACCAAATTTCATCCAAATCGGACAACTATATCATATAGCTTCCATAGGAACAATCGGTTGAAAATGTTTAGAACAATCGGTTATTAAAATCAAATTAATGCAATATTCACGACTGCAAGGGTATTTAATCTTCGGCGAGCTGAAGATAACCGTTTTTTCTTGTTCTTCTTCTGTTTGCTTGTGATCGGTGGTTCCGCAGTCTAGGCACATTTTTCGCTTTTGCAGAATTTAGTTGGGTGTCCAATTCGGCTACAATTGCGGCATCGGTAGGGTAGTGGAATGTACGGGAGTATGTTGACTTTTTGGTAACCAATTTTAATGTCTGTTGGTAGGTCAATTGTGCCAAAGGTGAGGATTATCAAGCCGGTTTCTTGTAGTTTTTCTTGTTGTCGTTTTAGTATTTTTATACTCTCTGCAAGAGTATATTGGGTTTGTGCAAAAGTATGTAATAGGCAGAAGGAGCCGTGGCAGACCCCATAAAGTATATATATTCTTGATCAGCATCACAAGCCGAGTCGATATAGCCATGTCCGTCTGTCTGTCCGTCTGTCCGTTTGAACAAACAGATTTCAGAGATGGTAAGAGCTACAAGTTCGAGCTTGGTGTCAAACGATCACATATTTCGTCAGTCAATACAAGAATCTTTTTTTTTTTCGATGCCAAGCCCCATTCGCCCACAATAAGCAAAAAACGGGACACACCTCGGAAAAAATTGGTGTTTTCGGCAAATATCTCAGTAACTATGGTACCTAGGATCACCAATTCTGGTACCGGAGTTGCTAGCGACACCGTAGTTGCATTGCTATTTAAAATTTTGGACTGCCACGCCCACTTTTCCCACATTTGATAAAAAAGTCTGGAACTTTCAATGCCGTTTCTGGTGAACTTGTTCGTATCGTACAGTATTGTAATTATATAATTCGTGTGGAGACTAACTATATGAAACTATTCTCAAAGGCGTTATAATATTGATAATTGAACGCAATACCAACCCATAGGTGCAAGCGAGATAGAAACACACAAGCACATGTTCGAACGTTTTCGCTGCCTGTGTGTCGGCAGCGCTGCCCGCGGACGCTGGCCGTGCCGAATACACACCTACAAACATATATGCATCATATATGGTCAAACGTATGTGTATTCGCATCCAAATAATCAGATGCATGTTTGATTATGCTTAGATTGTTTTTGTTTCAACGTATTTTAATGCAATTATGTAAGAAAACTACACCAACCATGGTTCTGCGATCCGAAAGGGAAGGAAGGTTAATCAATAAAAGTCTACTACGATACGAAGGTAATCGAATATTAGTATTCCAGCTAAGGCCCCTAAGGGCAAACAGAAGAAATTGTTTTTGTACAGATTCTAATCTGTGCTGATGAATCATATATTGGGGAGACCATACGCGCGATCCATATTCAAGAATAGGGCGTACAAGTGATCTATAAAGAGTTTTTGTAAGGTAGGGATCGTCGAATTCCTTAGACCACCGCTTTATGAAACCCAAGACACCGAATGCTCGATTAGCAACAGAAGAAATGTGCTTATCAAACTTTAGTTTTGGATCGAAAAGGATACCCAAATCATTAACCGACTCTATTCTCTGAAGAAGCTTGCCGTCAAGAAAGTAGTTATTATAGGTTGGTATTCGCCTACTATAGGGCATTACGTTACATTTACTAAAATTGAGATGTAGTAAGTTAACTATACACCAGGCTTGAAGTGTGCCGAGATCGCTTTGTAGACCGTGACTCAGGCAAGATTCAGTTCGTGACAAACAAAGATTTACATCATCGGCATACATCAGAACCCGGGAACTAGAAATCGCAGAAGGCAAATCATTAATGAATAGTGAAAAAAGTAAAGGACCAAGATGGCTTCCTTGAGGAACCCCCGAGGTAATACGCACGGGCTTGGATAACGTGCCATTAAAATTAACTTTTTGAGTTCTAGAACATAAATAGTTGGCAATCCAAAGAATTAATGTATCTGGAAATCCAAGCAAATTAAGTTTATGTATTAAAAGACAATGATTAACGGTATCAAAAGCCTTGCTAAAATCAGTGTAAACAAGTAAGAAAGGATACAATCGATCGAGCCGACTGTAAAAGACCCCGTACTCCCATAGTAGTGCACATTTGTATTCAATTTGAATTCAAATTTTGAAATGAAATTTAAAAATCTTAATTTTATATGTACATTTTCAATTTTGAATTTTTGAATTTTAAAAAAATTAAAATTAACAATTCGCATTGCCAGCATTCGAACCTACAACCTCAGACCAACGCGACGCAACTCTATCAGTTGCACCACGCGTCACTTTCAAGAATTCTCCGATTATCAGCATTTACATATTATTCATACAAACACACATTCGTTTGAAATTATATGTATGCATATATGTATGTATGTGTGTATTCGGCGGGGCCAGCGTCTGCCGGCAGCTCTGTCGCCACTTCACAAGCATCGAGAACGTTTGAACATGTGTTTGTCTGTTTCTGTCTCGCTCTCGCGCGTAAGTGATATTGCAGTTAAACGAGATGGCTCTTTTGTTAAAGGTAAGATTTTGATGCCACTTTCAGAATAGTTTGATTTGATATGTCTCTATACGAATGTTGAATTACAACACTCTACCATATGAATAAATGCCTTGAAAACGGCATTAAAGTGAAAACGTTTGGTTAACTCTCATGAGAAAAGGGGCGTGGCAGCTCAAAATTTTTAATGGCATTGCTTTAAAGCTGTCTCTAGCAACCTGCTTACCAGAAATGGTGTTCCTAAGTGCCATAGTTACTGAGTTATTGGCCTAAAACTACATTTTTTTTTCATTGCGCACATTGCGGGGGCAGTAAGGGGCGTGGCAAAAATTTGAAATAAATTTAACCTGCCTGACATAACAACGGGCTTTCATTCTAAATTTGGTGGCTCCAGCTTTTGTAGTTTAAAAGATCCCGGACAGACGGGCATTGCTATATCGACTCGGCTGTTGATGCTGAACAAGAATATATACACTTTGTGGGGTCGGCCACGCCTCCTTCTGCCTGTTACGCACATTTCGCTTCTGAAAAACCTAATAGACCCCTCTACTCTTTTTTAGAGTACGGGGTCTAATGACATCTGTCTGCAATTTATTTTGAAACCCCTGTATAACAATGGAAGTAAATTCTAATAAGTTAGTGGTAGTAGATCTATATTTCATAAACCCATGCTGGCAATGTGAAACAATAGATCTACAAAGATGTTGCAATTGAGAAGTTATTAATTTCTCAAAAGTTTTAGGAATTGCAGACAACTTTGAGATACCCCTATAGTTACAAGTGTCAGATTTAGTACCCTTTTTTATGAAGGGGAATAATAAAAGATGCTTTCAGATGTCAGGAAAAGCAGCACGACTCAACAGACATATTAAATAATGTATACAAAGGTTTCAAGAGTTGGTCCGCACAGTTTCTGAGCACGCAACCAGGAACTCCATCCGGGCCCGGGGAAAGAACAGGTTTAACAGCCTTTATTTCACTCAAAAGCGATTCTTCAGTGATCAATGGTCTAAAATTACAATTAGAAGCATTTACACGGTAAGGATAAGGCATGTTTAGATTATTTTGATGAATGCAATAAGTTGATTGGAAAAAATCAGCTATAGCCTGATCAGAGTTAGCAGTCTTATTTTCAAAGACCATTGAGGAAGGAGGTGTTGATGATTTGCGCTTCGCATTAACGAAGTTATAAAAAAGTTTAGGATTACTTCGAAACTGCTGACCACAGCTTCTAAGGTAATTCCGATAGCACAGGCTGTTCAATGCAGAGAAATCAGATCGAGCAATTACATAACGAGAGAGATCCAGGGAAGAGCCAGATTCCCTTTTTTGTTAGAAGAGTTTAGTTGGTTAGACGAAGATAATGAAGATAAAGCAATCCGAGTCCGATTTCTTTTTTGGCAGTATATTCTATCACCACTAAGTGGTCCGGCCAGAATTCTTTGCAGCATATTGTGTTAAATTGTTCGGCCGGAACACTTATTTTAAATGAAGAAATCTCCCGAGCATACGTAAATTTGAATTTTTGAACCGTAATGTTGGCTATAGATTTGGCTTGTATAAAAGCCCTGACATCATCAGATGTAGTATCAGGGGCTAGCCTTGAAACAAAGATTTGTTTTTTTCGGTGGAATACCTATGAGAGTCAAGTTATTATCTACCACTATAATAAGGTCTCTTGAACTAACAACACTGGTAGATTGACTAGTAGACCCAGTCGGAAAAAGATTTCAGAGATGGTAAGAGCTACAAGTTCGTGCTTGGTGTCAAACGATCAGATATTTAGTCAGTCAATACAAGAATATTTTTTTTTTCGATGCCACTCCCCATTTGCCCACAATAAGCAAACAACTGGACACACCTTGGGAAAAATTTGTGTTTTCGGCAAATATCTCAATAACTATGGCACATAGGATCACCAATTCTGGTACGAGAGTTCCTAGCGACAACATAGTTGCGTTGCCATTTAAAATTTTGGACTGCCATGTCCACTTTTCCCACATTTGATAAAATAGTTTTCAAATTTCAATGCCGTTTTTAGCGAACTTGTTCTTATCGTACAGTATTGTAGTTTATAATTCTTGTGGAGACTAACTATGTTAAACTATCCTGAAAGGCGCTTTAAAATCGGACTATAAACCAAAAAACTAGAAGCGTTACAATATTGATAATTGAACGCAATATCAACCTATTGGTGGAAGCGAGATAGAAACAAACAAGCACATGTTCGAACGTTTTCGCTGCCTGTGTGGCGGCAGCGCTACCATCGGACGCTGGCCGTGCCGAATACACACATACATACATATATCCATCATAGATTGTCAAACGTACATATGTATGTGTATTCGCATGCAAACAAACAGATGTGTGTTTGATTATGCTTAGATTGTTTTTGTTTCAACGTGTTTTAATGCAAGTACTTACGCATTGTAATATCTGGATACCGACTTTAATAATTTAATCGGGAACATATGCAGAGAGTATTATACGGTCGGGCGTGCTCGACTGTACTTTTCATTCTTGTTTTGAGTTCTTTTTACAAGTTAAACGAGGTAAGCGTGGACACGTCTGCTCTGATTGACTGATTAAATCGAACTGTTTATCAGTATATCTAAAACCGTTGGTGTTGTGCGAGCCAGGTGTTCACCTTTAAAAGCACTTAGGTCATCTCTTTCGGTTTCGATGTTCGCCATACGGGTAAATTCCCTGAGGATTGTGGTTTATTCTTCTATTTCAATATTCTAATAATATGCTAAATCTGTACTTTTTAATTACGTCAGATTGAGGAGAAGAAAAAAATCTATGTTGATAAACATGTTTCAATATTATTTTTTTATAGCTATCGCCTGGGCGTGAGTGTTCTGACACAGACCATGAACCGCCACTAGCGTCACAAAGTCAAGACTGTGAACCGACGCCGCCTGTGCAACGTCACAACTCCAATAATTTTTATCTTCATCAACTTAGTGATACGACATCTGGCATTAACATAACTAATGTCAGCAAGAACAACGGAAAAATTACAAGCGTTTCGGGTGGTGCAACGAGTTCTTCTCAGGCATTTGCTAATAATGACTCACCACGTCAATTGCGTTTGTATCATACACGCCATAGTCCGCTTCCGCGGCCCAGGTAAGGAACTGCGACTGTTTGGTAGATCATTTGTATTAATTAATATCCAATCATAGAGCTCTGGATCCACAGCGTGGCTACACAAGCGATGCACTTTCGCCTGAACTTTTAGGTGGTGTTTACGTATCAACTGTTACTAACAATGGTCAGCAGGGCTTGTCAACAGGTCACTATCAACGTGGTGGGACCACAACGGCCACACCCACCATGCAACAACGCATTAAGTCCTTGGGCGTGGCAACGCCACTTGTCGTGGCCAGTCCAATAAGACGGTATGTTTAATATGTAACAATATTTACGACTGTTTCACAAGTCTTAATATCCAGGCAAACAGCTGTTTTTAGACCCTATACTCAACAAAAAAGAAAAGTACAGTCGAGTACGGCCGAAATTATAACACTATTTTCTATTATTCGCGATAAAATTATTAAAATCGGAAGCCTGAAAATACGTTGAAACAAAAGCGCAACAAAATATAATCGATTCAACATCTTTTTCTCTGTATGCACATACATATACGTTTGACATTATATGTTTACACATGCATATGCATATGTGTATACCATTGGTCGGCACGGCCAGCTCCTGCGGGCAAGGCTGGCTCCTCTTACATATGCAGCATAGACGTTCGTGCATTTGTTTGCATATTACTGTTTCGTGTGCACACCCGCATTGACATTGATCTCAAATATAAACTTTATCTGTTGTCTTTTTGAATTATAGTCCCATAGGTACTGAGATATCATAACATCACTTTTTTGTGAGGTGTGTCTAGTTTTTAGCTCGCTGTGGGCGAATGTGCCTGGAATCGAACAAAAAAATTTTGTATTCTCTGACTAAATATGGAGTCGGTACTGACTAAATTCGAACTTATAGCCTTTACCATATCTGAAATCTGTTTGTTTACACGGCTTGTGACGCTGATAAAGAATTTATATACTTTATGGAGTATGCCACGCCTCCTTCTACCTGTTACATACATTTCAACGATTTCAGTATACCCTTTTAGTCTACGAGTAACGGGTATAAATATTATGTTGTAAGTGTTATTTTACCAGTCTTGAGACATTTTAGTTACATGTAACTAATTTAATTATGCTTTTAATAAACAGATCAATTAAGAAGTGCTTAAGTATAATAGTAGTGCGCATTCATCCATAAAAACAAAAAACATGAATAAGGAGCATAGTGATTCATGTTTAAAACATGCATACTAGTAGGTGTATATAAATATATACATATTTAGATTTATTTACATGCCTTGTTTTACAAACATTTTTTCGTAGAGATTATCCTTGTTTTATAATTCGAAAATAGTATTTAAATATGACTGCTTTTAATATAAAATTCAATTTTGATATGAAATTAAAATAATTAATAAACAAAATAATTCACTGACAGGATTCGAACCTGCGACCATGCACATATACGCCAAACATCAAACGGCAAACCTACTAGCTGCACTTAATAAAATTCTTAATTTAACTTTTCAATTCAAAGCTAAACAAGTAAAAAAGGCTGTGGTCGCGCGAGCGGACTGTAAAAGACCCCGTACTCCTTCTATAGTTGTATAATGGTACCCTACATGTAGGATAGCTCTTATAGTTTCTACTATGTTGTTTAATGAAAATAGTGTTTTACAATTTGCGAAGGCGGTATGGGGCGTGGCAAAAACTTAAAATAAACTCCTGCACGACATAGACTGACTTTTATTCTAAATTTGGTGGCTCTAGCTCTTGTAAAGATCCAGGTGTTTATACTGCCGGACAGACGGACATCGCTATATCTATATATATATGCAGGGCATTGAATGCATGAAGGGCATTGGATTAGAACGTGATCGGGCTTACGCTGTAGATCTCATGCTTCAGGCCAGGTGCTTGTGTTGTATAAACAGAGTGACATAGTGTCTCTATGTTTATGTGCTTGATATTCTTCGTTAAGTTCGGGCACACTAAGTGACCTCTTGACATATTGTATACTCAACAATATGGTGGGCATATGCTTACTTGGCATACAACATGCTACACTCCCCTTTTTAAGGAAATAACGTCATATGATTATGTAGCCTAAAAAAAAATTAAATATTTAAGTTAACGCCAAAGAACACTTACCTTTAGTAGAAGTAAGATAACTTTGTTTTTTGTACCACGTTATAATATTTAGGTTTATTCTTAACATTAGTTTATACTTTAAATACAGCAAGAGGAAAGTATGCTTTCGATTTCTCGACTACATTCCAACTGCCCGATCCAGATCGCGAGGTTCCGGATGAAACCTCAGAGCATCCGATGTGCGCTGACCGGCTGCTGCGGAGAATACACGCCCACCGGCTCAGCACTAGGTTAACACTTTGCAGTTCGCCGACACTTAAACTGTCGGCGCTGTGTCGCTTGAAATTCGAGATGTACTATTTCAAGTGCATTTTTCTGCGTTGACTAGAGACCTCATAGCCGGCTGCTAGGTGTCGACGGATATGTCGGGGATGTCAGCGGGCATTTGTATTTCAGTGCTGACGGCATTCTTTGTACTAGCTAGCCACTGGGACGGTCTATATGTTCTTCGAGCTAGTTATTAACACCTCCCACTTCAAAAATCCGCGTCCCATGGAAGAATTAGAATTGTAAATTGTTACTGATGTTTACTGTTTCATTATAAAATTGAATAATGAATGAACCCTCTAGTTTCAATATCTCGGAGGATATTTCGATAGGCCCATTATAATTGGTTAGAACGATCGTTCCATCCTGGATTAGCTCCATTTCACTTCATGTGTTGGTGACAAAGGAGCATCTGGCGTTTACTCCCTTAACCAATTTGGGTGCGCAATCCTCCTCGCCTAGCTTCTTCAGGTCGTATTCCACGCAAATCGTGGTATTTCGTAAGGAGACACATCTTCGGAATGTTTCCTTCTCACTCACGAGAAAACGTTTAACCGGCAGCTCTATTTGTTGACTGTTTTGATGGTGGGTCGGACAATGGCAATTGCAGGAGCTCGTATTTTCTATTCATCGTTGAGAATGCAGTCTAGGGTATATCAGAAGCTTTCATTCGGATCTGATTGAACCCAGAAGTAAGATCTAGCGTAGTGAAGAGTTTTGCTTCACTTAGGCTGGCAAAAGTAGAATTAATATCAGGAATGGGGTCACTTATGGTAATCGCATTGAGACATTTAAATTCAATCACCATTCCGTACTGTTTATCGCCATTGCGTTTTGTCTTTTTCGGTACCACTCATATTGGTGAAATATTTGGGCTGCTTGAAGGCCTAATAGTATTTTAATTTAGAAGTTCGGCAATTTGCCGGTCTACTTTTTCCCTCATTGGTAGGGATGGGTAGGGATTTGGCATGAATGGCTTGCTTTTATTGGTGCGCATCATGGCCCTGATATTTGTGATCGGTTCGTTGTCTGAGATAGCCGGAAATAATTCAGAGTGTTCAGATATTATTTCGTCGATATCCTCCATATCGTTTCTTATCGAATTGTTAATTAAAAGGGTGAAAATGTTATTGGAAGGTTTTGACCTTAAGCTGAATTTGGCGTTTGGTTCGATGGTCAAAATGTTAGTTTCTCTCTAATGATTTCGACGAAAGTGCTTAGGGAAGGGAGCACATACATAGAAAGTTACAATCGTGTCAAGGCCGAATGGCTTTAAAAACGGTCCTTTCTCGACTAATTCCCTCTAGGGTACGCTTGAGAGGCGTTCGACCATTTTTTATCTATCGTCTATCTCGAGGCTCTTCGGAATTATTGTTGTGGGTGTGCGCCTTCGTTCAATTTAAGGTCCTCTTGGTTTGTGTATTCATCCGGTCCGTCAAATGTATGGTAGAGACTTTGATTCTTGTTAAAACCCCATTTAAAAGATATATCTGTACCGTTTAAATTCGTTTGTATTTCTGGGATAGTTCATGTAATTAACTTTCTTTGTCCGTAGAGATCCATCCACGTGCATTTTCTCCACTGATTTTGGACCGAAGGACATTATTGAAAGGATTAGGAGGCATGTTCATTCTGGAAGCAAATGAAGTCTGGCCTTGGTATTTATACAATGGGGCGAATGTTCGGGTATTAAGCGAAGGAGGATTATGAAGCGCAAGAGATCTAGGGAACGAGCTATACGATGTGTCTACAGTTTTGTCGAAGGATTTGAGGGTGTGAATGCGCCTATTCCTAATTCCAGTGTTCTGCCTTTCCAGACAAAGTGAATACACTCCCGGTAAACTACCGGGCTTCCTGGCGAACAGCTGGGCATTCACAGTTAACTAGAAGCGCCCCCCGTCCCTAGGTCACGTGATAAGTTTTCAATCTGTTTTCAATTTCCAAAGATGCTTCTCTTGATATGTTGCCGGAGAGCTACGCTTCCACAAATTAAAGCCGAAATAACGGTGCCCGATCAAAATGCCAACATGGACCTTGTTCCAGATACGACGTCGTCTCTTATTTCACTGATGTGATTGATGTTTTCTTCACTCAAGCGAGGGTGGTACGGTAAACTTAGTGTGGTACTAAGTGTGTGTGGCCGTTCATCGATGACAATTATACCGTCGTCGACTAATGTAGGGGCTCCAAATGGCTAGGCTGTGCGCACCTTTTCTAAGTGTAATCCCTGGCCACTGGTACCGCTCGGCGATTGTTCGTAAAACGTAGTTGTGGTTAGTTCCTTAGTTAGTTACTGTCAGCACTTGCTTCTGCTACCTCGTCGTTCGAAATCTCCAAGAAGGTATTGTAGCGCAAAATTAAAAAAAAGGTTATCTTTCGGCAGTACCTACTTATTCTAGGGCATTTTATAATGATTTTGACAATATTAGAATAGAGAAATATCTTGATACCAGATACATCTAACAAGTATGTAACTGTTGTCCGTGTGAGTTCGTTCATGAGAACCGATATAAGATCAGCATGATTTAGGATATTTGGATTGATAATGTTGGATTTTGCCAATGTGATTGTTAGCATGAGATTTCACTTTTCATTCTTGAGAATTCAATTTTGTTTGCTCTTAGTTGCTTTAAGAATTTCTGCTTCAGTCATTTTAATATCATCGAGGTGTTGTGCGTCGTGGGTGTCAGCTACTAACTTAGGTGCCGTTCCTAAAAAGTCAAGACTTCTTGCATGTCGGTGGTGCACATCGAGAGCAGACAACAAGTCTTTTACCTGTTCTATATCCTCCTCCAACAGCTTGCACATGTGGGATAGTGGAAACATGTTGGTAATCGAAGTCATAATCATCCAACATTGGTGTGTAGTCCGTGTGTGAATAGTCCGACATTCGTGCTGTCATTGTCACCAGTACCGTCATTAGCGTCCCGTACAACATGGACTACTAAGTCAGCGAAGTTTGTCCTTGTGGACCACCCTCCCTTTTATAAGGACTATTGTCCCCAAGTCGGCCTCTACCTTCTCTTCGGTGCAAACCGGAGTGAGCTTTTTCCCTAGTCTCCGATTTGTCTTTACTCCCAAACTTTCTTGCCAACATCAAATACCTTGTTCTGCCTATTTTGGTTAAGTCTGGAGGTTTACACTAACGGTTCCTTTTCTATCCTTTCGCTAAACTGGGTTCTCTGTGAGTCGTCATACAAAGTCCCTTCCGGCTTTTTCTTGGTGACCGAATTTATTGATTTGTTATACTCGATCACAGCGTGCAGTACCAACTCAGCTGTATTATTTGTACACCTTGAAACTTGAGACACCTAGCTATTTCAACGTACTGTGGAAGGACAGATTGTTCACAACGTTAAGGAGTAAAGTCCTTATAGTCTCCAACAAAAGCGATTGCTTGTTGTCACAATAGATCTGTTGGAATAAAATGTTCATGACCGTGAGTAAAGGCGATGTGCACTATTTCTCCCACTTGCGAAGGAATCGGCATCTGTCCGAGTTCCTCCTTTCAAGTCCCAAGTTCCTGATATAGTTCCTCCATAACAATTTGATTGCTGATGCAGTTTACTGTCTTCTCAGTTCTTTCAATGGTTTACGTCAAAGATGCTTCGCTATGTATCGTAGCTGCATCCGATTCGGGCTCGGTGCTGTCAAGCGCGTTGATGTTTTGCCTTGATAGTACACCCTTACTGGGTTTATAAAACAAATTAGCCCCTGTGTCATCAATGCTTGATTTACAACGCTTGATTTTGACGTTGGAATTTCCCTCAAACACCGCGAACGTAAGTGGCAGGTGATCTATAAAAATATTTATGTCCCCAACACTTTTAGAGTTAGCTAGAGACCAAAAATTGTTATACTTATATTTGCATTCTGAATATTTTTGACCTCTTATTCGACGTGCTTGACATAATCAATTTCAATTTTTTAAAAAATAATGACGTCTGCTTACGAAGAACACCGTCTATGGCTCTTTGAAAGATGCTGCCAGCATTCTTCAGGCCAAAGGGCAAATGGTTGAACCCATATTTTCAGCCGTTCACCGAAAACGCAATTTTTATACTCTCTGCAAGAGTATATTGGGTTTGTGCAAAAGTATGTAACAGGTAGAAGGAGGCGTGGCCGACCCCATAAAGTATATATATTCTTGATCAGCGTCACAAGCCGAGTCGATATAGCCATGTCCGTCTGTCTGTCCGTATGAACAAACAGATTTCAGAGATGGTAAGAGCTACAAGATCGAGCTTGGTGTCAAACGATCAGATATTTAGTCAGTCAATACAAAAATCTTTTTTTTTTCGATGCCACGCCCCATTTGCCCACAATAAGCAAAAAACTGGACACACCTCGGGAAAAATTGGGGTTTTCGGCAAATATCTCAATAACTATGGCACCTAGGACCAATTTGGGTACGGAGGTTTCTAGCGACAGCATAGTTGCATTGCCATTTAAAATTTTGAACTGCCACGCCCACTTTTCCCACAATCGATAAAATAGTTTTCAAACTTGAATGCCTTCAATGCGTATCGTACAGTATTGTAATTATATATTTCGTGTGGAGACTAACTATATTAAACTATCCTGAAAGGCGCATTAAAATCGGACTATCAACCCATAGGTGCAAGCGAGATAGAAACACACAAGCACATGTTGGAACGTTTTCGCTGCCTGTGTGTCGGCAGCGCTGCCCGCGGTCGCTGTCTGCGGCGAATACACACATACATACATACATATTTGCATCATATACATATTGTCAAACGTATGTGTATTCGCATTCAAACAAACAGATGTATGTTTGATGCAAGTACTACACATTGTAATATTTGAATACCGATTTTAATCATTTAATCGGAAAAAAATGCAGAGAGTGTTATACGGTCGGGCGCGCTCGACTGTACTTTTCTTTCTTTTTTTATCTGCCTTGCTCCGCTAGTTATCTGATAGTAGGCGGATTTGAGAACGAGTGTTGTACAATACTTTGATCACTGCAGTGCTTGACATTGGGTACTGGTCGGCCATTGATTTTTGATTCAGTTTCCTGAAATCGATTACCAAACGTTTTTTGGTATTTCCTTCGCTGTCAAACCCCTTTTTATCCACCATCCAAACCGGGATGGTAAAAAAAATAATGCCGTTTTTTAGAAGGTCGTTTACCTCCGCGGCCACAATGTCATTCACCGCTCGTGGATATAGGTAGAGTTTGGAATGAACAACCTGTTCATCGACCGTTATTAGGGTGGCGACAATATTACAAAGCAGAGACTTTCTACGGCTGGAACTTCGATGTCGAGAATCGTGGAGTGATTCACATCTTTGCAGGCAATGGTAGTAAATCTTTTTAGAAACACCCGCGGCTACCAGCTTACCATCTTACCGGTTAATAGCAGCAATAAAAAATGTTGCCATCTTTCCAAACATGGGTACCAAGCACGTCTTAGTCACGCTGTTTAAACCGCGAATGGACTGGATGACTTAATGTAATTCGACCGGGTGCATACCTTTGAGTTGTTCAAACTGCTTGATGTAATTTTAGATGGTCCCGTATCTATTAGAAGCTTAAGGCTAGACCCCCGCTACTCTTCGCCGATGTAACGTCAGCAGCGATTATGCCCTAAAAACTTAAAGCCGTCAAAAAGATAATTGACACCGTCGCTTTCGTATTCATTGTCGGAGCATTTTCCTCGGTCTTTTCTGCTATAGGTTGTATCTTGATCGGTTTTCTCACGCCCGTTTATTGGTCGCACCTAAATTTTTCTCACATGCCCCTGGCCAGATCTTGGTCATAGGTCATATATGCTTAGTTGATTATCAAGGTGAGCTTTTTCTCAACCTCGTCGCGATACTCAAGTGCAGACTCTCCTGCTCTATTATATGGAATAGTTTTTTGTCCCCATATGTGAAATCTAGACGCGCGATTATCACATCTGCCACCGCTTATATTGTTTTTGAGGATGACCATGGTTAGGTGGTGGCATGAGCTACCGTCATAGTTCCGAAAGTGCGAACGTCAAATTTCGCCTGCAAATCTGTGGCAACAGCGTCCGGCCCATTTGCATTATCAGCTCTTTTATTCTCGCGCGTGTTAACTCTTCCTAGGTAGACGAAAACCCGTCCTCGGGTTTCTCTTCAGTTATTCTACGCCGGCATAATTTCCAGACGCTTGTCGAGGACGAGCAGAAGAGCGAAGACGGCCAGGCAGCCAAATGCTCTTGATGACATCTCTGATCTAAGCCCACCAATATGGCGAAGGTTCTTTAGGCTCAGATCGTGCAGGAATGGAAGGCTCAGATGTTCTTTAAAAACGGTGTGGTAAATGCCGACGTGGATACCGCAGGTTTCTTTTTAAGGATGCCCCTGTGATTCACATACCGGTTGCCGTTCACGGAGACGTATTTTTTGAAAAGCTTTAATGTTAGAGACTTGTAAAAGATTGGTTATGCTAATATTTGTGAGTTGCTCATTTAAAAATTCATTTATATCAATACTGTCTAAGATAAGTGGGCTAATCAAATTAATTTTTGCAAGTCTTACGGACAGAATTAAATCTTCGAGGTTTGTAATAATCATTCTATTTTTGCATAGAATTATTCAACTTCTTCAATGGCATTAAGTGCCTTTGAAATTTCGTTAAGTCTTGATTGGAATTTATTGTTGATCTCGATTGGCCTATTTTCTAAATCTATTAATTGACCCTGTTTAAATTTAATTTGCTCCAAGTCATCACAACTGGGGTTCCTGCAATTACCTTAAGGGCACTGCCTATAATATTAATGCTACGTGCTTGCCTATGATGAACATACAAAGAGGTTATTAGTGTGGCTATATGTTGGATGTTGGTTTTCAGTACCTGTTTCATGTGATCCTTAGGTAGTTTGTCTATAAATTTTCCAGTCTCGTCGATGTATATCTCATATGTCGTCAGGTTTGTCGTATGTCCCAAGTAGCCGTATTTGTCCCGGATCGTTACGTCACCGTCAACTATAGTGATGTAGTCTGCATGAGAATAGTCGTTGAGTCTCAATCTTGTTTCAGTCAGAGTCACGGTTATCATAGCGGTTATCATAGCATATTCAAGAAAGGTATTTTCCACAGTATCCTCAATGTGATTGCCGTTTTTCAGATAGCGGCTTATATCTCCCAGGGTACCATGAAATCGTTCGACCTGTCCACTAGATGTTCTGTGTAAGGGCGGTCCGTTTGCGATCACTATATTGAAAATGTTTGAGAACATTGTTCTAATGATCTCTGAGTTTAGAGACTTTTCATTGTCGCAGTAAATCGTTTTTGTCTTTGGGAAAAAGTTCAGCAATTGCATATGTGGCGCTTTTATGTCAACGATTGCGCGTGAACGGATAGGCTGGACAACTGCATATTTGGAAAATTTATCAATACAAGTTAGAAAATATTTCCCGTCCGTGGAGTAAACATCCACGTGTAACATTTCCCCGGCATATGATGGTATCGGGGTTTTCCCTATATCTTGTCTGATTAGGTGTCGATTATGTATGCTCATAGAGCACACTCGGCAGTTCTCGGCTATCTCTGTTGTTAGACGGCCAATTTTTGGAAAAAAAATAGTCCCTGAGTATTTGTTGAGCATTATCTTGTGCTGCGCGATGAGCGCGATTGTCTTCTGCTACGACAATTTCTCTCTGCTCTGTTGTGTCCGAAATGTGTATTACAAGACTTTTTGAATGCAGGAATTTAGTTGAGGGAAATGTTTTAACTAATTTATGTTGCATGAAAGTTGAATTGGAAAGTTCGCAATGTATCGCGTTAGTAACTTCAGTGTTTACAGCCTCTTGCATTAGCGTGCTCCGTTCGGAAAACTGTATGACATGTCGGGTTTTTGTCCTAAACAAGAAATAAGTCTTGTATTGAGGGATAGAGCTTTCCTCCAGTAAAATCTGGTTTCGGAAGCAATTGACTGGCTTGTCTGTTGTCTCAATCGTGTAGGTTTGAGACTCTTTGCTGTGGATTGTGGCGGCGTCGGACTCTGCGAAATCCTCCAAAGCGTTGATATTTTGCCACCATATTTTCTTTGCCGGGGTTATAAATGATGTAAGCGTTATGCTCATCAATAAAAGCCTTTCAACGTTTTATTTTAGCGCTCGGATTTTTATCCGATACGGCAAACGTTAGTGGCTGGTGATCTGTATAAATGTTTTATACACCATACAAATAGTTTCTGAGAATTTTTAACGCCCACACAATGGCGAGGAGTTCTTGTTCGTTTGTGGCAAAATGAATCTTGTTGTCTCGCAGTGTGCGCGAGATCATTGTTATAGGGCGTTCGCCCTGAGACAGTACGGCTCCGAGCCCTTGACCTGATGCTTCTCTCGTCAGATCAAATGGTTTTTTAAAGTCGGGATATGAGAGCATCACGTCCTCTGAGGCCAGCAGCTCGTTTAGCCTGTTAAAGGCATCTAACTGGCTTGTGGTCAATTCGAGTTTCTTACATCATCTACATAGACGTAACAAGTTTTCCCGATATGGTCCCTGAGGACGTCATCTATTACCCTCTGAAAAAAGCTAGGGACGTTTTTTAATCCAAAAGGAAGCCTGCAAAACTCATACTTCCCGTTGTTCCCCCATGTTTGCTAATATTGTTGAAATAGTTGGTATGGGGTACTTGTCGTCAATTGTCTTTTGATTTAATTTTTGAAATTCAAAAACTAGACGCTTTTTCTTGTGTACCAACTCCTTTTTTGTCGACGACCCATATCGTGTTGTTATAGGGCGAATTTGAAGTTCCTATAATGCCGTTCGCCAAAAGCTGTTTAACTTCTGCGTTGACAAAATTCTGAAGTTTGTTTTGAGTCTTTCTCACCCTTTTGATATTGGGGGTTTTTTTCGGGGGGCTGCTTTCATTCTCTTGCTGGCCGTTTTGACACCAATTTTGGGTCTTTTGGCCGCTTGGTTTTTGAGGTTTTTCCTCAAGGTATTTTGCAAAGTTGGCTGCAAAGATGCCTCTTTCGATGCTTGACTCAGCTTCTTGAGCTAAGGTTTAAGCGGTTTGGAGATCTTTGTTTTGAGCTGGAAAAACAATCCATTTTAAGGAATTCCTTAGTCCTGTGACAAAGGTATGGAAAGCATCGCTTCTGAATTTTTCATTCAAGACAGCTTCTTTAACGGGGTCATGTGTCATTACGGTTTTGTTTGTTAGTAGTGTCAATTTTTTGTCAACCTCGTCATAATATTTTAACAACGGTTGAGTTGTTGTTGGATCACGTGCACTTGGCGTTTTTTCGCCAATGTGAAGTCCAACCTGGCAATGATCGCTTTAAAGTTTAACACTATACTAAATGAAGCGAGTACTGCATCCACTGGCCCTCTTACTTTATTGCGGATTATGCCCAGGGCCTGGTAATGCCTCGAGCTGCCATTATATGGCTCGAAAACTTTGTAGGCGGCGCAAGCGGCCTGTCTCCATGAGACATAGTTTTACCTGTTTGCCGTCGAATTCTGGCATGGACTTTATTATGTCCAGGGGTTCGTCACACCTGACACCTGGCACTATTTGTATTTCTTGGTAAACTTCTATCTATGGAGTTGCTCCTTAAGTTTGTTAATATATTTTTCTTATACAACAAAAAATTTATAACATGAAAATGCAGATTTCGTCTGAGGTCGCAGGATCCAATGCTGACAATTGTTAATTTCATTTTTTAAATTTCAATTCGAATTCTCTGCATTGAACAGTCTGTGCTATAAGAATTTTTGTAGCATACTTATAGAATACTTCATCACTTCTGGCCCTTGAAAATAATACTGCCAACCCTGATCACGCTATAGCCGATTTACTTGCTGATTATTTGCAATCAACTTATTGTACACATTTAAACGCTTCAAATTGTAATTTTAGGCCATCTATCACTGAAAAATCGGTCCTGAGTGATCTAAAGACTGTTAAGCCGGTCCTTTCCTCGGATCCGGATGGAGTTTCTGGCTGCATGCTCAGAAACTGTGCCGATGGAGTTTTAAAGCTTGTGTATACCTTATTTAAATTGTCTGTTGAGTCGTACTGCTTTCCTGACATTTGGAAAGCATTTTTTATTATTCCCCTTCATTAAAATAGTAATAAATCTAACACATGTAACTAGGGGGTATCACTGAGTGGTCTGCAATTACTAAATGAAATATAGATCTACTACCACTAACTTATTAAAATTTACTTCCATTGTTATACACGGGTTTCTAAATAAATTTTAAATAGATGTCATTTACTGCTAGGACTCCCATTTAATTAATTATTTGGATTGCTAACCATTTATTTTCGAAAACTCAAATATTTAATTTTAATGGAGCCTTATCAAAGCCTGTGCGAGTTAACTCTACTGTTCCTCAAGGAAGCCATCTTGGACCATTACTTTATTCGTTATTCATCAATGATTTGCCTTCAGTACTTTGCAATTCCCGAGTTTTGATGTATGCCGATGACGAAAAACTTTTCTAATTACTAACTGACTCTTGCCTGTATCTTACTACATCTCAACATCAGTAAATGTAACGTAATGTCGTTTAGTAGAAGAACGCCTATCCATAATAACTACTCTTTTCAGAATATAGAGTCGGGCAATGATTTGGGTATCCTTTTCGAAAAAACTAAAGTTTGATAAGCACTTCTCTTCTACTCTTAACCGAGCTTTTGGTGTCCTGTGTTTCATAAAGTGGTGGTGCCTTATGTGCGTTAATATTTTGTATCGTTCATGCGTATTTCGTTGATCGCCGCGTTAATTAAATTCTATTCTTATTTGTTGGTCTAGTTAGTCTGGTTAACCCTTGCATTGACTGTTGGACCAATGTCTTTAAATGTTTTTCATTTTTTCAATACTACCCCAGTTAATTTAAATTTTAATGTTAATATAATTTTTACTTGAATAGTTAATATTAAAAACATGTTTAAATTTAATTATAATTTCAATTTTAAAATATATTATGACTTTAATTATTATTAATTAAGAATAATATTAGTTAATTTATTTTTTCTTTTTTGTGTCGAATGCTCATAGTCTGACAATTAATGACTAAATAAATTAATAGAGCGTCTGCACAACATTGTCTTTATCCATGAGATATTCGACCGTGAAATCATATTTGTTTGCACCTGTAGGGGATAGTAGAGCTACTAATGTTAAGGGATTCTTTAATGGCCATAACTTCTGTCTGGAAGACCCTGAAGTGTTCAGGAATTCTAAAAGATTTGGCAATACCTGGTTGGGAGCAGTATATGCCCCGCCTGTTTGACGCGCAGAGCGTAGAGAGAGCCCCTACTCCAGGTCTCCCTGGATGGGAAAATCAATTGAAATGGACGTTTGTGTATTCCGTGGAAATCAGTGTTTTGGATACTAAAGGGTATTTCCGACAGAATGTTAGAATGTCCTAGCCCATTCGACTTCCAGAGGTTGGCTTCTCTCATTCTAAGTGCGGATAGGGTAGCCATCTTTGATTCCATTGTCTTGACATGCGTTGTATCTTATTGAGTCTGGCAAGAGTGGTCTTCTGTTGTAGAGCTGGCCACCAGACTACGACCCCATACTAGAGTATGGGTCGAATAATGACAGTGACCCCATTTCAGGTTTATTATATTTCTGCATGTAAATAGGGCGACAAAAGCTCTGTCATCAATGCACGCATTCCAATTTAGCTTTCTGTCGAGGCACAAACCAAGACACTTATGACTATCTCGGTTTTGCTTGTGGGCCAATTGGATAAAAAACGAAGAGAGTTGTTCATCCGAGTCTGGGACAATTTTCCAGAGGAGGTAATGGCAAGGTCGTCAGCATAAGCCACAGCCCGGCACCCACATGCATCTAGTTCCCGTAGTAGTAGGTTCACCACCACGTTTCATAGAAGGGGGAAAAAGACGCCTCCTTGAGGGGCGCCTCTGGTGACGGTTTTGGCTATGCTGACATTGCCGAGAGAAGCCTCGATGGTTCTGCAGGTTAGCAGTTGCTTTACTAGGTTGACGGTTAGGTCATCAGTACCTAAATTAATCAGAGCTTAAATGATGGGCTCTAAGAGAATGTTGTTGAAAGCCCTCTCAATATTGAAGAACTGCGAACTGCTTAAGAGAGAGCTACGATATTATGATCGGCGGTCTCCGTAGACCTGCCCTTACGATATGCGTGTTCAGAAGATGAGAAACAATTATTTGGGATTCTGTCTAGAAGGTGCCAGCTCAGAAGTCGTTCCATCACCTTCAGAAGAAAAGTTGAGAAACTAATGGGTCTCAAGTCTTTTGGATTACAGTGTGATGGTTTTTCGGCTTTGGGAATGAAAATGACCCTGGATCGCAGCCAGGGTTTGGGGATGATACCGGATAAGTCAATGTTTTTGTAAATTTGATGTCATCAACTGGTTGCATAATCACCAGCGTGAATCAGGTGGATCGGGATAATTACATCCGGACCGAGGGATTTAAAGGACTTGAAGCTCTTTATGGCCCCAATAATGTTAGTTTTGCTGAAAAGTGAAGGTGGTGGGCTAGATCTCCCTATGGGTAGTAGTACGGGGGATGTTGTAGGGTTGTCTGAGCAACCAGGAAAGTGGTCCTTAGTCAACATTTCGAATGACTCTTCACTGGTCCAAGTGCAGGAGTTGACACTTCGTTTAAGGAAACCCAGTGTGGATGAGGATATGGAGAGTACTTTTCGGAGTCTTGCTGCCTCAGAGCGAATTCTCTTGGCTAAGTTTGAGAGCCTTCTGGCCTTCTTTTCGGGCTCCGCTGGCTTCTCGGAGACCCAGACTCTAGGGTAACTGGGAACGCAGTCTCAATCAACTACCCCCCATTTGTCTCCCGGATAGATTTCCCCAAGTAAAGCGACCGCCTTCCTGTAGAGATCCACAGAGCGCGCATCCAGGCTCTGATGCCACCCTGCGTCCTCACAGTTTGGCGGAGTGAATCCGCACTCCTCGAGGATGCCCAGGAACCTATCTTGGAGCTCGTTCTCCACCATCCTCAACTTGTCTCGTGGGACTAGTCCCTCAGAGGAGGGGCAGGATTGACCTGGCCCAACTTATGAACTCCGCACTATCTGGAATGTTGTCGGTCTCTTTAGACAGGATAAAAGCGGCCCTCTTATTGTCATGATAGGACGCTTTCTTATCTTATATTGTTCACCGTCCCAGTATCCGACACGGATACTGTTGTACCTGTGAGTTCGTTCATGAGAATTGACTTAAAATCCGCGTGGTCTAAGATATTCGGATTGATAAAGTTTGATTTTGACAATGTGATGTGCGGTGTCCCTCTGTTTGTTCTTGGCTATTTTAAGAATTTTATTGACTGTGTCTGTCAGTGAATTTATCCGTGTCTGGGTGCTAGAGTTTATTTCTATTTGTCTGCTGTTTGATCTAATCAGTTCTGCTTCAGTCATTTTAATGTCTTCGAGGTCTTGTGCGTCGTGGTTGCCCGCAGCTACCTTAAGTGCAGTTCCTAAGAAATCAAGGTTTCTTGCACTTGGACTGTGGAAATATGTCCGTTAATTTGTTGGTCTCGTGGATCATTCGAGAAAATTCCGAGAGATTAAGCGTGTGTCTCAGGAAGTCATAATCGTACCAAACCAGTACGTTTCCGTCAGAAATTGGTATGCAGTCCGTGTGTGAATAGTACGTCATCCGTCCTGTCACAATCATCAGTATCGTCAGTAGTGTTCAGTACAACCTGGATTGTTGTCAAAAAAGTCTTGCGGTTTTTTTATTGCATTTTCAATTGTTCATAAAATTGGTAATAATAATGCGATTTAAGTCAAATATGCGCCGTTTTGTTCGATGACGAGTTCCCAACGAGATGCCAATATCATAATGCCCCTCTTATAGAAACTCGATTCCCTATTGTCAAAAAACTCGGAGAGCCAATTTTCACAGGACTCTCTTGTGGACAACTTCCGACAACCAAGCGCATTCGCCATGGACAGAAATAGGTGGTAATCACTTGGTGCAAGATCCGGACTATACGGTGGATGCAAAAGAACCTCCCATCCGAGCTCCCGGAGCTTCTGGCGCGTCACCAAAGATGTGTGAGGCCTGGCGTTGTCCTGATGGAAGACAATTCAGCCTCTGTTGATCAAAGATGGCCTCTTCTGCATGAGTGCTGCATTCAAGCGGTCCAGTTGTTGGCAGTACAGGTCCGAATTGAGCGTTTGGCCATAGGGGAGCAGCTCATAGTGGATGGCCGTCAATCCAGGCTTGGCCACCGTCTGGGCAGCTTCACCGCTTTTCGACCACGACCGTTTGCGCTTCACGTTGTCGTAAGTGACCCACTTTTCATCGCCAGTCACGATCCGCTTCAAAAACGGGTCGATTTTGTTGCGATTCAGAAGCGATTCGCATGTATCCATACGGGCAAAAATGTTTTTTGCGTCAAGTCGTGTGGCACCCATACATCGAGCTTCTTTTTGAATCCAAGCTTCTTCAAATGGTTTATAACGGTTTGATGACTCATGCCCAGCTCTTGGCCGATGCTACGGCTGCTACTATGCCTGTCTCTTTCGATCAATTTAGCGATTTTATCGCAATTTTCGACGACAGGCCTTCCGGACCGTGGCGCATCTTCTATCACCTCCATCCCAGAACGAAAACGTTGAAACCATCGTTGTGCGGTGGAAATGGAAACTGTATCGGGTCCATAAACTGCACAAATTTTATTAGCTGCATGAGATGCAATTTTGCCTTTATCGTAGTAGTACTGTAAAATATGCCGTATTTTCTCTTTATTTTGCTCCATGTTTGCGACGCTATAACTCACGAACGATTAAAAACAAACAAAAATTAATCAAACACGTGTTAGCGCGTGAAAACAACTTTCCAAAAAGCTTTAGCGTGAACCGATGCGACGAATACAACTAGAGCTACGCGCTTGCAAAGACAAGCTTGCGGAAATGCCGCAAGACTTTTTTGACAACCTGATATATTCGTTGTTGTAAATATTTCTCCTAAGGTTTACAAACTAAACTACTAAATCAGGTGTAATAATATTGTTCTTGAATATAAAAAATTGTACGTTTGATTTAACAGATTTTAACTGATTCTTTATTCAAATTTAAAGTATAGGTTAACCTATGTTCTGTCATATACAATATACATATATATTTACAACACACTACACCACCCTTTTTTTAAAAAGTAACGTAATAATCATAAATAGTTATTTATAATGTTTAAAATATATTGTTAGTTGATATAAAGTAAGAAAGAAGTAAGAAATGAAAAGTAAGAAATGTACCCGTTATTCGTAGAGTAAAAGGGTATATTGTAATCGTTGGAATGTATGTAACAGGCAGAAGGAGGCGTGGCAGACCCCATAAAGTATATACATATATGTATGCTTGATCAGCATCAATAACCAAACCGATATAGCCATGTCCGTTTGTCCGTTTGTCCGTCCGTCCGTCTGTATGAACAAAAGGATCAGAGACTATAAAAGCGAGAAATATGAAAGGGGTCGCAAATGAAAGGTACAATACCCAAGCAGTACAAGTTTGTTTTTGTTTTTTGACACGCCCACTTTAGGGCGTTTTATTTGCATATAAAGGTAAATGTACAGGTAAAGTAGAATGTTTTAGTATAGAAAACTTACGCTCCAAATATGAATTAGTATGAAAAACTTTTGGGTTTACTAAGCTAAATTAATCAAACTCACACAATAATTAATTAATACATATTTGAGAAAAAAAATGTAGTGTTTCTATTTATTCAAGGAATGATAAAATTAGTGAAAAATATTAAAATGTTTTTGTAATTATGTTAGAAATTGTTGATCAGACAAATTTCATGATTTCTTTCCTTTTATTGATTTTCCGATATTATGTATTTTTTTAATCCATCCTTATGGACTACTTGTTTCTTACTCTTGCTATTTTTGATAAAAATATTGTCTTTGTCTTTTATTCCTATGACCTCAAATGGCCCTATGTAGTTAGGTCTAATTTATGTCCTATTTCGTTTTTTAATAAAACTTTCTCCTATTTCTATGCTTATGTCTGCGGTAACAGTTGTCTCACTTTCATTCGCAATTGGAATAGCTACTAAATACTTTGTTAATTCGCATTTTAACGTAACTGTGTACTCGTTTCCTTTCTCTGAACGTGGTAGTGGACATATCTACTATCACTCTGTCAAAATCATGGGTGTTTCTGTCAATATCATTGGGGTCTTTGTATTTTGTGTTGTTTTTGAAGTAAGGAATTTTGGACAATTATTAATGTACTCTTTGATATGACGTGTCATATTTTTCTAATAATAATATCTTTTTATTTCGGCCAAAGTTTTTGTAATGCCTGTATGGCCTCCTTTTACTGGATCGTCATGGAATGTAAACCGTATCGCTTCTCAATCGTTATCATTAGTTATTAGGGTCACCGGCTTGAGTAGCGATACTCTTAATGTTTTCTATTGCCCAATATTTTGAAAGATTCTATTGAAATTGATTCAAAGATCTATTCGCACGGTGCCACTTTGAGTTGCTTGATTTCAAGTATACCGGCTTGATTTTCAAGCCTTTGAAGGAATTGACCTAAGTCGAGGGTTCCATTGGTTTACAGATCGTCAACATCAATTCTTGCAATAATTGTCTTTCCATGTTTCAAAAAACATGTATGGTTAGTTGTATGCAAGGCCACTAGTTTTCGTATTTAGTCAAAACAAATGACTTCATATAAGTTGGGCTTTTTTTTTAAATCATTAATAGTGATGCGTGACAGCGCATCAGCCATAAAAATTATCTTTTCCTTTCAGATACTCCACAGTAGAGTCATATTCCTCTAGTTCTAATCTCATTCTTGTAAGCTTTGAGCTGTGGTTTGTCATTGAGAACAAGTACGTAAATGGTCTATGGTCTGTTTTTACAGTTAAATGTTTGTCATAAATGTATGTATTGTAAGTGCCCAGTGGATTGCTGCTAATTCTTGTTCGGTAGTTGATTTGTTGCTTTTACCTTTGGTGAATAAGCGTGAAGTATATGCAACTGGGAGTTGTTTATCTCCATAATTTTGTGTTAGTACAGCCCCATAGCCGTATTTACTTGCATCTGTAATTATGCAAAATTCTTTTTGGAAATCAGGATACCTTAATAAAGTGGCCTTAATTAAAGCGTTTTTTAAATAATCGAATGCATTTTGGCCTTCATCGGACCATTGAAAATTTACATTCTTTTTACATAATCTAGTTATGTGCCGTGAATAGTCGGCGGAATTTTTTATAAAACGTCTATAGTAATTGCAGAATGCAACAAATCTTCTAGCTCTGTCTGCGTCAGTTGGGACTAGGTATTTTTCAATAACATCGTACTTTTAATCATCTGGTAGAATTCCATTATCATTGCACTTATGACCTAGGAATGTCACTTCGAGCATAAAGAAAGAGCATTTTTCTGGATGTAGTTTAAGGTTGTGTTTTTTTCACAAGTCAAAAATATTCTTTAAATTTTTGATCATGTGCTTCTCCGAACCACCGATGGCAATTAAGTCATCCATGTACAAGAAAGCTTGCGAAGAGTGTAATCCGAAAAAGCTATTGTCATCATTCTTTGAACAAAATTTGGCGCTAAAACGATATGAGCCATTGCTGGTCGAAAAACATGTTAAATTTCTAGATTGTTCTTTTAGCTCTATTTGATTAAATCCAGACATTAAGTCTAGACACGAAAAATATTTTGCTCTACCTACTGGTCAAGAATATCATCTATTCTTGGAAGTGGGAATTATCTGATAACAGCTTTTTATTAATTTGACGATAGTCTACTACTAATCTCCATCTTTTTGTATTTGAACCTGGTAAACCTCTCTTTGGCACCAGTAGAATTGGGCTGTTATATTCTGATATTGAGTGCTATACTATTTTATCAAGAATGAGTTTATTGACTTGTCTGTTTATTTCTTCTTTATGAGCATGAGGTATTCTATAGTTTTTCATATATACTGGTTCTTTGTCGTTTTATCTCAGTTCATGTTTATAAAAATTATTATTTGTTGTTATTGATTCGTTTTAAGTCCGAATATATCTGTGTAGTGTATGCATAAATCTTTGAATTTTTTTTGGAATTGTGGCAGAAAGTTTTTTGTTAGTTTTTTCATGACATCTTCTTGCCTTTCTTCACTAATTTTTTAGACTATATCATAGTCACTTAGCATTTCAGTTTTGATATTATCAATGCTTAGAAGTTTGTGGTATTAAAAACTCGGATAAAAATGTTGTCTTTATTGAAAATTGTATTGCCAATGAAAATGTCGTCCTCAATTTCTCGATTTGGTATTAGAACAGTGTACTGTTGATGCTAATTCAACTTGTCAAACAACTTCAAGGCGTGCATTGTGGCATTATTAGCAAAAGTATGTGAAATTGGTATTTTTATTGGAAATTTAACATTGTCTGAAGTAAATTTTAAATTTACACTTCAGTAAAGTTGCTAATTAGTAACATTACATTGGAAAATAATATTTGTAAATTAATAAAAAAAAATGTATGGTATTTGCCTCGGTTGAATGTAATATTGCCGTGGTTATTATAACATCTTTGGTTACTCTGTAATAGAATACTGTACTGTTAATTTCGTGCTGCAATTAGTGTATTTACCCATTGCATCATTGAAAGCAGCTTGAATTTAAGCTTATACTAACAATTTATTATTTTTCTTATTCTTACTATAAATGCTGATGATCCAACATTCTGGTCACCTTGAAGGGATCGCCTTCAATCCCTTGGTAGCCCTGGTGTGAGCTCTACTCCAATGTCCAATGGAGTCAGCGGCCTTGTGTCGAGGATAGTCACAACGAAGGTCAGGTGTCATCGGAAATCGACCTCTGTGAGCGATGCGCTGCTGATCTACAGCATGACCAGTCCTCCAAAGTGAGGGACGCTCGTCTACTCCATCTTTCGTTCCGCTGCTAACTGAAGGCTGCTCTGCTACGGGTAGAATGCATTCTGGCACTCCCTCACTAGGTTCCTCACGAACACCCAAGTTTTGCCGGACTGGTGTGCCACGCCGAGCGAATAAGCTGATCACTGTGAAAATAAGAGGTTTAGCGGATTTTGCTGAAAATTCAATATCAACAGCCTTTGATGCTAAACACACGAAAACCGAAATATACATTTTTAGCGGGTCTCTTATATTTATCAACAAATTTGTGGCACCATACAAATCTGCGCCTTAATGAATCACAGAGATTCGTCTACCTAATTCGTCTGACTTATGAATCAGCGATTGCAAACTTGTGTGCCCAATATCACCCTTTTTTGGCTTATCGAGTTTCACGTTGAACTCTGTCCGCTAAACTAGTTGCAGCACAATCAGAAAAGCGAACCGAATTTTTATATTCTCAAGCCTGACAGTGTATGGTTCTACTTTAAATTTGAATCGCCACTTATAATTAACTATTAGTTCGATTTTATGACGAGATTTGAGTTTCGGAACTTCACACCCTCTTGACCACAAATCGACTGGTTTGATAATGTCGGTCCATGTTTCCATGATACATTAGTGGCCATCTCTTGGATGCCTGCAACTCGATTGGCTACAAATGTTGCTAATAATAAAGGGGATTTATACAATGTAATGCGATTTCATACTCATTCTAGAAACTCGCACTGTCGATTCGACATCGGTCCATAATATTTCGCTTGGCGGGACTTAATTTGGCGAAGCAACCATTTAAGTCATACTGAAAAGTATCTAACCCTGGTGTTCACCTCATGCCAAGCTTTTTTTTTGTCGAAATGGCAACATTGGAAAGTTTCCTATTTCTTCCATCTTCTAATACATTCGAATGGTTTGAAAACCATTTTACACCAAAGAGTCCTGTCGGCAATTCACGAACGCTGTCCCGATAACTTTGTTTGCAAACGATGTGCTCCGCAGATTAATTTGCCGAGACCTTTGAAACATATTTTTTGCTGGGGTTTATAGAATTCAAGGTCAGCCAGTTCGATGATTGTTGGAATCTTCCACCGATTGATGAGAAGATCACAATCTGGATGCCTTCTTCAAATGGATTTCAGTACCCAAAACTCGCCGCTGAACTGATTTCTCAGTATACGACACGAAACTATTGTCAATACTTTGCTTTTTGAAATCAAACTCCACTGTCCACATCCACTGTCCACATCCACTGTCAACCACGTCCACTGTCCACGACCTTACGGTTAAGGATTTGTTTGTGCGTTGAACGGGCAAGGCTTGAGTGAGATTCTGAATAAAACAAGACTCTAATGTTTCGATTCTGAACAAATCTGTCTCGAACTATAACAACTGCAGTTGAAAGAATTATCTGATCGACGTCGCTAAAAACATGATTTACATTGGGAGAATGTGCAGATGCTTGTATTGGTTCTAAGTGTATTTTAAGTAGAGTGTTTGTAAGGACCAGAACAAACTACACTTTGACCCAGTGCAGTTGGACACTCTGTGCCCTGAAGTAGTTTATGCAGAGTTGACTAGATTTTACGAAATTAACCTAAGACATCTTTTAAAATCTATAGTACGAATCTACTGTTGGTGTGCAGACCTACACAACCATTCATATTGTATAAAAAATTTTGGAAAAATACAAGATAAGAAATACATTTTTTTTTTTTTTTTGAGAAGTTTATCTGATAGTGAAGGATACAATTTTTTTAAATTAATATTTCTAGTTAGCTTTTGTTAAACCGTACTGTGTGCAAGAACAGTACGTAGAAATTACCCATGTTTGTCGCAAATGGATTTTTAGGATTTAAAGCATACCAAATAGGAATGTTTTGTCCAATAATAATTATTATAGCCGTAACAACCCAAAATATCATTTTACGAAACAATTTTTGCACGAAACTTAAATAAGCTGTGTGCAGATCTGCACACAAACAGTAGATTACAAATTATCGGAAATTTTCGGAACCCAGTTTAAAGATACTAATAAAGAGGAGTCCAAACTGTGCAGATCTGATACCAACAGAAGTTTAAGGTTAAATCTTTCGTCAACTGGTAATGCTGCAAGCCCTTGACTATTTCAAATCAGCTGGTTGCGCCGCAGAAAGGACAGTTTGGTTCATCCTCTTTTTCAACATGTTGTACACTATTTTTGTCTATTTTAATTATTTCTGACTTAATTTGTGAATTTTAAATTCAAATTGTTGAATATTCAATTTATGTTAAGTGGGCATGGTAGCAGAATATAACATATTTTATTAATACAGCGTCTCAGCTGTGTTTTTGTTTGTGCCCGTTTTTTACCTTTGCTTCCTTTTCGTTGCTCTGCAGAGCAATTATAAGTTTGTGTGTTTGTTCGCTTGCACACAATTTCTCTTTTGCGCTTGCATCCACGCTTTGCCCTTGTTGATTAACTGTTTCGTTAACATTTGTTTATGCATTTTTAGCGAATTCTGTTTTAAAGCATATTTGTTTACATCGAAGCAATATTGTGCACTGTTATTTTCTCTTGTTTTCACTCTATTTGAAAGAGTTTAGGTAGTGCCAAATTAGGTAGTGGTGGATTGCGATGGCCATGTCCAGTTTGTATTGAGCTGCAATGTGATTTTTTACATATGTAAAATACAGTGAAAAAACAAATCCTTAAATTGCGCTCACTCACTAAGAAGCTAAGCACTAATTTTCATATTAGTGCGGACTTCCTTAGCGAATATAAGTTTGAGACTCCACCTGACAAGGTGTTGTCTTCTCAGCAACAATTTCCTCTACCTCTTCCGCATGGTTCACTCCTTACGTTACCCTTGCATAATGGGCCTCCCCTTTTATTCTTTTCCCCCTCTCCCCGTAACTCTTCACCTCCCAATTCATACCTTCCTCCTGCAACATCTCCTGTACAGGATCCACCCTCATTTGCTAACGTTACTTTCCTGGCAATGCCTGTCCCCTCCGTAACCACCCCATCACCCGGTGGCTGTTAATGGAGTTATGGCTAAGAGTAAAAACTCGAAAAGTCCCCCGATTTGACGTAACAGTCGATCTACTGCCACCCCCGCAGTTACCCCTTCACTCACTAATATAATTGTATTACCTGGCAATTCCTCTAACGCTGCGAATTCAAGCTCTAAAAGCCCTCCAAGTCGACGAAACATTCATCCAATTGCTACTCCCATTGTAGTTCAGCCTCCTCTTCTTACCGTCGTGGCTCCACATAAGCAGATATTTATATCTAGGCTTTCCGCAGACACGACTATTGAGTCTATTGCTGCACTTGTCGCTAACAAAACTCCAGGCAGCATTCAATTTCAAAATTTAATTTCGCTGAGCCTAGAGATTCCTGTCATATGTGATCCAAAGTTTTGGCATCCTCATATGATTGTTCACGAAGATTAGAACTCGTGCAAATCCTATCTCCCTTCCGACTAGTGGTCCGTCTCAAGCGGCCCCAGTAATAGCCTCAAAAAATTAGACTCTGACCAACTTTTCATTCTATATCAGAATGTAAGGGGTCTGGGGTCTAAGTTAAAAACAATTACATAAGAATAGTTTCTCTTTTGATTCTGACATTGTTGCATTTTCAGAGGCTTGGCTTAACTCTAGTATAGCTGGTAATGAAATAATGTCATCAAAATATAATATATTTAGACGCGATCGTCCTAATCGACGTGCTGGTGGAGTCCTTATTTCAGTGAAATCCAGCTTTAATGCTGAAATAATAGATGTTTCACCACTAGATGAAATTGAAATTGTTGCAGTTAAGGTTACTTTTTCGTCATTTCCGCTTTATGTAACTTGTTCCTATGTTCCTCCATCGTCTGAAATGTCGATTTATTTGCAACATTTCAATTTCATTAAAGAAACACTTAGTCACATTCGTGATCGTGATTTCTTTGTGTCACTTGGTGATTTTAACTTGCCAAACGTTTCCTGAACGTGTTTCGACAAGTTTAATTACATACCCACACCTAATAATGACTTTTGATGCTTATAGCTAATTGAGGGCCTGTTTTAAATTGTCCTTGTGTACCACCCTCATTTTAATTAAAACCATCGTACCTAGGTCCGCTTCAACTGTCGCTTCGGTGAATAGATGTGAGAAAGCCGTGAAAACACTCTACCTGGCCATTGGATGTGCTATGTACGGGAGGTGCGTTCACGATTGTAATGCCGAAGTTGTTCGACAGCATGGTTCGAATGGTCTCCGAATACATTATTTTTGTATTGGGGAAAAAAATTGAGTAATTGCAGCAGTGGAGCTTTTATATCTACGATTGCTCTTGAACGAATGGGTTGGACGATCGCGAATTTCGAGAATTTGCCGATGCACGTGAGGAAGTATTTACTGTATGTGGTATAGATATCAACATGTAAAATTTCTACAGCTTATGTCGGGACGTGAGTTTTCCCTATCTCCTGTCTTACTCATTGTGCAAACTCTACAGTTTGCCGCAATTTCCATTGTTTGTCGGTCGATTTTCGGGAAGAAATATTCGCTTAGTATCTGCTAGGCATTCTCCTGCGCCGCACGGTGTGCACGGTTGTGCTTGGCTGTGGATATTTCTCTTTGCTCAGTCGGGTCAGAGATGTCTATAACGAGGCTTTCTGAGTATCGGAATGTGGTCGACCGGAATGCCTCGATCAAAGGGTGTTATATGAACGCGAGTATTGGAAGCTCGCAGTGTATTGCGTTAGTTACTTCGGCGTTCACAACTTCATGAAGCATCTTCATAAGAGTGTTCCGATCAGAGAACCGGATGACGTGTCGGTTCTTTGTTTTGAACAGAATATAGGCTTTGTGTTCAGAGATTGTACTTTCTTCCAGAACTATCTGGTTCCGGAAGGAATTTACTGGCCTGTCTGCAGTTTCGATTGTATAGGTCAATGACTCCTCACTGTGGATTGTTGCAGCATCTGATTTCGCAAAATCTTCGAGGGAATTAATATTTTTAAAGGATAGTGCGTCCGCTACCAGGTTTCCTTTACCTGGTTTGTAGATAATGCTGGCATTATGGTCATCAATAAATGCCTTCCACCGCTTTAGCTTAGCGTTTGGATTTTTATCCGAAACGGCAAAAGTTAAAGGTTGGTGGTTCGTGTTGACGTTTAAGTTCTTAACACCATACAGATAGTGTCTAAGGCTGTTAAGTGCCCAACGAGCAAGGAGCTCAAGGTCGTTTGTGTCAGTGTCCTGCAGTATGCGCGAGATCGTAGTAATGGGGCGTCCGCCCTGTGACAAGACAGCACCAAGCCTTTGGCCTGACGCATCAGTCGTTAAGTTGAAAGGTTTCTTAAAGCCAGTTTATGGTAACATTACTTCTTCTGACACTAGCAATTCCTAAAGCCTGTTGAATGTCTCCAATTGTTTCGGGGTCAGTTTGTTTTTCACTTTCTTTGAGTAATTTTCACTTATCTTACCGTTTTTGCTTTTCAGAGTTTCAGTAAGGGGTTTTGCGACGTTGCACAGTGGGGCAACGGGCGAAAAATTTTGCAAAAATCATATCTTTTGAACTAGTGGAGGTATTTGAAAAAATTGAAAAGCATTTTACAGAAAACTTACTAAGCTTCTACGTTCTTTCTAAAACTAAGCTCATTAAATTAAGTCAAAATTAATCGAATAAGCTTGATTCAAGAGAAAAAACTCAGTGTACTTATATTTACAATGAAGTTAAGAAATCTCATTGAAGTGTTCCTCCCTCATTCAAATCAATCATCCGAACTCGAAAATCTTTTTTTTTTGTACCTTTAAAGAACAATTTTTTGTAGTTACCTGTAGCCAAAATGTCTCAAGATTGGTAAAACACAAAAAAAAGTAATATTTGTTAAATTTAACTAACTCAGGTATAATTTACAAAATGATTTTACGCACTTTTTTTTATTAAATTCCCACTCGGGAAATTCCCATATTTGCATGGGCTCTTCTTCTTCCATACATAAAACTGACATTTTTAGCACGAGGTTGCGCTCGTTTTATAACTCTAGATTCTAATCGGGCAAAGGAAATTATACAAACATATTAGAAGAAAGTTAAATTAAAAAACTGCCCATAAATAATCAATTTTGTAAACTTTTTTGGAATATTCAGTTATAAAGCGAAAATTAAAAATCCTACTGAATTTAATAAAGAATTAATAAACTTTTAATAAAAAAATAACAATTTTAAGATTGATTGATTATTTAGCCCAAAATTCAATTTCAAAATTGATACTTTGCGACGAAAATTTATGCATTTTGGCACATTTCAGAAAATAAGTCAACTTTGAGAAGCACCGACAAATTTCAAAAAATTTCGGATTTATCAGCCATGATAATTTGTTAACCAAACTTAATTTTTCCAGTGCCCCAGTGTGCGTTGGCAAAACTTAAAATAAAACATCTGTATTAACTCGCTAATCCCAGGAATCAACTGAGATTGAACAGAGTTTTCGGCAGTTGGAAATCCTTTTGGTTTTTTTTAAAGAATTTAGATTTCTCTTGTGCCTCATTCCCGCATCCCTAAGGCTTTTCAAGACCTACTCAATGTGTTTGACGTGCTTTTTCTTAGTGGGCGAGAAAATAATTACGCCATCAACGTAGACGAAACAGGTCTTCACTATTTTTTTGCCTCAGAACATCGTCTATTGCTCGTTGGAAAATACTAGGAGCATTTTTTAGACCGAAGTGGAGCCTGCAGAATTCATACATTCCGTTGTTAACGGAGAAAGCCGTTTTTCCCTATCTCTCTCCGCCAGTTCTATCTAGTGGAAACCAAATTTTAGGTCTAATGCCGTGAAATACTGAGCTTCGCCCATTTTTGAGAATTTAGTTGATATTATCGGGATAGGGTATATATCAACCGTAGTTTTTTCGTTCAATTTCCGGATATCAACCACTATTCGTTTTTATACTCTCTGCAAGAGTATATTGGGTTTGTGCAAAAGTATGTAACAGGCAGAAGGAGGCGTGGCAGACCCCATATAGTATATATATTCTTGACCAGCATCACAAGCCGAGTCGATATAGCCATGTCCGTCTGTCTGTCTGTCTGTCCGTATGAACAAACAGATTTCAGAGATGGTAAGAGCTACAAGTTCGAGCTTGGTGTCAAGCGATCAGATATTTAGTCAGTCAATACAACAATCTTTTGTTTTTTCGATGCCACGCCCCATTCAAAAAGAGAAAGAGATTATCAGCTGTGCCGGTCGTGTTTTTTTCGCTCTGTCTTTTTTAATTATTTCCGCCTTAATTTGTGTATTTTAAATATCAAATTGTTGAAAATTTAATTTGTGCTAAGTATTCCCAAAATCTGGTTTGTGCAAAGTTTTATTTGGTGTGCATTATTACGAAATATTAACATATTTTTATTAATACAGCATCTCAGCTGTGTTTTTGTTTGTGCCCGTTTTTGATGTGACCTTTGCTCCCTTTTCGTTGCTCTGCTGAGCAATATATAAGTTTGTGTGTTTGTTCGCTTGCACACAATTTCTCACTTGCGCTTACGTCCACGGTTTGCCTTTGTTGATTAACTGTTTCTCGTTAACATTTGTTTTTGCATTCTTGCGAATTCTGTTTTCGAGCTTATTTGTTTACATCTAAAGGTATTTTGTGTACTCTTATTTTTTTCTCCTTGTCACTCTATTTGCTGAGTTATTTTTGAGTGAAATGGCATGCTGCGAAAACAATTGCAATTATGGTCCATCTCGTGACAGTGACCAACCAAATTATGTGCACTGTTGGTTGTGTGACAACATTATGCATTTAAAATGTGCTGGTCTTACTGGGCGTGAATTCGAAAAATTCATATCCTCAGCCAAAGTAGGCAGTGGTGGATTACGATGGTCATGTCCAGTTTGTATTGAGCTGCAATGGGATTTTTCACGTATGTATAATACTGTGAAAAAACAATTTCTTAAGTTGCGCTCACTTGCTAAGAAGCTAAACCTGATCCCACCTGTTCTCAGCAACAACTTACTTTGCCTGTTCCGCCTGGTTCACTCCTCACCTCTCCTGTGCATAATGGGCCTCCCCTTTTATCCTTTTCTCCCTCTCCCAGTAACTCTTCACCCCCTCCTTCCCATATTCCTCCTGTAACATCTCCTGTACCTGATCAACCCACATGTGCCAATTTTACTTTCCCGGCACTGCCTGTCCCCCCTGTAACCGATCCATCACCCATTACAATAAAGTCAGTGGCTGTTAATGATAAAAACTCTAAAAGTCCCCCCAACCGACATAACAGTCGATCTACTGCCACCCCCGATCTACTCACCTTCACCCCCTAATATAAATGTGGTACCTGGCATTACCCCTAATGTTGCAAACGTTGCAACTCCCATAATTGTTCAGCCTCCTCTGCTTACCGTCGTGGCTCCACGCAAGCATATATTTATATCTAGGCTTTCCGCAGACACGACTATCGAGTCTGTGGCTGCATTTATCGCTTCCAAAACTCCTGGCAGTGTATCCCCTGAAATGTTTCCTGCCATATGTGATCCAAAGTTTTGGCCTCCTCATATGATTGTTCACGAGTTTAAACAGAAGATTAGAACTCGTGCAACTCCTATCTCCCTTCCGACTAGTGGTCCATCTCAATCGGCCCCAACAATAGTCTCAAAAAACTAGACTCTGACCAACTTTTCATTCTATATCAGAATGTAAGGGGTTTGGGGTCTAAATTAAAACAATTACATAAGAATAGTTTCTCTTTTGATTCTGACATTGTTGCATTTTCAGAGACTTGGCTTAACTCTAGTATAGCTGGTAATGAAATAATGTCATCAAAATATAATATATTTAGACGCGATCGTCCTAATCGACGTGCTGGTGGAGTCCTTATTTCAGTGAAATCCAGCTTTAATGCTGAAATAATAGATGTTTCACCACTAGATGAAATTGAAATTGTTGCCGTTAAGGTTTCTTTTTTCGTCATTTGCGCTTTATGTAACTTGTTCCTATATTCCTCCATCGTCTGAAATGTCGATTTATTTCCAACATTTCAATTTCATAAAAGAAACACTTAGTCACATTCATGATCAAGATTTCTTTGTGACACTTGGTGATTTTAACTTGCCAAACGTTTCCTGGCCGTGTTTTAACCAGTTTAATTACATTCCCACGCCTAATAATGACTTTTAAGATGGTTTGACTGATCTTCCTCTTTTTCAAGTCAATCATATATCTAATCGTCTAAACAGAATGCTGGATCTCATCTTTGTAAATGATTCATCCAGTGCAATTGTCACTAGATCTTCTCCTGTAGTTGTACCTGAAGATTCTTTTCATCCCACTCTTGGACTATCCTTGACTATTCCTAACTTAACCCATTTAGCTCCTTCTTTCTCTTCCAAGTCGCGCCGTTGCTTTCGCAAAGGAAATTATCCTTTGCTAAATCAACTGATTCTTGCTACCGACTGGTCTAGTATTTTTACAACATTTTAAACTCAATCTTTGATGTCTGCATTCCATTTTGTATTGTAAAGTCCGTTTCACGTAAACCACCTTGGTTTTCACCAAGACTATCCAACTTAAAAAACAAAAAATCTAAATATTTTAAAAAGTTTAAGCAGACAGGTTCTATCTTAGACTTTTTAAATTATTCTAAATTAAAAGCTGCCTTTACCCTTCTCAATTCTCAATGCTATGAAAGTTGTCTCGTTCGCTGCAAGAATCAATTTGCGCGTGATCCTAAACAATTCTTTAATTTTGTTAATTCTAAACGTAAATCTAGTACCTTACCCAATTCCTACTTTTTCAATTCCTGTAAAGTAATCGATGATTCGGCTGCTTCCGATCTCTTTGCTACCTTTTTTCAATCAACATACACTTCCAGTTTGCCTTCTAACTTCTCTTACCCCTATAATCTCCCATCCACTAATTCTGTTTTCTTACCTCACATTACTGATAGTTGCATGCTTTCCTCATTTAACACCCTAAAGTCTTCCTTCTCTCCTGAGCCTGACAGCATTCCAAGTTGTGTGCTCAAGGAGTGCTGTTTTTCCATAATAAAACCTCTCCTAATTCTTTTTAAACTTTCTTTAGAATCCTCTGTTTTTCCTAATTTATGGAAAGAATCTAACATTATCCACTGCATAAAAAAGGATGTAAGTCGGATATATCCAACTACATGGGAATTGCGAAGTTGTCCGCAATCCCTAAGCTCTTCGAAAAGATAATTACTTTGACGTTGCAACATCTCTGCAAGTCAATTATCTCCCCTGCCCAACACGGATTCGTTAAGAGTCGGTCGACTTCGACCAATCTATTGGAATTTACCTCTTTTATAAATGAGGCATTCCTTAATAGAATGCAAACTGATGTCATCTATACTGACTTTAGTAAAGCATTTGACTCTGTGAATCATAACGTCCTTTTACACAAACTTAGTATTTTAGGCTTCCCACCTTCCATTCTTCTATGGATATCTTCATATCTAACAGGTAGGACCCAAAGGGTTATGCTTAGATCAGCCATCTCTAAATCTGTTTTTGTTACTTCTGGAGTTCCCCAGGGTAGTCACCTAGGACCTTTACTCTTTAATCTTTTTATAAACGACCTTCCCTGTTCGCTATCCCATTGTCGCATAATTATGTATGCAGATGATGTGAAATTATTATTATCCTATAAGAACCCTTCGGATCATGCGTTATTACAAGATGATTTAAACACAATGCATAACTGGTGCATAACAAATCACTTCCACCTCAATTTCTCTAAATGCCTGTTTATGACTTTTAACAGGGTTACTCCTTACATAGCCAATTACTATATCGACAATGTTCCCTTAAAACGCATACTATTAGTTGAAGATCTTGGTGTTCTCTTTGATAATAAATTAAGTTTCACACATCATATCTCCACTATTGTTAATAAAGCCAAGCACTCTTGGATTTATTAAACGCTGGTCTAAGGAATTTAATGATCCCTTCGTCACTAAACTTCTTTATACATCCCTTGTCCGGCCCATTCTTGAATATTGTTCATGTGTCTGGTCTCCTCAACATGCACATACTCAAGATTTAATTGAGTCGGTGCAAAAGCAGTTTTTACTCTTTGCACTTCGCGGACTCAATCGGGACCCTTCGTCTTGGACCCTACACCAACAGGCTCTTACTCCTCGATCTTCCGTCCCTTATTAATCGCAGGAGAGTTCTTGGAGTTATTTTTCTTCACAAACTTATAATTGACGATATCTGCTCCCCATCCCTCTTCGAACGTCTTAATTTTAACATTCCAGCCAGGGCAACCAGGTACTACATCCCTTTATTTCTTCCTACATGCACTACTGACTACGCTTTGCACAATCGTTTTCGGGTACTATGCGCTAATTATAATCAATACTATAGAATAATTGATACATCTCTCTCTCTTTTCCAACTTAAAGCTTCACTTTTCAGCCAACTCCGTTAAATCTCTGATTTCCATGGGCAGTATGTTTGGAATCTCTTCCATTCATGCGTCCCTTTAAATCAGAGATCTTTCGTGTTAGTTTTGGCACACATTTTTATTGATCAGGTTGAGTTTTTCCCAATCCTCGCAACATATGTTGGATCAATTTCAATACTTTTTATCCCCAGATTAACTATTAACTATTAATTAATTTATCAATCTAAACTACTCCTTTTTTTTTTTTTAAGCCTTTTCAGTTTAAAGTAAAATTTTTTTCTTTTTTATTTTTTACCTTGTAAAAATTATTAATATTAATTTTAATTATATTTATAAACTTATTTTTGGTTAATACTCGCGACTGTTCTTAGTCTGCGTTAATAAATAAAATAAAAATAAATAAAACACCCACAATAAGCAAAAAACTGGACACACCTCGGGAAAAATTTGTGTTTTCGGCAAATATCTCAGTAACTATGGCACCTAGGATCACCAATTCTGGTACGGAAGGTTCCTAGCGACAGTTGCATTGCCATTTAAAATTTTGGACTGCCGCGCCCACTTTTCGCACAATTGATAAAATAGTTTTCAAACTTCAATGCCGTGTTAAGCTAACTTGTTCGTATAGTAGAGTATTGTAATTTATAATTCGTGTGGAGACTAACTATATTAAGATATTCTGAAAGGCGCATTAAAATCGGACTATAAACCAAAAAACTAGAAGCGTTACAATATTGATAATTGAACGCAATATCAAACTATTGGTGGAAGCGAGACAGAAACACACAAGCACATGTTCGAACGTTTTCTCTGCCTGTGTGCCGGCAGCGCTGCCCGCGGAAGCTGCCTGCGCCGAATACACACATACATACATATATACACACGTTTAATGTCAAACGTATGTGTATTCGCATACAAACAAACAAACATATGAGTGTTTGATTATGCTTAGATTGTTTTTGTTTCAACGTGTTTTAATGCAAGTAAAACACATAGTAATATGTGGATACCGATTTTAATAATTTAATCGGGACAAATGCAGAGAGTATTACACGGTCGGGCGCGCTTGAATGTACTTTTCTTTCTTGTTTTCTTATGCCCTAATTCGACAATTCCTTTTTATCCAAGACCCATATTGGGTTATTATAAGAAAATTTCGATGGTCTAATTATGCCGTCCGCTAGAAGTTGTTGGACTTGTGCTTTGACAAAGTCAGACACCCCAGCCGGGAACGAGTACAACTTGGAGTACACCGGCTCGTTATCCGTTCGGATAATAGCGATTGTATTAATATTGTATGGGAGTGATTCATTAACATCCGCGAAAGCGTTAATCATTTGGCTAATCATTTGGCTAAAAACGGGTTTGATTGCAACAGGGACATCCGCGTCGTTGATTTGAAAATGATTTACCTGACATTGGAGTGAATTTGAGATTTTCTTCCCCTTGTTCATATCTAATGACATTTTAATTAAGATCTAGTTGAGCATTGACCCGCTTTAGCAGATCAAGGTCGATTATACCATCGAAGTTTCTTAGAGACTTCAGCATAAAAAAGTAAGATCTAACTTTAAAAAGGTCATCGAGGCATTTTTGTTGGATTTTAGTATTACCATGGATTGATTTTACTTGAAAAGTGTTTTTGACTGGCACCCAATGTGCCAGCTCTGGAATGGCCTAATATAATTTTTAGAGGTTCCCGTAGCTATCAATAATTTGATCCGTCGCCCTGCAACTGTTCATTCTATAATTAGAAGCAGGGACTTCCCGCTAAAAATTGCAAGCTTCTGCTCCTGAGAAATCATCCTGGGCTGTTTCTGCCTCCTGCTGTGCGTATAATTCGTATTCTTCATTATTTTCCTAAGGCAAATGGTTGACCGTCACTGACCGTTATCTTTTTGAATTTTTTGAAAACTAGGGTCCTTTTTCTGTGGGTTATTATTATTCTCTTGTTTGGCGATTTGTCGCCAATTTTGAGAACGTTGGGTGTTAGGTTTCCTAACGATTTTTTCGGCACGTTTCGCGTAATTGTCCGCGAACATGCTTCTCTCGTTGCTCGACTCAGCTTTTTGAGCTATAAGAGCAGTTGGGAGATCATGCGGTTTTGCAGGAAATTTGGGTGGTCGATCCCTTGAGCTTATTGAACTGCTCCGTGATATGAGCAAGTTTTACTTTAAACAGATTGGTATGCGTGTGACATTTAAACGCGTTTCAACACAAGATTTATAGGACTTAATGATTTAGGTTTTTAACTTATAATTTATTATTAATTATAAAAATTTGTCTGGCACAACGAGAACTTGTTCGCAACTGAATTAAGGTTAGAAAAAATATATATTTTTTTTTTTTGGGCAACTCACTTACATGATTGTTTGTAATTTGAAGCATCGAACAACGTCGGTGGTGGCCAATGCGTCGTTTTCGACTATAGTTAGGTTTTCGTTGGCCTCTTTATACCACCATACAAGATAACTGTATTGTTTTTATTTTGTTTGTTGAAAATTTCACTCACTCAGCTTGATGCTGGGGTTTATTCTTTTATATATATTTTTTAAGATTAAACTCGCTCAGCCTTTTGCTGGTGTAAATGATTTCACTGTAACCGTAAGTTCTTTCTTTTTGTTGGGCGCCAAAAAAAAATTAATTGTTGTACTAGTTAAAAATTCATTTATTTAATAACTTTGTGTCTTGATTAATTAAAGGCAAGGATATTTTTTGTTTACTACCGGATCGCAATCTGAATAGTGAGAGAAATATTTTAAAACTGAATTTTAATTTATGTTAAGCGACGATAAGACCCCGCCGCTGATGCCGGTTGGTTCGGCAGAACGCTGAGTCTGCACATTCTGCAGCCTGCTTCACTTATTAGCATCGGATTTCGCCTGCAACATTGTCGCGGCGGCATCCGGTGCAGAGCTTGCTGACGCTCAGTCAGCTTTTTCTGACTGGCTCGTGTTGACTTATATCATGTTTATGTCAAATAGATCATCATTGTTGTCGTTGTCTGCTTAGAAAGTCTACTACTTTATTTTCTTTTCCTTTTAAGTAATCTATTTCAAACAGATATTCTGCTAATTTTAATAGCCATCTTTGGTGCATAGGTGAAATGTCTTTTCCTTTATATCTCGAATGCAGAATTTTTATCGCTTGGCGGTCGGTCAATATTTTGAATTCCAACTTCCAAAGTACCCTAGCGTTATTCGGTAAATTATATTCTTTAGGTGCCGTCGTATGTATTTCGTAATCAATTATGTCTTAACTTTTTATTGTACTGTATCGAGTGGGTTTATTTAACTTAATTCTTTTGAAATCATTGATTTGGTCGCTCACCAAACTCAAGGTAGCTCCTGTATTTATCAATGCTATGTATATTCGTCCGTCAATGTTCAATTCAATTAATGGGAGCCCTTTCGAAGCTATTTCGTAGAAAAAAAAACTGCTGTATTAAATTCGTGGTCTTCGTAGTAATTGGTCTGATTTTGATCGTTTTGGTCATTTGATTTTCTGTAGTTTTCATAGCTTTTATCGTAATTTTCGTTATTGTCATAGTTCCTATTTTGTTCGGTTTCTGAATTGTCAATCTCCATAGGTTCTGGGTTCCCTTGCCTATTGTCTAGTTTGTTGTGAGTCTGCTTGTTGCCAATTCTGGTTTCTTCTATTTATTTTTTTTTTTTCTATATTGAAATTTAATACAACTATTTTCGTATCTACGTAATGTCATTATTTTTAGAATCGCTCCTAATTCTCATTGGTCGTATATCTTATCTAATAGTGTACCTTGTGTAATTTCTTTGGCCGCATTCACTATTAAGCTTTCTACATTGCTAAAGTCTATGTAGTTATCATCTTTGTGATATACAATTAATTCGTCGGTTTTATATTTAATATTTTGAATTTCAATTGCTAATTCGCTCACCGAATTTTCTTTCAGGTCGCATATCCTTCTATAGATGTGATGGGATTCCGTATCTGGTCGATACCTCAATTTCAACGTTGCTTTGATGAGATCCCAATTATCTGGTTCTGACAAATTGATTACCACATCTTTCGCCTCTCCTTGGATTGTCCTGTAGAAAATGGTCCTGGTGGCTTCCTTTTTTAGTTGGGGGGTCCTCCACTCCTTCTAGTATGTATTCAACACTACTGAAGAATGAATTAATAGATATGCCTCTTGTTCCCGTAATTGTTGCTAGATGGCTTAAATTCTAGAATAGTCTTCCTTCTTGTGCCGTATTATTTTGATTTCCATGCAACTGACGAAGTGCTGTTTGTAGTTGTTCCAGTTGTCTTTCTCTCAATGCCAATTTCGCCAACAAGTCTGTTTGTGGCATATATGCGTTTTCTTGTCACATCCTGTTTTCGTCATATATTTCCTTCTGTCTTCATTTTCTTGTAATTTTTTTCCTCGTAAATTTTAATTAATTAATTTATTTTTTTCGGTTCGATCACTGGATCCTTTTTAGAAGAATCCTACCGGTTGCACCAATTGGGTATTACGACGAGGCAAATGATAAAAAAATTAATTATTTATGTTCTGTTGAAGAAAACACTTCTAAAGCTTTTCAGTGGTCAGACATAAATAAACTTTCTTTAAATGAATGGGTTTAACGAAAGACAATTGCTTAATTATAATTGCTGATTTATTGCTAAGTTTGTTATTTCGTGTTGTGTCTGCAAATATTACAAAAACAACTACAAATGTAACATAAGTTTTCATATATGCTGTCTCTGTTATTTTGATATCTAAACAGTTCAACAACACTTTGACAATTATTGTATGTTGTGTAGGTGGACTTTACATAGTGTGTGTGTATGTGGTGCAGGTGAATTGTACATAACTCATGCGCAGGTAGTCAAACGATGCGATCTACTAAAAGGCTTGCAGTTATTTAGCGTACGTATGTATGTTTGTTAGAGCTTATGTATGTATAAGCAACGTTGACACAAACATAGTAGAAGTAAACTAATGTAAGCTAAAACTCCGACAACTGTATGTATGTATGTTAACGCAAACCGCGCTTTTACCTACATATGTATGTGCAAATTTTGAACAGCGAAGTATAAACGTCAAACGAACAGCTAAATTAAAGAGGAACGGCGAATGTTGATATATATGTAAATATGTTTATTTTCACAAGTTAATAAGTGTTTGGTTTTATTTATGTATATTTATTTAATTCGATTTGTGTGTTTTGCTTCAAATTGCTTTTCACAATCACAAATATATAAGTGCCGAAACGCAATATCTCTAATGTGCAACAAATGGAGCAGTATTTGTCTATATACAAATTAATTAGAGTAGTCCCGACCGTTTTTAATAAAGAGTCGCGGAACTAAGCGAGAATACAAAGGTATTTTATAAGTGTCCATGTGTCGCTTTTTAATTCAATTATAAACTAAAATTACAATCATTAACAAATAACATAACGTTGCCGGCGGCGCTGCCGCAGTCGACGCTGGCTCTTGGTAACCGCGTCAAAGAATCTGCAAAACTTGCGCCTTGTGTGGGGTATCATGTTGCCCAACGGACGTTGTGCAACAAAGTTGCTGGACGCTGACTTAGTTTCGCATGCCGGCGACATCACTTATCTTGACGCCCCGACTCGAATCGTTCTCGCTGACCGCTAAAAACTGACCGTCCCTGGTCACGTGATAAGTTTCCAACATGTGGTCAATTTGCAAGGAAGCCTGTTTTCTCATGAAGTGTTGGGGCAAATCACGATGCCCGATCCGAATGCCATCATGGACTTGGTTCCAGAGGCGACGTCGTCTCTTATCTCTCTGATGTTGTTGAGATTCTCTTTGCTCAAGCGATGGAGGTATGGAAGACTTAGGATGACACTTTGACCCGTGATATTCAGCAGTGGTGACGCTGTGACCCGTGGCAAACGCTCTTGAATGTTGTTGCGGTTCCTGTACTTTGTTCTGTTGATTCGCTAATCAAGTGCATAGTGGTCGAATGTGACCAGATGAGTCCCAGATGCGATGAAATCCGGGTTATCATCAAACACTCCAGTAGCCGGCCAATCGTCGACAATTATACCGTCATCGACTAAGGTAAGGGGCTCCAAATGGCTAGGCTGCATTGTGCAGTGTACCGCCTTAGTGTAATCCCTGGGCACAGGTCTCGCTTGGCGATTGCTAGGTTTTTTTTTTCCATATTTTGCTACTACGTTGACCGAGACCTCTAAGATGGTGTTTTTGTGCGTATCTGTGAATATAGTTATCTTCCGGCAAGAATTACTTATTCTAGTATATGGGCATTTCCAGAAAATGGTCCAACACGACGAAAAAATTAAAAGTTATTATTGTTGATTTGTACTTATATATTGCTTAAGAAATATTTGAATTGAAAGAATTTAATAAGTTTACAGCATATTTTTGTTTCTGTTGTGAAATATTGGCACAGAAAGTTACAAAAATGTGTTTTCCATTTTGAGCAACTTTTAATGCAGGTTTTGCTTTTTGTTGTTATTTATTATACAATCGTTTTTTGGTCGCAATCTTCTTTCCATATTTTAAAACCAACAACAAACTAATGTGAGAAAGGGAAACTATGTAAGGCAAGCATCGATGAACGGTAAATTTTTGAGTTTCTTTCACCTGTTATTCCTTTGTCACGTTCGCGAGGGAAAAAATGCATTTGTCTTCAGTACTGCACTTCTAATCGAAGCCAGTGAAAGATAATTGATATGCAAAGAAAGTGATCGCAATTACATCAAAAAAAAAAAAAAGAAAGTATGCTATCGCTTATTAAACAATTTTTAATTGATTTAAAAGATTGTCACGTTCGCCATCGTAAGTGTGACTTATAAGAAAAAAAAAATAGGTTTTTGTTTATATAAGCTTCATTTTATGCAGATGGGTAAAAATTGTAATAAAGAAGCATCAAGACGGTATAATAACATCAAACGTAAAAGAAAAATGGGATGAATCGGCAAACATTCCAGGATTAAGAATTTATCATGTTTTTTTTTCAATGAACGGTGTATACTACAAATAGCTTAAAACAGCATATTCAAAAAAATATATAATTCCTAATATTTTTTCGTTTGTGAAACAAGTATTCTATATTACTATTACTATTGTTATATTTCTAAGTTTTTTAGTTACATATATTTTTGGCTTCTTTAAATAAAATTTTATGAGTGGAATCTTGTCACGTTCGCCATGTCACGTTACAAATTTGTTATAAAGCTCAAAAAAATTTAAGTAACATCTTAAAATTTTCTCTAAAATGGTAAACTACAATATTTAGTTACCGTTTAAAACAATTTCCTATCAATTAATTTGCCAAAATTCGCAGACTTTCGCATTTATCAAATCTTACAACTACGTGAAAAAAGTGGTTGAAAAATTAAAATGTTTGGCTTGTTTTTTAAATGAAAAGGCGTACAAATGTCGCGTTCTCGATCTTGGAAATACCCATATATAATATATAATTATTTTAACAATATTGGAATATCTTAACCATTTATATGGCACGAGTTTCGATTTTGACGCGGTTTTTTTAATAGATAGAAAAGTTAACATAAAAAAATGCTGTTTTTTTCTTTTCTCGAATTTTTGATTAAGATAGACAGCTTTATGAAGAATGAGGGATATTTTGCATACGTCTGAAATATGACAATACACAAGAACTACTCGCAATACAGAGCAGCAAACACAATAATTTGATGACACACTCATTATAGTTATTGTTACCTTTGGAATAAAGTAAGTTTGTTTTTCTTTATAAGAAAAATTTATCAATTCAAAATTGGTAAGGACACACACTTGCACAATTTTCAAAATGGGCGAAAAAACCGAGCATGTGTATTGTAAAACGCATTAAATAGGGAATACAACCACAAAAATCTAGGGTTAAGTTAAATGGCTGTTGGTACCAAGAGAGCATCAACCCACATGGACCATAGTTCGGCCTGTTGTGATTCCAGGTGGGTCGCACACATTGTAATTCCATACCGTGGCACTGATATAACTCGAGAGCTGTTGGCGTTTCATTACGGACAGCTCCGAGAGATTGTTGAAGAAGTATACCCTAGAAACCTCATTCTATAATGATTGAGAGCTGGGCAGTGGTAGAAGAAGTGAGATACTGTCTTTTCTTTATTATCGTTTCCACAACTTCTACAGAAGTCGTGCGAGTTAACGGATAGTCTTGAGGCATTGATTCCCATTAACCAGTGTCCCGTAAGACTATGAAAGTCTGCGGAGCGTCTCTTACGTGTTAGCATGCATAGCTTAGATCTTTTGACCGGGTTGGCCAAGTAAGACGAGAGGTAATGCATCTTGAGGTGGGTTCCGACCTTATGTATGCCAGATGCTCGAAATGGTTTTCAATCATGAGCCTGCACGTCGCCAGAGGCATGTATACATGTCCACTCTCATAGTCGAGAGTTTAAACAGTTCCCATCATCGCGAGTTATGTTGCTGTGGCCAGGGACCCATATACGGAGAATATCGAACTGTTCAGCCATCTTCATCATAGATCTGCGACATTCGTTAAGTAATTTAGAGTCACTTGATATAGACATTAAAGACCTAAGAGCTGCTTGGCTATCAGAAAAGATGCTAATTCTGCACCTGTAGGTGATATCAGAGTTAATTATGTATGTTAAGGGATTCTTTAATGGCCGTAACTTCTGCCTGGAAGACCCTGAAGTGTTCAGGAATTCTAAAAGATTTGGCAATACCTGGTTGGGAGCAGTATATGCCCCGCCTGTTTGACCCGCAGAGCGTAATCTATCCGTATAGAATTCTAAGGAGGTGCCTCAGTAGAGAAAGCCCCTACTCCAGGCCTCCCTGGATGGGAAAATCAATTGAAATGGGCGTTTGTGTATTCCGTGGAAATCAGTGTTTTGGATGCTAAAGGGCATTTCTGACAGAATGTTAGAATGTCCTAGCCCATTCGACTTCCAGAAGTATATGCAGGATGGCATCGACTGCCTCACCTGGGTTAGTACGCAGAGCCCCCAATGTGAAGAGTCTTGCCATGCGTTGTATCTTATTGAGTCTGGCAAGAGTGGTCTTCTGTTGAAGAGTTGACCACCAGACTACGGCCCATACAAGAGTATGGGTCGAATAATGACAGTTAAAGCCACCGGGTGATATAGGCGATTAGACCCCATTTCAGGTCTATTGTCTTTGGGCTGTTATATTCTGATACTGAGGACTCTACTACTTTATCAAGAATGAGTTTATTGACTTGTCTGTTTAATTCTTCTTTTTTGAGCATGTGGTATTCTATAGTTTTTCATATATACTGATTCTCTGTCGTTTAATCTCAGTTATTGTTTATAAAAATTATTTGTAGTTATAGATTCGGTTTCTAGTCCAAATATGTCTGTATATTTGGTGCATAGGTTTGTTGACACAGGCTTAAATAATGGTGGAAAGTTCTGAGTTACTTTTTTTATGACTGTTTTTTGTCTTTCTTGGCTAATTTCTTGGACTATCTCGTAGTCACTTAGAATTTCAAATTTGATTTAATTTAGGGTTACTGTTTTAAATGAATTGGTTGTATTTAATATTCGGACAAATGTATTGTTTTAGTTGGAAGTTGTATTTCCCATGAAAATTCCTTCCTCAATTTCATGATTTGGAATAAGAACACTTTGTTCTTTTGAAATTATATTAATGTTACGGACTACTTCAGTAAGTGCTGGAAGTATTGTGATATTATTGTCACAAGTGTAAATAAGTGTAATTTATTTGATATTTTTAAATTATTTGGCTGTAGTCTTCGAGAATCACCTAATCGTGTGAAATCTAATTGGTAGTTGTACTTTTAAATAAAATCTATATCAATAATACCATTGCTTGGTTTTGGAAAGTCTTGATCGACTAAATGGAAATCATGTGGTATTACATTTTTTCCTGTAGGTAATTCTACGAATGCTAAACTGAACCTTTACCAACGCCTGTTGTCTGTGTTGAAATATCTGAATTGACATTGTCAAATATCTATATTTTCCTTTAAAATTTATATATCTGCCTGTGACTATTAGTAAAGAAAATGTTTTACCTGTACTTTAATTTATTATATATTCTTTTTTCTAATTGCTCTGAATATCTGAATGATTCTGCGCGTTTCCCGAATTTGTTTGGGCAACGCGGACATTGATATTGTTGTTATTATAGTAGATTTGGTTCTGATTATTGCCTCGGTTTGAGTTATTCCTTCCTCGGTTGTAGCCTCGACCTCTATCATTGTTTCTGTTGCCGAGTAGTTTTGGTTTTAAGAGTGGTAATTACCGCAGCCATTGCCTTTACCTCTTTGGTATCTGTAACCGCCTTCTCTATTGTTGCGACTTAGCTGAAATAATACTGTGCTAGCACTTCCAGTCATTTCAGTGCTGCATGGATATATTTACACGTTACATCATTGAAAGTAACGAAATTTCCTGCTCGAGTATCATTTTGAGTTTATCATGTTCGTAATTCTTTACCATAGCAGACATAGATTCTTCTGTCTCGGTCTAGTCCATCGTCAATATAAGCTGCTTCTAATTCATTCTAATTCACCTTTGACCTTTCCTTTAAATTTATTAATTATTCCTGTTACAGTTGTTTCATTTTATACCTTGTACAAAATTGTTCCGGTTATTTTTATTTAATAACCTCAACCGCTATATCTTCTTGGTCACCTTTGGTTCTTTCAACAATTCTCAAAGCTGTCAGGAACCTATTCAATGATAACTATTTACCATCGAATTCAGGAATGGAAGAGGATACCTGCTTTACATATTCCGTGTCTACGGAGACCTAATTTGCCATGTTTGTTTCAGAGCTTTCATCTAGTGCTTCTATATCACTATCGATATCTGTATCAATTGTAGGCTTAGTTTCATCTAAATCTTAACGCTGGTTTTTGTTGAACTCAGCAAGCAAGTTTAATTCATCTGGAACATATATGTTTCGCCTAATGCCGATGTCTTTTCAATCTTGTGTTTACAGACTGTATTAATTTGTGGCATCGATAAGTGATCACTTGTAAATTTTTGATCCCATTTGTTTACTGTGTTTACAATGTTATTGTATTGTTCAATTAATATGGAAATGTGATGTATTAGCGTGTGTCTACTTTTATAGAAGTGTCTTTGTTGACAGATTTATAGGATTTCTTAAATTGGTCTTCAAATATGTTTAACTAGTTCGCTATTACATTCCATTCCATAATGTGTGGTCAACTACCATTTATCGATGCAATCGCGCCAGTAATATTGTTGTTGACCCCAGTATGGAAATTTCTTCGGTTTGTGTTTTTATTGACACATAAGGTTTGAATGTACTCGTACCGAGCCAACCCATTGCATGGTATTTTCCAAAAATTCTTTTCTATTTAAAATAGGAAATCAGGAAATTTATCTGTATTATTGGTTAACTTTTTATTTATACGTTGAAATGGAATATTATATGTTTTATAGAATTATCATTGCTTGAAATTTAAAAAAAAATAATTAATCTCCTTTTAAATGCAATTTCATTTGTTCAATTTCATATTGTAAATTCAATTATAAGTAATTGCGACTGGTTAATAACCAGTGCCAGAGACATGGAAAAGTTAATTATTACTTTTAATGTGGTTGGCTCACAGTTCAGGTACACGTTTCATATAGATTTTACTATTGTTAAAAGTATAACAAGTAAGAAAGGCTACAGTCGATCGAGCCGACTGTAAATGACCCCGTACTCCATTAGTAGTACGCATTTGTATTTAATTTGAATTAAAATTTTAAATTAAATTTAAAAATTTTAATTTTATATGGACATTTTGAATTGAAATTAAAAAATTAAATTAACAATTCTCATTGTCAGCATTCGAACTTACAACCTCAGACCACTCCACTATATTTTAGAGTACGGGGTCTAAGAAGCCAAACGGGTTTCCTCGCTTAGTTTTCCTTCTTGGTTTCTTTGGGATTTGACTGCAAGACCTATTGCAATGTCGGCAAATCCCTTTGCTCAATAGGAGCAGTATCTCGAAATGTAGTGTTCTCCGGGCTCATTTACTTTTAATTTGTTTGTTTCATGTTTCGCTTGTTATACTCTCTGCAAGAGTATATTGGGTTTGTGCAAAAGTATGTAACAGGCAGAAGGAGGCGTGGCAGACCCCATAAAGTATATATATTCTTGATCAGCATCACAAGCCGATTCGATATAGCCATGTCCGTCTGTCTGTCCGTATGAACAAACAGATTTCAGAGATGGTAAGAGCTACAAGTTCGAGCTTGGTGTCAAACGATCACATATTTAGTCAGTCAATACAAGAATATTTTTTTTTTCGATGCCACACCCCATTCGCCCACAATAAGCAAAAAACGGGACACACCTCGGAAAAAATTGGTGTTTTCGGCAAATATATCAGTAACTATGGCAAGTAGGATCACCAATTCTGGTACCGGAGTTCCTAGCGACAGCATAGTTGCGTTGCCGTTTAAAATTTTGGACTGCCACGCCCACTTTTCCCACATTTGATAAATAAAAGTCTGGAACCTTCAATGCCGTTTTTGGCGAACTTGTTCGTATCGTACAGTATTGTAATTATATAATTCGTGTGGAGACTAACTATATTAAACTATCCTGAAAGGCGCATTAAAATCGGACTATAAACAAGAAAACTAGAAGCGTTACAATATTGATAATTGAACGCAATACCATCCCATAGGTGCAAGCGAGATAGAAACACACAAGCACAAGTTCGAACGTTTTCGCTGCCTGTGTGTCGGCAGCGCTGCCCGCGGTCGCTGGCTGCGCCGAATAAACACATACATACATATATATTTGCATCATATACATATTGCCAAACGTATGTGTATTCGAATACAAACAAACAGATGTGTGTTTGATTATGCTTAGATTGTTTTTGTTTCAACGTGTTTTAATGCAAATAATTCACATTGTAATATATTTATACCGATTTTAATAATTTAATCGGGACAAATGCAGAGAGTATTATATGGTCGGGCGCGCGACTGTACTTTTCTTTCTTGTTTTATATTGTATCTATTTGCACTACTGCAAATTTCGATTCAATTGTATATCTTTAGTACGCACAATTTGATGTTTTCTGGTTATATGTTTTGGATATGTTGCTGGGTGTTTTACAGTTTTAAGGTTGCATTTTATTTCACTCATTGTTAAATTTAGTTTTTAACGACGATTTTCATTATTTTTTGTAAACGTCGCGAAATTTTCACTTGCTCTGGATACGCACACGCTTTAGAGTTGTTTTTACGTAATATGTAATATGTTCCTTATTGCTTGATGTACAGCATTTAATATGCAGCATACTCGTGACACTTGTCACGGTCGTCATGTAATAATTTTGCAGGGTTGCCTGCGAGTTGTCACACAATGTGTCTATGGCCCTTTTTCTGGTGACCGAGTGTACTGATTTGTTGTACTCTATTATTGTACGCTGTATCGTTTATGCCCCTTTGCAACTTGAGACGTCTAGCTATCTCTGCGAGTGTGCTATGGAAGCGCTCAACTTGCCCATTCGAAGTACTACGTAAGGGCGGCACGTTCACTATATTAACCCTGTAGGACTAAGGCTGTTATCGTTTCCGACTTAAGCGCTGGCCCATTGTCTCAATAGATTTGTTTAGTCAGTGGTGTCTTGTTCCTTTTGGAGAACATCCCGTCTCTCCCCGCTGTTAAGAATGCCAATGACAAGTTTCTTGCAACTCCAAAACTTCGTGGTGGGAGGAAGCTTTTCATGATATCATGCTGCAACCGGGCCAGAACCGGCAGCTCGCAGTGTACGGCATTCACCACGTTTTGGTTAACTATTGGATTCACCAAATTAAGTAAATCATCTCTGTTGGTAAAGTTGAGCACATGGCGCGTCTTTTCGAAAATTATTTAATTCCTCGCTAGACTGATCTGATTTCTGAAACAGTTAACTGACTTCTCAGTTGTTTCAATGATATACGTTTCGCTATGTATCGGAGCTGCATCCGAGTCGGGCTCGGAGCTGTTAAGCGCGTTTATGTTTTGCCGTGATAGGGCATCAGCTACCTGATTCTCCATACCTGGTATATAAAACAAATTGGCCCCTGTCTCATCAATGCGTGCCTTTAACGCTTGATTTTGGCGTTCGGATTTCTATCAGACACTGCGAACGTAAGTGGCTGGTGATCTGTGAAAATATTTATGTCCCCAAGACCATAGAGATAGTGTCGAAACTTAGCTAGAGCCCAAAACAATGGCTAGCAACTCCAGCTCGTTAGTTACGCAGTTTGCCGCCCTGTCCTTTAGAGTCATGAAAATCATTGTTATCGATCGACCGTTTTGGAATGAAACTGCCCCGATTCCGTATGCTGACGTATCGGTTGTCAGTTCAAAGCGTTTTTTTGTAAACTGGGTACATTAGCATCACGTCCTCTGAAGCTAGAATGTTTCTAAGTCTCTTAAATGCGTGACGCTGGTTTTCATCCAGTTTGACAGGGATCTTTTATGATTTATATTTGCTCACTGAAAAGTTTTCTCCCTTGAGGATGTCCGAGAGCGGCTTCGCTATTGCGGCGAAATCTTTAATGAACCAGCGACAGTAACTGGCTAGCCCAAGGAACGACTTGCTTGAGAAAAGTGAGTTTGGCTCCGTATTGCTGAGTTCACCTCTTCCCAGTCCGATCTTGAGCCGTTGTTAGCCACAATAAACACCAAATACTCTACGCTGCTCTTGAAGAATTGAGACTTTTCTTTCCCCATATTTGCACCCCGCAAACCCATTCGTCGTGCTTGACAAATTTGTGATGCTCGGCATTGAGTACTTATCGGCAATCCTTTTTGGAATCAGTTTCCTGAAATTAATTACCAACCGCTTTCTGGTATTGCCATCGCTGTCAAACCCCTTTTAGACACAACCCAAAATCAATTGTTATATGGCGAACTGGATTTTCTAATGATGCAATTGTTCGGAAGGTCGTTTACCTTTGCGGCAACAAAATCATCCACACCACGTGGATATGGGTAGAGTTTGGAATGAACAACCTGTTCTAATGGTGACGACAACGGCTGTGTTAAAAGGCGGACACTTGCTAGGGCGTGCGATTGCCTTCATACAATCCTTTAGTACTTGTAAAAATTGTGATTTTGCTACGGCTGGGACTTCGATGTCGAGAATCTTTGAGTGATTCACATCTTTGCTGTTGTGGTAGTGAATCTTTTCACAATCAACCATTTCTACCAGCTAGGGTAAGCTGGATAATAGCAACGTCGACCTGTTTTAGTAAATAGGGGCCAATGATTCCATCGAACGTAGATAAGTTATTCAGAATAAAGAACGTTGCCATCTGACCAAACATGTGTACAAAGCACTTTTCGGATATGCGGTTCGAGCCATGAATAAACTGGATGACCGGGCGCACACCTTTCAGTTGTTTAATCGGCTTGAGTAATTTTTAGATGTGCCGTGTCTATTAAAAGTTTAAGGCTGACCCCCGCTTTTCATCGGCGAAGGAACGGCAGCAGGGATTTTGCGCTAAAAATTAACGCTGTCAAAAAGAAAATTGACACCATCGCTCTCGTATTCATTGTCGGGATTCGGCAACATTTTCCACGGCCATTCCAGCCTCTGACACCTAGGACGGCTCATACGATCAGAAGTATTCGCCCGTTTATTGGCCTGCCCCCTAAATGTGTTAGTAGGCTGGCTACATTTTGAAATGGAATGGTTTACCTCCACTTTAATCGCGGGCGACGCTATGCTTAATTTTTCTAAGCGCCCTGTCAACTCCTCAATTATCTTTTCAATCAATTGCGATTAAGCCGCCAAGGACGCATCGACAAGAGAGCCTGCAGAATGTTGGCCAGACCGCTTGGGCGTGCGAGTGTCAAATTTCGCCTGCAACTCTGTTGCAACAGCGTCCGTCCCATTTGCATTATCAGCTCTTTTATTCTCGCGCGTGTTAACTCCTTCCTAGGTAGACGAAAACCCGTCCTCGGGTTTCTCTTCAGTTATTCTACGCCGGCATAATTTCCAGACGCTTGTCGAGGACGAGCAGAAGAGCGAAGACGGCCAGGCAGCCAAATGCTCTTGATGACATCTCTGATCTAAGCCCACCAATATGGCGAAGGTTCTTTAGGCTCAGATCGTGCAGGAATGGAAGGCTCAGATGGTCTTTAAAAACGGTGTGGTAAATGCCGACGTGGATACCGCAGGTTTCTTTTTAAGGATGCCCCTGTGATTCACATACCGGTTGCCGTTCACGGAGACGTATTTTTTGAAAAAGCTTTAATGTTAGAGACTTGTAAAAGATTGGTTATGCTAATATTTGTGAGTTGCTCATTTAAAAATTCATTTATATCAATACTGTCTAAGATAAGTGGGCTAATCAAATTAATTTTTGCAAGTCTTACGGACAGAATTAAATCTTCGAGGTTTGTAATAATCATTCTATTTTTGCATAGAATTATTCAACTTCTTCAATGGCATTAAGTGCCTTTGAAATTTCGTTAAGTCTTGATTGGAATTTATTGTTGATCTCGATTGGCCTATTTTCTAAATCTATTAATTGACCCTGTTTAAATTTAATTTGCTCCAAGTCATCACAACTGGGGTTCCTGCAATTACCTTAAGGGCACTGCCTATAATATTAATGCTACGTGCTTGCCTATGATGAACATACAAAGAGGTTATTAGTGTGGCTATATGTTGGATGTTGGTTTTCAGTACCTGTTTCATGTGATCCTTAGGTAGTTTGTCTATAAATTTTCCAGTCTCGTCGATGTATATCTCATATGTCGTCAGGTTTGTCGTATGTCCCAAGTAGCCGTATTTGTCCCGGATCGTTACGTCACCGTCAACTATAGTGATGTAGTCTGCATGAGAATAGTCGTTGAGTCTCAATCTTGTTTCAGTCAGAGTCACGGTTATCATAGCGGTTATCATAGCATATTCAAGAAAGGTATTTTCCACAGTATCCTCAATGTGATTGCCGTTTTTCAGATAGCGGCTTATATCTCCCAGGGTACCATGAAATCGTTCGACCTGTCCACTAGATGTTCTGTGTAAGGGCGGTCCGTTTGCGATCACTATATTGAAAATGTTTGAGAACATTGTTCTAATGATCTCTGAGTTTAGAGACTTTTCATTGTCGCAGTAAATCGTTTTTGTCTTTGGGAAAAAGTTCAGCAATTGCATATGTGGCGCTTTTATGTCAACGATTGCGCGTGAACGGATAGGCTGGACAACTGCATATTTGGAAAATTTATCAATACAAGTTAGAAAATATTTCCCGTCCGTGGAGTAAACATCCACGTGTAACATTTCCCCGGCATATGATGGTATCGGGGTTTTCCCTATATCTTGTCTGATTAGGTGTCGATTATGTATGCTCATAGAGCACACTCGGCAGTTCTCGGCTATCTCTGTTGTTAGACGGC